>MU375927.1:0-349950 GCA_022495235.1 Xylaria curta | reverse complement strand
TTTTTTTTTTTTAGCTTAGATTTTTTATATAAATATAATATATTTATTATAAAGCCTTGCTTTTATTTATATATTTAATATAATAATTAAAAGCTTTTATTAAATTATTTAATTAAATAATTTTTAAATTTTTATATTATTTAAATTATTAAAATAAAATATTAAATTTTTTTTTAATTTAAATATAATAATTAATATTATTAAGCTTTATTTAAAAATATTTTAATAAAATATTAATATAATAATTTATATAATAATTATGTTTTATATTAATTTTATATTATTATTAATATTAATAAAATAATTATTAACTTTTATTATTTATATTTATTATAATATATATATATAAATATTTATATTTATATATAATTTTATAATATAAGTTTTTTTTTTTTTTTAATTTAAATTTTTTATATAATATAATATATTAATTATAAAGCTTTATTTTTATTTATATATTTAATATAATAATTAAAGCTAATTTATATATTTATATATTTATAAAAATTAGTTTTTAATATTTTTTAATAATAATTAATAAAATAACATTTAAAAAAAAAGCTTTTTTATAAAAAATAATACTTTTTGATCTTTGTAATGTTTGTTGAAATATTCCCTCAGGACCTGCTTAAAGAGATCACCACCGCGTATAATGAAAGCTGGCATTATAGTGAACGCAGGATACCGGTGCATGCGTAAGTTACTGGTTAAAGATGTGGAGGATGAACTTGTTACATTTAAACAACGCAAATCAGCAGAGGGCTCCGATTTAAAAGGGCCTCTATTAATGCTTAAGATAAGCTCACGTTGGAAATATCCCTTTTTATGGATAGTGGAACGCGATATCCACATAAAACATTTAAGCCAAAAAGGAATAATAAAACGTTTAAAAGAGATAGTAACTACATACACAAATTTAAATTCAATTGTACATGCATTTATCTGGGATGCGTGCTATTCTGATATACGGTGCGTAAAACTATCTGTGTGCTTGAATCTTTACATATAAATTGCTTCTTGATATCTCGTGTCTCTCTCTGACTCTAACAATAGGGTGGTTTTGCAACCGACACTGACCCGAACTCTGCAGCTGCATTGAAGGTTCTTACGCCGTTGGCTCCAGTCGTGAACGACCCGTCGGTGAACTGAATCTTAGCTTTTTCCATATCGTCAACGAAAATCTTGATATCATTCCCTATAGCTACTACTCTCACATGGTATTCCTGTCCTAGGGCCATATCCATCCTCGTCTGAGCCAGGTCCGTAAAAACACCAAGATCGGCTTTGCCTAGAGTGATAACACCAGAGGGAGAAATTGCAGCTTTGTATCCCTTATATTTGTGCGTTGTTCTCGAGAGTTCTGTCACGCGGAACAATAATCCGGGGTGTCCATTCCCTTTGACGGTTGCCACTGTAGCGTCGAATACAAGATCCGCAAAGTTCGTGTCCATCATCGCCATGCCGCCGCTCGTTTCTTTTGCTGTGAGGCGTTGCTTCTCGACCGACCATTCTCCGCCGTACGTAGTCCAGTCGAGCATAGCTCCGTCGGCGAAGTTGTCCTTGACAAGCATGGTAGTCGGCTGGATTGTGCCGTCTTTGTTGAAATACATACGGTCATAAGCAAGAGTGCGATGGTTCTTTTCCGTCTCGCTTAGCGATCGACGGTGGTACAGAATATACCAGATATCCGTTCCTGGGACGCGAATGACACTACTATGGCCAGTTCCCGTTGCGACTGCGCTATCCTGCTGTAGAACCGTAGCTAGCCTTTCGAAAGGACCCAAGGGATTATCCGCCCTCGCATACGAGACGCAGCAGTCGGGCCCAGCCCAATCACCCTCCGACCACATGAAGTAATAAGTGCCGTTGCGCTCAAGCATCTTCGCTCCATTAACATAGTTCTTTGGCGTAATCTCCTTAAACGTTGTGCCATCATCAAATGTCCCGATGGAAATCATATCTTCGTTTAGCATAGCTACGTTAGCGTGTGAGCGGCCACCGTAGTAGATATAGGCTTTTCCATCAACGTCGTTGATGAATACATCCTGATGAATTGGCTGTGCGCCGTTGTGGTAGCTGCCGATGAGCGGCTTGCCAATTGCGTCAACAAAGGGGCCCTCTGGCTTATCCGCTACTGCGACTCCAATTCCGCCGATGTTTCCAACCTGATCTTCTTGGGGGTCATTGGCGCTGAAGTATAAATAGTATTTGCCATTTCGATAGATTGGCGTAGGAGCCCACAATGCCTTTGTTGCCCAGGTCACGTTGGCTATTGTTAAGACGTTGGGATGTTTGGTCCAATTGATCAAATCCGGACTAGAGAATGCGTCTATGTATGTTTGCTCTTCGTAGGTGTGTGAAGATGTCGGATACACCCAGAATAGTCCGTCATATACTGCCGAACCCGGGTCCGCATACCAACCATCCACGAACGGATTGCCCGCCTCTGAAGTGGTGTAATCAAGTGTAGCTTGGCGTTCACCTGGTTTTGTCGCATTTGCCGTAGACATTTTGAGGCCCATGGTGATATGAAAATAGTTCTTCGACACCAAAATTCGCCGATTCTAGAGAAGCCGGATACAGTTGAAGTTTCTATACGGGTTGAGCGCGGGGGCGGACATGTATTTATCGGCATGCCAATTCCGGCCCGGAGTCCCAGTGTGGGGTTTCCTAAACGGCGCCGTGTATGTTTGGCTAAATACGTAAGAGCCTAATTATTACAAGAACCGTGCACAAGAAAGTTCTTGGCGCTTTGTGGTCGTTGGGACAGAGCAGTGCACAACGTGGAGTACAAAATAAGTGTTGCTTCAAGGCATTCGTCCTGATAGGCTTGACGGACTACATGCAAAAGATTATAAGGAAAGCTCAAGCCGTTTCCAAAGTTCATAGTAGTGTAGTCACTCCTTTCGTAAATCAACTGTCTACATTCGTTTCGAGCGTGTAAACACAAAAGACCATTCCTATAACTTGATTAGTTACCTAAATAAATTATAAGATATTGCTTGAAAAGAATCCGACGCGGGCCCCGTGATAATTGTCGCCTGTGTACCAAGGACCAATTATTCAATTCAACTCTTCATAGACTCCAAGATTGTCCGAACACCAGCAAAATCGAGCTCGGCTAGAGTTTCATCCCAAACTCGCTGAATTAGGACACGACCCTCGGATGTATACAGTAGAGATGCGAAGCTAAGGAAACATACTAGTTAGCAATGGCTAATTATGAGAGAGAAGGTATAGATGACATACGGATGAATCTTCCAACTCATGAGGAAGCATCCGTGAGACTCCTTTCCCTTGTTCACTAGGGCATCGACAAAGCACGATGCACCGACTCTCTGGGTTCGTCCGGTAAGAGCGCCAAACACTTTCGCTCCCGCTCTCAAGGGGGCTGATGCATCCCTGCTCAGTTCGGTTCCCTTGCACCACGCCGGATCTGCTAGATTAACGACAACATCGTCCGCAGACACATAGTCGACGAGATTCCAGAGAAACATATGAGCGAGCAGCTTGTTCGAGTGATAGTGTTCCTGCGGATCAAACGTCTTGGGGTCGTTGAAGGATGGAAGTAGCGGATTGGCGTCGCGATTTGGAAACTTGGCCGCGAGCGTAAGTGCCGCACTCACAATGGTCAAGTGTGCGGGCTCTCGTCCAGGACCTCTCGGTGGACCCTTCGCCTTCAACGTCGGCAGCAACAGAAGGGCCAGCAACATGGTCGATAAGTAATTCACTTGTAACCCCTGCTCATGGCCCGTTCCTGGTGCCTTTGTGAGATTCATCAGAATAAGACCGGCGTTAAGCAATACGTAGTCGATCCTCTGCAGCTCAGTTTCGACGCGATGCGCAAATGCTCGAACTGAATCATACGAGATCATGTCGAGCAGCCATACATCGACCCTAGCTGCAGGATGCTGCTTGCGCAGTTTGGAGGCGGCAAGCTCGCCGCGCTCGAGGGAACGGCAGCCGAGAATTAGGTACGACAACCTCAAGTCGAGGAGCTGAGACGCCGCTTCGAACCCGAGACCCGTATTGCCGCCCGTGACGATGGCAGTCTTACCGGAAAGGTCCACATCAGGAGACGGCCAATTGGGCTCGGCTTTGAACTGGTTATAATAAAAGATGCTAGCGAAGGATCTAGTTGAAGGTTCAAGATCTTTAGAGCCAACCATGGTTTTGCGTTTATAGTTGGAGCAAGCGATATGATGCGACGGTTGGATCAAGTCTTGGGGTTACCGGTAAATAAGTAGAGTAAAGTGGAATGCTGGTATAGAAGAACACGGATAATGCCATGAAGTTGAAACCCATTCCCTATAAGCTACTTATATAGGTATGACAGTGAAAGATTTATGACGGTTGGTATCAAGACAGTGTCGTGCACAGCCATTCCTTCAGTCTCGCACCTTTTGCTCGCTTATCTTCGTGAGCCTCATGATGAATGCTGGCAACGATGAGATTGTTTTCTGTTTGCGGCATAGTAGTGCACAGTGCCGTATACTTCTACAGATCAAAAACGTTGAAGTTTTATTTCAATTAGTTTTCCCACCCCCTGTAATTCGCTACGATCTGCCCCCTGCCTAGGTGTCGGCGCGCTAAGACTACCTAGCAAGGAAGACCATGGACTGTTTTGTGTGTTTCCTAAAGAGGAAAGCAATCTCATGTGGGGCTATAGTCGACTCGGTCTAACCGAATATAACTAGTGCTGTCCGATTTCGAGTGGCATGAATAATGAGTTCACCGGAATACTCCTGCGCATGTGGACGCTACGATTCTTCTTCAGATTGTATTCCTATTCAAGTCAATAATCTCAAGCACAAGCTGAACAATACAATTTTTCAACTTACCATCGTTTGAGTTGTGATTAGAAGATCCCGGTCGTTTGTATCGCGCCGAGGATGGAGTCTGCAGGTAGGCCGTTCTCGATCCATTTCCCTTAGTAGACCTGCATATTCTGTGCTAGCTCTTGTTCATTCCTTAATAACACTGAAATAGGGATCCAGTTCATCCTGTCTACCGGTCTTCAAGATGAATCCGAGCAGCCGGAGATACGAAAGGCTATTCGACGCCATGTCATGCTCGGTAGGAATCGTGGCAAATCATACCCGGACCGGCGAAAGCCTATACGTAAGAGAGTCCCTCTCCCTGGAACTAATGCAAAAATTGTTCCCGTCTTCTCGACAATAGAGATGAACTCTTTGAAGATCCCGAAGCAGGTAGGCAGTGACTTGTCATCGCTGCCCTGGGCTGGGGGTGTGGATGTGCCGACTATCGCCGTCATCATGAAATGTAAGTCCTTCACCAACCATATGATGCGTCGGAGCTGCTGCCAATGTTTCATAGTCTCTAGCCTTACAAAAAGTGAAACTTTCCCAATCGAGGTATTTTTAGATCAGCCTCCAAAAGACATACGATGGCTAGAGCCCCTGCTTTCGGACGCCGCGTGGGTGCACACAATGGCCTTCTCGGCGCACGCCTACTTTGATGTATTATCCCACCGCAACACACGGCCAAACAACGAATGGGCCTCACCACACTTCACAGAGACCCTGCATATCCTACGCGAGCGTATGCGCCTAAGCGAAGACATTGCCACCTCAAATTCCACTTTGCTGGTCGTCGTGGCTCTCACAACACATGCCATCCTACATGGCGAGTTCGAGGTAGCGAGGTGTCATGTCCGTGGCCTGCATCGGATCGTCCATTTGAGGGGCGGTATTGATACTTTTCGGCCCTATCATAAGCTGCTGGCCGAAATCTTACGGTAGGCTTCTGGTATAACATGATTACCGCCTTTAACTTTACAGCCATGCCTCGTGCATTTTCGAACTTCCTTTACTACCTGATCCCTATCAATAACTCGTCACTGATTCCCATATTCAGGGCAGATATTTCTCTCTCGTTACATACCGGTGCATTACCGCTTTTCTTTCAAGATTCCGTACCGTCAGGGACGCACTGGCGCTATCCACAGATCCCATCTCAGCCCGTGATGGGCTATACTTGTATCAACACGTATTCAGCTCTATCTCGTGACACAATTGGTTGTATAGATCGCGATCTTGAAGACGTTTTGGCTGTTCTTAACGAGTTCTCTCAGCAAGTCAATAGAGCGACTGCGGTGAACGGTCGGCTACCAAAGGAGTTACTACTGGATACAATGGTTTTTGTCATGTACCGTCTACTTTACCTGCGCTTCACTTCAGGTTCGTTAGACGAAGTAACTCGGGTAGGGCTGCTGGTCTTCTGCTTCGGGACGTTCGTACAGTGGAGACAAGTTGTCCCAGTACCATCCAGCTTTCTTGCCACATTACTTCGAGAGAACCTCGCCTATCTCGAGAACCCGGATATTTCGCCTCAATTCACATTCTGGATGCTTACGATGGGGGCATTGACGGTGTTCACAAGCGAGAGCATATGGCTACACCCTTGGCTCAGGACAAGTATGATGGCGTGCGGAGTAGATTCTTGGGGCGGCGTGAGCGAGATCTTGCACTGGTTTCCGTGGGTAGACATCCTACATGACGAACCCGGGCGAGATCTTTTCGCGGAATTATCTACCTCAGCGAAACGGTTATCTCCAGTCGGCCAGTGAAGAGTAAGTGGAGATCGGCCCTACCCGCCGTCATCATCCAGGGGTTCACGGTTGCTTGACTATCTTGTCCCGCAGTATATGCGGGGAAGCTGTGAATTCGAAATAGCGTCCCCAATCGGGCGAGATGTTGCGGTCGGTGATCATTGTATTGATCCTGGACATCGGTAAATGATAATGGGTCTATTTTCA
Source organism: Xylaria curta (assembly GCA_022495235.1). Lineage (NCBI taxonomy): Eukaryota > Fungi > Ascomycota > Sordariomycetes > Xylariales > Xylariaceae > Xylaria > Xylaria curta. The sequence continues at coordinate 343,172 of MU375927.1, read as the reverse complement.
TTATATTACACCTTTATTTCACTGCTCTTCTCTTACGCTTCTGTTTCTCTCGCGCTCCCCCAAAACTGGAGCCCGAAGCTAGCTAGGAGAATTGACAATCCTTTCACCATCGAATCCGCAACCTGAATATGACTGATGATACCATCGAGAAGAAAAGGAAGCATGAATTAGAAGAAAATAATGCGTACCCCGTCGAACACTATGAACTGAGCCAACAGAAGCTGGACAAGGCAGGGCTGCCGCTGATACCACAGCCAACGTCACGCAAGGATGATCCCCTGGTGAGTATTGTACAATGCACTGGGTTACGCAGGAACCGCGATGGCGGGTTGCACGGCTGGCTGACACAGCATCGGGCATGTAGAACTGGTCACCGGCGCTTAAGTTCGCCGTCTGTATACAAGTTTCTTTCCTGGCGTTTCTGGGCCCGTTAGCAAGCGCCGTCATCAACCCCGCCTTCGTGCCGCTTGCAGAAGCATTCCGCATCACGCCCGTGCAGGCGTCGTACGAGCTGACAGTGTTTCTCGTGTTTTCAGCGACGGGCCCGCTCTTCGTCCTGCCCATAGCTAGCACGTACGGGCGGCGGCCCCTCTTCCTAGCCGGGTCGCTTCTGGCCGCCGTTACCAACATCGCCGCCGCCTACAGCTCAAGCTGGACGGGTATCCTCGTCACTCGCGTCTTCAACGGTATTGCGACCGGATGGCTGACCGCCCTGGGGCCCCCAACCATTTGCGACCTCTACTTCTTTCACGAACGGGGCTTTTACATGGGCATCTGGGCCTTCTTCATCAACAACGGGGCCCATGTGGCACCCCTGCTTGGCGGCCCCATCGCTCAAAATCTTGGATGGAGATGGTGTTTCGGTATACCGGTAAGTCTAATAAACCCCTTTACTCGTGTGCATTTCATAATTGCCTATGACAGGGGTATATTCAACTGGCCGTCACCGCAGTCATAGTGTGCAGCCTCCCTGAAACACTCTATAGCAGAAGCATGCAAAGTAGTGACGTTAAGGAACGACGCTTCCTAGATCTATTACTATTTCCTTCTTTGTCAGCACGAAAACGACTATCTTTACGCGATTTCATACGTCCTTTCATCGTGCTACGGTACCTCGCCGTGTTGCTGCCGGCCCTTTACTACATAACCTGCCTCGGATATGGCTCCGTGCTGTTTGCGACCACGGGGTCTGTCGTGTACAAGGAGTTCTACCACTTCAGCATCACCCAGACTGGCCTGATCTTATCGATTCCTCTAATCATTGGAAATCTCATCGGCGAGGCCGGCGCAGGCTGGTTCATTGACCGCCTGATCTACCTCCATGCCAAGCGGCATGACGGCGAAAGACCACCGGAGGCGCGGCTCGATGCGCTCTGGCTCGTGCTTCTGCTTCCTATCGGTACCATCATCGACGGCATCTGCATCAGCCACTCGGAGACGTCAAGCTGGGTCGGCAACGCATTCGGCATGGCGATTGCGAACATCGGATTTCAGGTCTCGACGACCGTTGTTTATGCCTACTGCACAGATGTGAGGGATCCCCTAACAATTGACCAAAGTCGAAGCTGGCTCACATCCTATCAGTGCTATAAACCACAGAGCGTTGAGATTTCAGCCGTGATCAACTTCTTCCGGAACATCTTCAGTGGCCTCCTTTCTTTCTACGCGTATGTGCTCCTAACTCCTCAGTTAGAATACAAGAATAACACTCATTCATATTAACATGCAGTCTCCCCCTCGCATACAAAATAGGCTTCCAGTATGCTTGGCTCGTCTTCGCTTTTATCAACATCGTATTACTTTTACCCCTCGCCGTGTTGCGATGGAAAGGACAGCAGATTAGGGCCAGTGCGTGGCAGAAACCCCCAACCTTTCATGGTGATATATAAAGAAGTAAATCATACTGTTTTCTTAACACTCAATCTGGATTTGATACAAAATGTTTATATTCCGTAGATTGGATTTGCCCAGAAACGTTGTTCGCTTCGAGATCAGTGAAAATTTTCATTTGCTCTTGGCAAATAGTCGGGAGGGGGGAGATGAGAGACAACGCGCAGGAAGTCAGTTCGACCGAAACGTCTTCCGTGTTAGATAGACCACAAACAAGAATGGACTACTCCAATGATGCAAGGAAAAGGAGTAGTTCTGCTCCCCAAGTGTTTGAAACCTTATCCTATACATTTGTCGCTAAGTTAGCAACTCTAGCTAATATGGCCATAATTGTCAAAAGGGTTTCTCTCATACTGCGCGATTCCAAGAACTAGTCGTATGCTTAGATTAGATCGTGAAATAATGAATAAATATATATATAGGAGATGCTGAGACCGTTATAGTAGTTTCTCCTTTCACTCCACAGTTATTGGTCGGCGAGGAGCGCGTAAGCAAATAACGGGGTAGATTGTCTGCCTAGAATCCATGTGTATAAGTATGAAAATGTTGTCCGCAGTAATTCACCTCCTATAATGATCGCTAGATAATGAATAGTATATGAAAGGTAGCTTGCAACAAGAAATAAGTTTATCGTTGGTCGACCTTATGGTGTTCAATTTCGGTAACGATACTACGCTTCGATAGGCTGACCTAACTTTGTAGTATATTGGGCGTTCAGCACTGACCAGATAAAGATCACAGCGGAAGGAAGTCGTGATCCTTTCAAATCAAGATAAACACTCCCTACTAAAGCCTGGTAAACATAATTTCTAGGAACCCCCTTAAAGGTACTGCCACAGTGTAGTTAGATAATTCATTCGCTACTTTTCGTGCCTGTATGGCCTCATGTTTACCGGCCTACAAGAGCCGAAGGGGATAGCCTTAGAGGTATGTTTAGCCAATTATGCGCCAGCTAAGTCTTAAGAACAGAATAACGAATAACAAAGCGAGGAACAATTCTTCGAGTTAATGACAAATCTTTCAGCTGACACTTGTCGATTGATCCTGGTCATGTGCTGTCAGTATCTGTTTCGTCGCCTCCGGCTGTGCATCCGCCTTAGAAGAATCTCGTTTCCCGTATTTCTTATCCTGTAACTCCTGATACTTCTTATAATCTTCCTCTGTATAACCTTGGTCTGCTACAAAGGCCAATATTAATAAAGAAAACAAAAACCTTATGACAAAGGGAACTTACTATATGGTTCAAACTTCTCAAGTTCATCCCATCTTTCGTTTTCCAAGTGATCCCAAGCCTCCTCCACCGTCCCCTGTGGGAGGTAAATGCTCCGGTGTACGCCGTTGTTGTCTGTGTACTCCATATTATTCGGGGCCGCAGTCCGGTACGGGCGGGGTGGAAGTTTAATAGTGTGCTCGACGCCGTCCTCATCTCGAAGCAGAATTGTATTGGGCTCCACACCATGCTTGACCGGGGTCTTCTGGGCCGGAATGGTAACCTGTGCAGGTTCAAGTTGGTTCATGTTGAAGATGTCACAGATGTGATGGAAGAATTGCTAATGTAAAAGATTTATGTCCAAGAACAACAGAATAAATGAGCCGAAACTATGTATACACAGGTAAATTTATAGAATGGAAGGCAAGACCCTTCATTATACAAACCTTTGCAGTAGCGTATGTGGCACAGCATGCGGAGAAAGCTGTTGGTTTACTCCGCGCCACTATTCATTCATCCCGTTCTATCCACTTCACGTCATCCTTGACGATCCTTACTAGAACGATTATGTAGTAATTAAAACTTACTTACTTACTTCATTAGTCTAGCTCTAAAATTAGCAGCCTCTACATTAACTAAGTACATTTACTGTGCACGGACTTACAGACGCGACAACACGTGTACGCATATACATGAGATGCATTTAAACAGTTTTAAATAACGTCGGTTTCAAAATAGTAAATGGAAAGGCATGCCAAAGAAGCCCGCCTCGTCGCGATCTCTGAACATATTTTAAATATAACATAGCTGAGAATAATTGTATCGTCGCCATATAATCAATTTCCTAGTCCCTAGATTGCTCTTGTCACGGCCTACACCGCTGGTGGTTCCAGTAATGACCTATTGTTATTGCACAAAGAAGGAGAGGTTCTATCTACTCTGCAGAGATTTCGTAGCTAGTATATATACGTACGGGCTGAAGGCCCGTGCCCTTATACCCCTGGCCTCCGAAGGATATTCCGTAGCGTTCCGTGACAGCTCTGTTCGAAAGAAAACATGCCCAAGGGGTTATTTCCTTAGCCCCTGTCATCCTGACAGAACAGAGTATCAGCCTTTACAAAGGTATGATAGATGCGCTCTTAGTACACGTTGTGGAGGACTAAGCGTCGTGAGAGTGTCCAAGGTTTTAATTTACTCGCCTTACATAAAGTGATAACTATCAACCTACAAAAGCTTTTATTCCACAGTACCCTGTCCTTATGCTTTTGTGTTAAAGGTTCCCGCTTTCTTAGCTGTAAAAGCAGCGATGAGGTCCATTAGTGCCGGCGAGAGGCAGTCGTAACATTCAAGTCCCGCCTGCTTGAACTCGCCTCTTACTTCGGGCATCTTGTCTGGATTGAATCCTTGCTCAATGATGCTGCTCACAAAGGCAGCAAACTGCGGCTCTTGCCATCCGTCCTTGCCAGCCCCTTGACTAAGTTCCGTGTGGACGAAATCGAGGCCCTTGAATGGGTGATCAACCTCGATGCGACCGAACATGTGGACGCCGCAATTCTTGCAGGCGTTTCGTTGGATGGCGGCTTTGGGGTCGACGACGTGTAATTTCGATGCATTAGCGGTGACGGCAAGCTTCTCACGTGGTACGACGCCGACGACACTAAACAGGGCGCTTTCTGGTTTCCAGCACTTGGAGCAGCCACAGGCATGGTTGAAGGCTACGTCCGATGATAGAGTAATCTCGACGGGAGAGTCCTTGCAGTGGCAGTAAAGCTTTCCACCTGCGTGGTTCGAACTCCCCTTGTAACCCGAACCAATCAGAGGGTGAAGAATTGCCATTGTACTTGATGTTGTATAGCTGCTAGATTTATACGATAACTACAAGAAGAAACAATTAAGAACCCTTCGGGCCCCTCCATCTTATATATATATGATCAACGTACTCTCCTAATAATTTCCTTTTAACTTTGACGTAAGGGTGTGGTGTCTCCTTCGGTAGATACTCCAATACTGCTGAGTGACTCGGATATATCTCGGATGCTTGTGGTAGGACCTTCGCCGTTGTCGGCTAAACCCAGCTACTTATGCAAGCATTACGCCTGAAGCTTTTTGAGTAGAGCCAATTAGATTAATAGGATGCGAGAACACACAGACTGTCGATGCTGGGCTAAGATTGCGCGAGTAATAATGCCGTCGTGGTATTGCGGGGAAGATGCTTGGGATTGAGGAGACTACCGGTACTTATTCAATGCCAACACTAACTACTTGAATAAATTAGGTAATACTGTTATTTATCGGGGTCTCTAGTATGAGTGAACATGGGTAAGTAACTTATTGCATGAAGGTCTGAGCACCTACTTTAACTATCTAGCTATATAGACCTACGTGGATTTGTCCTAGGTAATAACATTGATGAAGTCAAACGCAATAGAATTAAATTAAGGATGAAATCTTGAATTCTGTTCCTGGTAAACATAAAGTATATCGAAAATAAAATGAAAATATACCTCGCATTATATCACTTGCCGTATAATACTATATCAGGTGGGCCCATAGGTTTGCAGCTCAAATACGTCCGGGGACAGCACAAGTATTATGCCCGACACACCTATATGCGATACGAACAGATTTCTCCGAGCCTTGTCCGAGATATGAACTGAGGAATGAGTCTATTGGTCTACGATAACCGGTAAGCCTTGGACCCGCCGTGGGATGTTATGTCTTGGTACCTAAAGAGCGTCAAGCTGGCATCTGCAAAACTGTCGATCTGCTCTTTTGATAGTTGTCGCTTATAAACGCAGCATCATCAAGAAGTAATGTTTCAGCGGAAGTCGTGCAGCAACTTTATGTCTTCTTTTCAGAAACAAAATAGAGACTTCTGAAACGACCGTTTTGTTATTACATAAGCACTACTGTATATGTGCTAGAAATCACTTACACAAGCCAATTGAAATAAAAAGATGTTTATCTGGAGATCCGTAGATGGGGGATGTCGTGTGTATTATGACAACTTAGACTTCTAGATAATCTAACGGGGTTACCGAGTACTACTTCTGACACCTGGATTCTTCGAGGAAACCTAATTCGTTGTGGGAGTCGAATAAATCATAAAAAGGCAGTTAGTTGGATAACATAAAGTCTAACTAAGGCTTCAATTAGAGGCAGGCTCTATTTAAGACAAAATGAGCTGTAGCATCGACATGATTTATCTACTACCGAGTTTAATTGTTATGCCCTGGAAGCTATGAATATCATATATCATCGTCACAAATCAGCATCTTAGGGTGCTATGAGATCAATACTAACCTAATTCTCTTAGGTACCTAATCACATTGCTACTCGACTTCACAGCTAATCTGTTTTATATGGCGTATAATTTACCTAGCGGGGTGGATTTGCGCTTACAGAGGTTCTGACAAAAAGTTCGGCCCGGCGTTTTTCAAATCAGCTGTCAACGGTCCGTAGCGTGTGTCAAACCGAGGCACAGCTGAGCTCGTAGCACGTTTTGGCAATAACCTTCAGAATAAAAGGTCAAGGCTAGGATACATATCCGAAGGTTGAATTCTTTCCAGCTGTGATAAAAATTATCGATACAAAAAATAGCTGTTTTAATTCTTGGTAGAACGTTAGGTATTAACATATTAGGTTAGTTTTACGATCAAACTGTATGAGTTCTTTTCACACTGTAGACTACTGCTAAGCATGGGGGGTGATTTTTGCCTGAACCTTCGTACACAAGTAAGCTTTCAAACTCAATTCGGGTGCTCGCTATATTTACTATACCTCCGATAACTCTATGGCGCCTAAGAATATACTTAAGGTAGTGCATGAGATTCCTTGAATAACTTCGTCCTATAGAACATATTTTGAGGCGGATATCACCTGAATTTAACCCTCTTAGCTACTTGTCACGAGCTTCCCCTTGCAATCGGGCAGCTTTCGCAAGCGTAAGCTTGACAGCCATGTTGGTAAGCTCCCCACACAGCATGCAGCTCCGTCACTAACAACATACGTAGTGTAAGAAGATGATGCATCGCTGAATAAGTACCCCGCAAAGACTGAGAAAGATTCTCTGCTTTCTCGTGCTTCTTTCCTGAATTGAATTATCATGGCCTCCCTTCCTCACGAAGGCGAGGTGGCTTTTGATGCGCCCGGCGCGGGCAAGCCGTGCAAAACATGGTACAAGATTTACGGCCACCTTGAATCTTACCCGGGTCCGGTACTCGTGACGCTCCACGGTGGCCCCGGCGCCGGCCACGATTACCTATCTCCACTCATCGACATCTACGAAAAATACAATATTCCCGTTGTATTTTATGACCAGGTGGGCTGTGGGCGTTCTACACATTTCAGGGACAAGATAGGTGATACCACGTTCTGGACCTTCGATCTTTTTATACAAGAGCTGGACAACTTAGTTGACCACCTGAAGCTACGGTCGCGAGGGTTCTACCTATTTGGTCAGAGCTGGGGCGGCATGCTTGGTGGCGCGTACGCGGCTCTTAGGCCACCGGGTCTCAAGAAACTCATCTTGTCGGGGGCGCCAGCAAGTATTCCACTTTTAGCAAAAGGCTCTCGAGAGCTGTTGGCGGCGTTGCCGGAGCCCGCGCGATCGACACTCGAAGAGTGCGAAAAGAAGGGTGACTATGAGAGCGAGGAATTCGAAAATGCGGCTAAAGAATTCTATGCACGACACGTTTGTCGACTGGATCCGTACCCCGACGATCTTATGTCTGCTTTCAAGAATCTGAAAGACGACCCATCTGTTTACATGACCATGTGAGTACGGTCTGGTTTGAGTTGCCCATCGACAAGATTGATACCTCCGTGTTCGTCCGTCCTTGCTAGGACATCGCCAAGACAAAGGCTCCTGCAGGACATATTTCAGCTACGTACCTGGTTGGATACAAAATGCTTACAGTATTTCGAAGGCAAGGACCCTCAGAATTCGTTATCATTGGCTCGTTCAAAGATTGGGAGGGGTGGCAAGACGCACATAAAATCGAGGTAGAGACGCTTCTCCTGAACGGAAAGTACGATGAGGCGACGGATCAGTGTGTCAAGCCGTGGTTCACCCATATTCCTAAGGTGAGATGGGTAACACTGGAGAATTCGAGCCACATGGCTCATTTTGAAGAGCGGGATCGCTATATTCAGCTGGTTGGCGAGTTCTTATCAGATTAACTCTGTCAACTGAGACGACCAACTCACCAATACCCTTTATGTTATGGGTGCTTATAAAAATGGTTACGGATAACCAACCCATATTATTCATAAGAGGCCAAACCTGCACCTCCATACATGTTTATCACTTAAACTATATCGTCATAAATCACACACTTAACAAAATTCATCAAGAAAAAGCTATGGAGTAGTTGTGTGAACACGAGTCGTATAAGTCAAAAATGGGAAGTGTAACGAAGATCAAGTTTTCCTGTCACTCCTGGTGGCTATTCATACAGTTACCATGAGACTGTGACCTGGTCTGTTAGTACGGCTGCGCTGCTGCACATGAAACCAACGACGCAACTATACACGAAGCCCAGGAAATAAGCACGCACCAACATGCACGATTTCATAACAAGAAGACAATTTACTTAAAGATAAAGTAAAGATGATAAATTTATCTTAGTTCTATAAAGACACAACACATTTCTACGTTTTTCTAATAGACGGTACGCTGCCCAGACAAGTCCATACTCTATGCCAAGAACCTAACACAAAACAGTCTCTTCCATCTTCATTACTTTTTCCGCACATACGGAAGTAGATAGGTCTTGACTTTTGGAACATGCAAACTTAGCATCTGCCGGCTATCCTTTTGGTAATCCTCTGCGCTGATACCTAGAAATGAACGAGGTCCATTGATTTCTGCTGACTCATCATGACGTCGCTAGCAGCTACCAGTCTATCCGCCCTGACTTCATCGGCACCATAGTATCGTTGGAACGAATCCCTCTTTTGATATCGACGTCAGCTACATCCCAGCGTCGCGCAGTATCAAAAACAAAAACTTGCTCTTGTTAACTCCTTTTTTACATTTTGCAATGCCACTTTGTAAATTCTGTGCCTCTTTTGCTCCATGTAAAGATGCCTCGGAACGGCTCTGCTTACCTAATTACTCACAACTCCAACGTAATGCTGCTGGCGGCTGCGATGGCTGTCGAACCTTTAGAGATCTACTAAATGTAACACTTCCGCCGGAAAAGGTGGTTGACCCCGATGTCTCTGCCTTCCTGCAGGTCGGGCAAAAGCGTCCTAGTGCATACGGGGATATTTGGTACGATATTCCTGATTCTACCCCCAACAGGATTCAGCTGGTTCATTGGCCTGAACCATCATTTGCGGATCTTCCTAAGGAGGTATTCATTCCCGAATACCCCGTAGTTGATTCGTGCTTGCAGCGAGTGCGATCATGGCTTGAAGAGTGTCTCGCGCATGGCTGTGCTCGCCGGGAAGAAGTTGTTTTACCGAAAAGGGTGATTAAAGTACCCACGGGCGATAACACGCGACCTCAGCTCTGTGTCACAGGCGGAGCGATGGGTACATATGTTGCTCTAACCCACTGCTGGGGTAAGAGGCCTACGAAGAAGCTGTTATGGGAGAATGAAAGAGAGTGGCGCCACGAAGGCATCGATCCATCTTCGTTATCCCAAAACTTCCAAGACGCACTGAAAATCACCAGACTCTTAGGCTACCGCTACATCTGGATAGATGCTCTGTGCATAGTGCAGGACTCGAAAGAAGATTGGGAGGAACAAGCTCCAAAAATGGCAGAGGTTTATACCTGTGCTAATTTAGTCCTATCAGCCGCGTTCGCGACACACAGCGACGAAGGATTTCTGCGGTATCGCCCGTCGTTAGTTACACCTGGACTTGGTCATCAATCGGCATACTCTGTGAGCGAGGCCTTTCTCGATAACGAAAATTCCTTTAGACGTATCATAGATATATGTCCGATGAACTCTCGGAGTTGGTGTGCGCAGGAGCGAATCATGGCTACTCGAATACTCCACTACACACCATATGGGATGTTGTGGGAGTGCGCCCAGGACTTCTGGACAGAGTCCCCTAAGCCGGAAGTGCGCATCAATGACATTTGGAGTAGCAATTCTGTTCGACCCTTAGACAAACGTCAGCATGATATCCTCGGCCATATCGAGCGGTGGCTTCGTAGGAAGGAACGAGACTCTGCGGAGCAGCTAGACGAGAAATTGCCAAACAAGGCATTAGGCGCCTGGTTTCACTGTCTTACTGAATACTCGGGGCGAGACTTGACACATGCAACAGATAAACTACCCGCTATAGCCGCGTTGGCAGACGTATTTAGCGAGGGTTTGGGCGACTACTTAGGCGGCATATGGAGTAAATTTCTCTCGCGATGTCTCGCATGGGAGGCTGCGAATCAGTGGCGCAAGATTCTGACTGAATACCGTGCTCCATCTTGGAGTTGGGCATCGATAGACTGTCGCATAAAATACCCTTGTGAATCTGGAGCCAAGTCTGCTGCCACCAGATTGTGGTCAGATCAAAATGGCGTTCGACTTCTGGAATACAAGATGGTCTCCGGACCAGTTTCAAACCCTTATATGAGTGTTGGCCCAGGCTCGTACCTCTTTGTCGAAGCGAATTGTGTCGATGCGCGATCGATTTCCCGCGTTGTCACAGACACCATCCACTACACTGGTGGCTGGGATGATTTGACCGGCAAGTCAAATGCCAGCTGGACCTGGCCTAGCATTCAAGACTTCCCAGGGGAACTCGTCTTACTACATTTACAGCAGCGGAGGATAGACGCGACAGTAGATTCAAGCCCGGAGAAGATGCGGTACTTCGTCATATTGCTTCATGCAGTAAGTAGTGACGCTCAAATTCATGGCATGCCCACCTTTTCTCGCGTTGGCTCGGGGACTTTATATATAGAGCCGAAGAGGGACTCAGAAATGTCTGTGGATGAGTTGGGAAAGTCGATTCGATGGAACCAACGACGCTTGGTGTTGATTTAGATGGATCTAGCTAAGAGAACTACACTGGTATCTTCTTGGATCAGATGAGGACCAGCGTCTTACTACTAGCATATAGCGTAAGTCAACAAGACTCTTACTGTTATTCATCGTTTGTGGCGTATGCATCATGTATTGAAGTAATATGGGTGGGTTTTCTGATGACTCAGCGAATAAAAAGGGGCTATCACACATGGATTCAGGGGTTAGGGGTCAGGGGTCAGGGGTACGCAGGTTACCGAAGCCATTTCAATATACGACGCTTGAAATCCTGTTAGTTAAACAGATAATTGTAACTAAAATCTGGATAACGTTACTTGACAGAGCCTAGTTCAAGGTGGGCTAAAACTACTTTATTTACAACCTAGTCATCCTTCTTTCCAACTGTGCCACCCCTCTTCAAGCCGAAAAATGTAAGCACAACCACGAGTGCCGTCGCAGCAAATACAGTCCAGAAAGCAGCTCTATAGCCGTCCATCAAGGCGACTTTCGAATCTATACTATGTGAGTGGTCTGTCACGGACGAAGCAATTGCCGCCGTGACGGCAAGGCCGACGGCATTGCCGAACTGTGCCACCTCGTTGAACACGCCGCCTGCGACCGACTGCACATCTGACGGAAAAGCGTCCGATATCACTAGATTTGATGCCGTAAAAAGTACGTCGGGATTTAGTGGCGACAGAAGGAGAGCGAAGAAGGGTGCTGTCCAGTAATTCTCTCCAATCCGCACAGTGGCCATTAAAATAGGCGCGATCATGGTGATGACTCCTGACACAACACCGAGAGTACGAACTTCGACCCTTGAGATCAGGTAGGCTGTAGCGATATTTGTCGCCGTGCCCGCAATAGGATGGGGTAAAAAGCGGAGGGAGCTCTGTAGCGGCGAGACACCCTCGACTTCTTGGAAGCTAAGCGTAGTCAATATTTACCCGGGAGTTCTTTGTTATCATTGTTGGCGCACTTACTAGAGCGTGATGTAATACTCAATTGCATTCAAAGATGCCCAGCAGAAGAAGACCGAGGAGCAAATCGTAGTAAACTTTGCGTTTTGCCACAGTTTATTAGGAATAAGAGCGGGCCGATTGTGCTTCTTCTGCCAATGCATCCACAATGGAAAAGAAAGAATCAAAACAAGAGCAATGACTAGGAGAACAATATTTTGAGCGTAACCAAGGCTGATATAAGAAGTAGATACAGCAGCTAGGACATAAAAGAGCAGAGCAAGTCCAACACTCATAATGATAGCCCCCACCCAGTCAATGTCCTGGGCTAGTCTTGTTGTCCATCGCTTTTCCGAGTGATAATGAACGACAGGCAACGACCATAGCGATGCTACGGAGAGAAAAAGATTGATGATGGCCATCAAGTAGTATGCCCACCTCCACCCAATCGTGTCGGTAAAGATGCCACCCAAGACGAGACCGAGCGAGTACCCCAGAGGCTGGCCCATACCGTTCATCGCAAAGGCCGTATTGCGCCATGATCCCTTGGGGAACGTATTGGTGATCAGGCTCACAGCGGTGGGTAAGCACATGGCGATAGCGACACCTTGAAATGTGCGAAACAAAATGAGTTGGATGCCGGTCCTGGCAAAACCGATACCGAGCGTGAAAGCGATGAATAAAAAGCTCCCAGACACCCACATCAACTTAGCCCCGATGACATCGGCAGCGGCCCCAAAGATGAGGAGCAAGGCGCCAGCTGCGAGCGCATATACTGAAGCTGGCCATAGCATCAGACCCTGAGGCAGGCCGACATCGCGGGCCATTGTTGGCAACGCGGCGATCAAAATACCTGATCCCATGGTATTGAGAAAGCTGATCCCGGCGAGGGTCACGATGACAGTGACGCCAGCCGCCTTGGAGACATTGCGCTGGGGTGTCGACGATGCCGCCTTCTCTGCGGGTGATGCATCAGACAGATCGGTTGGCGATTCTGTTGGTTTCTCACGTAGGTGTGCTGGGGCGATTGATGAAATGACATCCGGCTCAGCGATGTTTATCTGGACTTTGGGCTCATTCACGAGGCTAGATAGAGGTCCCGACCCCAACTCGTGTGAGTGGTTCTCGGCCAGATGCATCCCTGAGTTTATGGAAAGGTTTGTATTGAGTCGACAGATATGAGAACTCCACAGTGGTCAGTTGGTCTCCCGGAATCAGATGGTATTAACGATGGGGGGTGGGCTTTGGTGGGCTTGGTGGACTGGTTGTATAGGAATAGTCTGGAGATAGATCCTCTGCCGTGGGACTTCGTAAATCTCATGCCAAGCATTCCACGTCAAACGTTATAGAAATTGGGGTTTTGGATGGCCAAGCATTCCCCAACGCCGGTATCTCACGGGTGTCCTTTTGTCTTGTGTGTGACCATCGGCTTAGTAGAGCCGAGTTAAACCGTGACACAGCATCGCTTGAGTTTGCATCCATTACCAGGTAAGTCGACAATTAAACAGTAATATACAAGGATTAATTACGTATTTTATAAGCGGGCGCTGAACCAAGAAAAATAAATATACTTAGGACTTCCCCCGCAAAATCCTGTGCCGCAAGAGACCCACTATCGAATCGCCATGCCGTCAGCCAACGCCCGTTTGTCAGTGTCTTTTCGTCCATATACTATGCCGAATGCTGTAGTCACGGCTCAGGTATCTACCCGGAGGAGTAGTATAACCATGATATTTGACAACAGGACAACCTTTGGACTTTAAAGGGTTATATTGAATATGGTTGAGTTCAGCCTACCTGGGAACGATGGCCCTCGGTCAGCAATACGCCGCAGAGCCGCATGTGTCGTGGCCTGTGTTTTGGCCAGAGAGCTGACGACATTAGACAAGGACTCAACCAACTTCTGATCGTCCGTTAGGCTCTCAGCTCGCTTTCTTAGGGCGTCTGTTATTGGACGAAGAATATGCGGTCAGACCACGTGGTCAATTCCTTGGATGACTACGAGGAAAACGTCCTGGGAGAACTGACTACGGGGGATAGTCCCTTAGTTTCTTTGCAAGCATTTCCGAGGAACCTTCCGAGACTGATGGCATCCGCCTGTAACACAGAGGCGTAATGAACAATCGTACATATTGCCATTCATTATTATAGGATTTTTTTAGCTATTGAAGATATGGGTCAGGCTTTAAATTGTGTGGCCTACCAATGTTACGAAGTCGAATATTCAAGAATGTTTCCACACCTTTTAAAGCATTTTCAATTAAGGTAAGTGTATACTTTAAGCTGTTCTGGGAGCGAGATGAAGCTATATAGATTTGCTAAAGACATGCTTTAGGACCAACGTTTTGTTTCAGGTAGAACAGCGGAATATTAAAAGGCTCATATGTTGATGTCATATTGCGTATAAATGACGACTTTATTCGTTTAATAATTAATGCGTGAGACATGCTAGTGTGCGTAAAACCCTTGAGAAACTTCAAAGAGTTTCCCTAGCCTTTCTTAGTAGGTTATAACCTTAGGCTATTGCGTTGTTCTTTTAGTAGTAAATGGGCAACCGGCCGCGAGGCTAACTTAAAAGATTCGTTTCAAATTTCCGCCTGTCAGCTTTCGGAGGCATTACCCAGAACAATGCCAGAATTTGTTGCAGGAGGACACGGATTCGCTGGACAACGACATATACGGGGTACCCTGCTTGGCGCTTAAGTGGTGTTGGTGCACCCCCCGTCCAGCCCAGTCCTCGGTATAGATGACGGCCTCGGCGTGCATTTGGGAGGACTATCACATCGAAATTTATGCTGACCAAACAAAGGAAGAACTCAGTGGTGTAAAGTATCCAGTCTTATATTCATAATGGTCTAAGCTACTACAGGCCGAGGAACAACGTCGTGCCCGCTCTGTGCCTCGTCCGGCCAATAATGTTTTCAAGATTCTCTCAGATCAGAGCTGAAGTCGATTTGCACTTGATAGGTGATGAATAACAACTTGCATGTGGCGATCCTAAATGTGGTGTGTGAAGGTCAGACGCCCCTTAATCAGCAACTGCGGGGACATCAACGCTCAGACGGGGAGATCCAACAAATCTTACGGCGCAGTTTATGTTCAACAAGGCAAGGTCACTGTAATCCAACAAATGCAATTTTCCATTTCAAAATGGGGGCTACGCCACCTACTCACTGACTATATAGGCGGCGACTGCCTGCTTTCGGGCAGTAATCCGTTCGATGAAGTGCAATCAGAAAATACACTGTCTTAGATCTTAATATATCACACCTCCATTTACTCTCTACTACACCTATCCCACAAGATGGCCCAAAAGCAGAAAGTTGTTGTCGTTGGTGGCGGCCCTGTTGGGGCGTTGGCTGCGCTATATGCTGCTAGGAGAGGTTATGAAACCGAGCTCTACGAACTAAGGGACGGTAAGAGATTATAGTAAACTTATTCACATATTTGAATCAACTTATTTATAGATCCGAACCATGGTGACCCGACTCTACGCCCTGACTTCGCCGTGATCCCCCTGGCACTTTCCGAGCGTGGAATACGCGCTATCGAAGGTGCAAATGTCCCCAATTTACTTGAGGCCATCCTTCACGACTCCCGACCAATCTACGTCCGTATGATCCACACCCAAGACAAAGATGGCAAGTTGAAAGAAATACCGATGCCATATGGACCCCAAGGACAGGTACATTAACCATTTCCTCGGTATATCTTCTGGTTACTAACTCTAGGGGTCGAATAGTGTCTCAATACAATCCAGCGAGAAAAGGTCACAAAACATTGCTTGCTGGCGTTAGAGAAGGAGCCAACTGCGAAGCTCAGATTCAACTACAAGATGACAAACATCGACTTCGATCGAAAAACCGCCACTTTTGAGTCGGTTGTCTGGAAGGATACATCCTACAACTTGGACCAGGCCGATGCTAACGGTAAAGTTGACCTAGACTCTCAGCCGGTAGGGCAGCCAGGGGCTACTTTTCATGATCCCACTACAGAGCCAGTCGATACGCTACGCTTCAAGACTGTCAAGTTCGATTTTTTGATCGGTGCCGATGGAACCTATTCAACGGTCAGACAGCATCTGATGCGTAAGACTGAGGTCGACTTCTCTCAGGTTTACGCAAATGCTCTCTGGTGTGATTTGATTTTTCCAGGCGATAAAAATGGCAACTATCGCATGGATTCAAAATGTCTTCATGTCTGGCCTGCTGACGAAAATATTGTGATGGCCCAGCCTGACTTTGTCAGTACTACAATATGTCGAAACATGAATTACACACGCTGATATTAGTAGGATGGGTCTTTTCGGGCTGGCATGGTTTGCCGCACCGACCTCGTTCGGCACTACGAGTCTCATCCGGATGGCTTCGCCGACTTCTTCAATTCACAATTCCCTGGAATAGTGCCTCAATTGCTTTCAGCAGAAGAGGTAACGGCGCAATTCATTGAGCACCAGAAGATTCCTCTCAAATCCGTCAAACTCAACAAGTTCGGCTATAAAGACGACGTGCTGCTGCTCGGTGATAGCTCTCATACAATGACCCCTTTCCACGCAATGGGGATGATCACCGGTCTTGAGGATGTCCGTATCTTCTTCGAAGACTTCCGAGATCAGGCCTCAACTCCAGATGGCGTGGGTGAGAAGGGCACCGCTCCGTTTTGTCCTGAAGGTGTGGTTGCCGCATACTCAGCGCATCGCGTCCATGACGTGAACGATATGGTCGATCTCGCCGACGAACACTACTACGAGCTTCGACACGGAGTGCGATCAGCATTCGCGCGCGCCCGGAAGAGATGTGATGCTATCATCAGTCGTTGGGTTCCCGTGCTGGACTGGACGCCGCTGTACGCCCGCATCCAATTTAGCCATGAGCGCTTCAGCATAGTTCGCAAGAAGGAGATCTGGCAGAGAAACATCGGGAATGCCATGATTGCAATGTCACTGGCTGCGATTATTCGCGGTGCTATTATTAGCTCCAAATTATTGATAGCTTAGCAGCAGGCCAGGTCTTAGTGACAGGAATTATACCGGGGGGATTGAACTGCCAGACTAGCCTCAACAGCCTCATGGTTGTCAGAATTGTTTTCAACCTATACGTTAGGCATACAATCTATGCTATGAAATAATTTAGTTCGAGAATGAATAAATATTTTCTTTTACTATGAAAGTGGCAAGGCATCTTAAGGTCAGTGAATCCCAAACCTACGGAAATTCCACCATTCCTTTCTTGACCTCTCATCCGCGTTCCTCCTAGATGCAATCTCTCTGTCTTGTGCCCAATCTTTAACAGTCATAATAATATCCTTGTCTCCAGTCTTCTCAGCTTCTTTAATGCACTTCTGGACATCAAGCTTCAGGGTAGCGTTCACATTCGATAGAAGTGCTTCGATGATTTCCACGCAGCCTTGCTGTATAGCTGGCACGACGACCCTGCTACCAACATTGATACCCTTAGATAGTATCTTGTTGATTATCTCCACAGGCTGGTGGCCAATGACGGCTGCGAAGAGTGCTCCCCCGCCGGGGCCCCAACCGTCATCCACATCAGCGTCGTAGTCTAATAGAACATTCAATATCGGTCCTGCCTGATGTGGCGGCGACGTGCAGGCATCTGTCAAAAAGGTACGTAGGCCACTGTCAATAGAGAAGCTGGCAAAGCTGCGGTTGTGGTTGCAAAGAGAGTCAAGGACTTCGGCGTCAGGGTTCTGAAGCACAACACGGACTATCCCATGGCTCTGATGAAGGATATATATCGAGAATAAGATGGACAATATTGATTTGTCGGGCTGCCACAGCTTGTTCGAGTAGTTCATCGGTGTAACAAGGGCTAGACGTCTAGGGCTTGGAAAGGGGTCTTCAATATTGCAATAATCTTCTTGGGCGTTAGGGAGGCCATACGAGTCTGGCTTTCTCCCTTCAGCTCTCGCGGCGAACCTAGGTCTATATACACGAACAGTCTCGCGCTTGCTTGCTTCAGTAATTTCAGGTCCTGTTCTACAGCATCAGACAAACACGATCATTCCAAATATTTCATAGCCCGAACAGTTCTATCGCCGAATCGCGCATTAATTACACGATGTTGCCGACCTCAGCCACCGGAAGTTGCCTGTGGCCGTGGTTGTGGCTGATCCGTGTGACAATCGGTGGATGGCATTAGTGGAACGATACATCTGTACTCTGTTCCGGATCCACTTGAGAGCCGCCAGCAGCAATGAATCTCACAGGGATAGGTTTGCCTCCACGTTTAATTCCGTTTCTGTTGATTAGTTGTTGTAGAGATCCGATGTCGCCAGAGGAGCATGCATCCAGCATAAACTTCCACGTTCCATTGTCGCTTTCAGGATGCTCGTCTTGAGTAATCATGATAGACGTGTGTAAATCGCTATTTAGTGCTAACTGTGTGAACCAAGTGTGTGTTGAAGTATTACTTTATTGTGAGGATAGGCAAAGCTTCAATTCATATTTCACCAGCATTGAGGGGTTAGACTTTAGGGTAACACATCTTATGACGCCGCATAAGTTGGCTACTAACAATCAAACTATAAATAATCACATTGTCATACATAAAATGCGTAATTCAGCCCCCAACAATAGTATTGTTTGGATCTCAAGTTCAATTGGCCACTGCGTCGTTAGCTGTTAGGACGCAGTTGGCTTCTGGTTACCAAGAATCATATGCTGAATTGTGCGGCGACGAATGTTATACGGACCAAATCTACGGCTATTGTGGCCATCTGGGATAATCTGGTGGGTTTTCTATGGTCTACTACATTTCCATTAATGAGATACCTAGAAACTTATGCGAGCTACATATTTTAACGTTACTAACTTCTACATTTCTTTTAGTTTTCTGTCTTTGGAATTTTAGAGCGAGCCGACTGGCTAAGCAATTTGCTTTCTATTATGATGACATAGATCTGGGTGGCCCTAGGCCACCAACATCAACAAAAACAAAAAAATGACAACAGCTGGAGCAACTAAAATAGACGAATGTATGTAAATTTAGCAACAGCTACTGATTAGTAAGGCTGCTTGGGCCCCCTAAATCTACCCCTGAATCTACCCCTGAAGGCAGGTCCCAGCCAGTCCTATTGCACTAAATGTGGAGTGTGGAGAAATTATTGGATTTGGATCTTTGATATCAGAAAGCAATTTCACGCACTTTATCTTATACATCAAGAACCTAGATAGACTACCCGAACTCTCGTTATATAAGTTGGGCGCAGGCAACAGATCGGGCGTATCATATTTATGAGATCAATTTCTAGACTTTTCGCTTGAAATATATACTCTAGGATTGAAATAGATATCCTAAAATAGGGATATTTGTTGCGCAGAAACACTACGAAAATTCGCATGACCTAATACGCACTATCTTCTTCCACCCGTGGAAGGTGCCCATATTCCGTTTCCATATCATACAACAAAAGTTCTACAGGGACCCCTCTGCTCCTATGCTATCTACACCCCATAATAATACACTCAGAACAAGCCGACTGCGAATTGCGTGAAATCAAAAACGCCACTCGATCACTGTTCCCAGCAGTGGTTCTATTCCCCGAAATATCACCTTAACGCCAGAATAGATTTGGTTTCACGAGAACAGTCGGTATGATCTTGTAGTCTCACGCCAATTGTTGTTGTGCCGGTTGCGCTCAAGTCTGATTTCAAGCGGAGGCAGAGGTGGTAGGTGAGTGAAAAGTTGGCCAAAAACGCCAA
Organism: Xylaria curta; assembly: GCA_022495235.1. Classification (NCBI taxonomy): domain Eukaryota; kingdom Fungi; phylum Ascomycota; class Sordariomycetes; order Xylariales; family Xylariaceae; genus Xylaria; species Xylaria curta. The sequence goes on along the minus strand of MU375927.1, from coordinate 323,411 downwards.
AGCCAGGGTGTCGTGATGTGAAGGCGGAACTCCGAGATCTCCAACCTTTCTCATCAAACCAGTCCGTAGCCCCAACCCTGCCGCTCGCATCTCGTCCCTCATTTGCTTCGTTCCATCTTCTCCCGAAATTCGGGCCCCAGTTGTTTTCAAACCAAGCGAATGAGTTTGTTTCGTCTTTCTTGGCTTTGGGCGTTGCTGTTGTTCTTGCGTCCCATTGAGCGCCCACTGGATTGCTGTGTGTCACGTGATCTTCTGTGTCTTTCAGTGCCTCAAACGCGCTCTGGACCTATTTGCGGTATTAGCCGTCTGTCTAAGTATTTTCATGTTCATTTCCTGTGTCTGTGGTTCAAACGTGGACCCCAAGGCAGACAGACCACTGAAAGACCGGTGCAACAAGTTGTAACCGGGAAATCTTGTGAGTTAGAGATGGCCTACCTGTTGGAATTTTGCAGTTGCGACCTCCTCGTTCCCTTTGTTTTTATCCGGGTGGTGCAAAAGTGCAAGACGACGATAGGCGGCATGGAGTTCTTCGTTGGATGCTCCTCGCTTGATCCCGAGGGTGGCACAGTGGTCCGGGGTCTCCGCCATTGTGGCCGCCTATATTTCGAATTTTTGTGTTTTGATCACGGTAATCGAATGTTATCTGCACTACTCGATCGAAAAAAGCGAGACAGAGTTGAATCGGGCCGTAGTGAGACGTGGGATTTAGAAATGGTAACATGAATGCCTAGAGACGCGACACGACTTCAATATATAAAAAGTGAAATGGGGGGGTGCAAACGGCCACTACGGTACAGATCTGTACACAGCGGAAAACCGGAGATTACTAATGTTTCAAAATCACCCAACTTTGCTTTGCTATCCAATTGAGGTCACGTCTCACCGCAAAGCGATGCCATGGCGTGGCGCAGTATTTCCCTATTACCTCGCGTGTGAACAATCAGCAGCCAACGCGTACATAACTGGAGAGATCGCAGTCACTTGCACGTGTCAGCCATAAAAGGAAACACGAAAACAACGCCAGAGTTGTTCTCAGATGGATCCGCCAAGACGGGCAAAAAATAGATGCCGATTGGAGGCTAAATGGTCTTGGCATTACCACGCAATGTACAAATTCTGCCTATTGCGGTGCTCACCCACCTATCAGTCTTGCAGATGGCCCCTGCGGCAGGAAGAGCGGGGGGAAAAGTTCAGCTGCTTCTTCAAGGCTGAGCCAGGAGGTACCTACTGTGCAGGTACCTGTTGTACGTCAATATCTCTTCAACCCTCGCAGTCGCAAAACCCCTCTAGTGAAGAGAACTGCGTGACTATACTCATTAAATAGTTTCTAGATTTTAATGTCTTCGGTCTTTTGTGCCCTTACAGATATCCTCACCAAGTCAAGGAACCTACGTCAGAAGCGTGTGTCGCGTGTCGTTGTGCATGGTCCCCCTGACTAAGTCATCAGACTCGCGTGGTACCATACGTCACAGTTTGGTGGGGTGGACCAAGGGGGCCTGCGGCCCGCATAATACGCTACCTGTTTAGGTAGCTTGTAAATACCTAGGTAGGTACCTGTCCACTAGTGCGTAGGTCAACAAGATATCTAGGGCTACAGACAAGATGCACAAGTTACAGTATATCTGCTCATAGACTGGCACACAACCATTTGATCACAGAGTAAGAGAACTAGAGTAACATTTATCCTGAAAGATGGTAGTGTTTCCCGAGCCGAGAGAAAATAACACATCGCAACCGATGGCGTCGGTTTGACAGAATGTCGCCGAGACAGATAGCAATCCCATCCTTCATGTTAAGACGAACGAGACTGCAATTCGTGCTACGTACTACTTACACACGATGCACAAATCTCTGTGACTCCTTAACCTCACCGCAACTTTGCATAAGCTTGATGGAGGTGGCGACACAATCAGGCTCAAATTTCCCATCAGGTATATAACAGTAAGTAAAGATTGAGTGATCTGGCAGGATACTTGCATTAGGGGTGCCAGACAAGATCAAAGAAAATGCCAGACCAGAAGACCACGATCATGCCGGCTGCCGTGCCAGGAATGACAGAGTCAGTGGCGGACGAGCCTATTGCATATCAACAGGGCCATTCGGTCCTCTATGGAGAATCACAAGCCGACATTTCACCTTCACAGACGCCCCACGGGCTTTCTGATGATTCTGCCAACCTCCGTCTGTGCTGGCGACCATTTTACCTACGTCGACTTGTTTTACTTGGTTTTATATCAGTCTTTATTTTGATCATCGTTGCTATCGAGGCTCTCCTTGCTGTTTCTAATCGAGATCAAGGCCTTGCCACAAGCAGCCCTTCTAAGCATTACCTTTGGACGTATGGACCAACTGCCTTTCTGACAGGAGTGGCTGCCCTCTGGGCGCGCACCGAGTATCAAAGCAAACTCGTCGCTCCATGGATTCGTCTATCGCAGAATCCAGCCCCCGCTTCTTGCACGCTTCTGCTCGATTACATATCCCAATTTTCTCTCTTCGCCATATTCACGTCTTTGAATAAACGAGATTTTCTAGTATCCATTGCCATTACGGTGTCGTTTATTCTTAAAATCTTGATCGTCATGTCGACAAGTCTGATCTCCTTATCATGGATAAGCTTCAATCAAAACTCTTGTCCTATGATACTACTCGATAAATTCGTCGATAAAGACGCCGGAATTATTGACGTCAGCGTTCCGTACGTTGTACAAGATCTGCGAGATCAGAATCTCGCATTACGAGAAGGCATATCTAGCGATTACGCATTTCAGTCTGTGCAAACAAACCTGCCTGATACTGCAGAAACAAATGTTACGGTCGACGGGCTAGTCAACTCACTCAACTGTCAGCCTGTCGACTTTGTTCTAACTCCGCCATCTCCAGGCGCAGGCTATTGGTGGTACCCGAATATATCATTACCTAGTTGCAATGGATCACCTGGAATCTTTGAGCCGGTCAACCTGTGGGCAGATCACAGTAGTCTCCAAGACTACTCGATACTGTTTGCGAGATTTGCGCTATTCCGATGCGATGGAATCCCAGATGGACCCGGACAAAGAATCGGAGTTATATTTGGCAACCTGACCTATCATATTGACGACTTAACGAACAACATTTCGGATTCCATCCCCAGCACAGTGAAATCAACAATTTTACTTTGCATACCCGAATACACAATCGACAGAGTCCAAGTGATCCGAAATAATACGCTAACGAGGTCTGTCAAACGCGTACAAGGAGCACCTCGGAGAACGCTTAAATCAGTCACGGCTTGGAATATAATGATGGCACAGCACATCGATACTAGAACGATAGACTGGCTTGGTGCCTATGGGAGGCTTATTAATGTCTCTGGGACCCTTATCGATACAGATTCTTACATGCATAGAGTCCTTTATTCTAATCCTGAGCCGAGGTTACAAGCTATGGATCTCTTCGACTTCAATGTTCTACAAAAGACTACTGAATACTATTATCGGGAGTTGAGCGCATTTATCGCCAAGAAATATCTAATGGAGCCGACAAGAACGGACACTGTAGGCTCTGCTATCGTGGATAAGAACCGTCTTATCGTAAGCTCGTGGATTGCCCAGTGGATGGCCGCTTTTGTCGCGGTCTGCGTTGTTCTAACGACAATTATGCTCTTTACAGTTCCAAGCAGGGGGTTATTGCCATACAGTCCAACTACTTTCTTAGACTTGATATCGATTCTCTTTCAAAGTCGCCAACTTTTGACCCAACTCCGATATACGGGAGCGTCGGATAACAAATATTTTGTTCAATTTCTTAGGCGATCGACGTTCCAATCACGGTTCGCTTACGAGCCTTCGTCTAACCAGAACCAGTTCTCCATTATCGATATAGATTATGGCCAGAATAGTAGAACCAACCGGTTTCCTCAAATCAGTTCAAAGCTTTCTTATCCGATCATTTTACATCCTGCTTGTCGCTTCACAATCTGCTTGAGCGTAATAAGTCTAATTGTCGCTTTAGAATTATTATTACGTATGTCAGATCTTGAAGACGGTCTTGGAAACGTTAATCACAACACCTATATATATTATACGTGGACCGCTGTCCCGGCACTTATTTTAGGGCTATTGTCTGTAGCTTTTTCAGCCGTCGACCTCGAGACAAGAACCCTCGCCCCGTATATTGCTTTGAAACAATATATCTCTAGGGATGTTTTTAAACGGTTCGAACTTCTCGACATGATGGTTCCAACGGCAATATACCGAGAAGCCAAGCTTAAGAGCTTCTGGGCTCTGACTACAACTGCAGCCGTTCTCCTTGCGTCTTTATTCACAACCTTCTCGGCCTCACTATTCCAGGAATTAAGTATACCTACCGCGGTACCTGTAGTGCTTAAAATAAGCCGCTCTTTCCTCTCGTCGTCGTCTGAAGTTTCAGGCTCGACAGATCAGATTACCTTTTGGGTACCAGAGACCAACTACTCCTTTCCTCGCTTCACATATATGGATCTATCTTTCCCAGAACTTACAGCTGTTACCACACCGGCGCCTAGCTTCACTCATGGCAAGTCTGCTGTTTCCGTATCAGCGGTGATTCCAGCAGTTCGCGGGAGAATGGACTGTCATTTCTGTGCGTCTGACAAAATCCACGTAGAATGCATTGAGTCTAGTACACCAGACGGCTGTGAATCCTCCCAGCGGGATTTCGTCTTAGCCCATGTCTGGATTGACGATCATGGGAGTCCTAAAGGCCCGGGTTTAATGAATTTCGAGAAAAATGCGACTTACTTTGGATTTGTACAATACACTTATTTTCCTCGACCTCAGACGATTTATTTTTGGGCCAAAAAAAATACGGGTGGGTACCTTGCCTTCCAGCACACCGCCGCCTTGATCTGCAACATAACATCAGAGATACTTGACGTTAACACGACCTTTACCGGCACCGAATTTGACCTGGATTCTCGCAACCCGCCGCAGCCTCTCGAGGCCACGGTACGAAACATCAGTCTCAGTAAGCTGTCTTATGACGAACCCCGAAACTGGCTGGCCCCTGTCTCAAGTTATACTCAAACACAACAACTGGCTTATTTTTTTGATGTCCTTGTAACCTCTCCGTGGGCAATTCCCATGTCGGCTCTAGGCGACCCGTCTATGAATGATGACGTCATAGCCGCTATCCGACTTCATCAAGGCATCATACTGGCGCAACGATTTAGGGGGCTACTCGCTCCCGCAAACGAGACAAACGTTACCCTTGTCGGACCTATCAGCCCTGGCGACAACGACGCCCAGCGTGTAATCAACGCTACTATGACTGATGCTACTGGTAGACGTCGCATCGTTCAAGATGCAGCATCAACGCATATTCTCGTAGCGCTACTAGCAACCACGCTAGTATTATTTGTTATAGGCTGGGCTACTAGTCCGAGCACTGACGTGCTGCCTCGCAGCCCCACAACCATAGCATCCGCTGCAGCACTACTAGCTGGTGGGAATATTTTTGATCGACTGCCACAAGGTACACCGTCCCTGTCTCCTGAGGAGATTGTTTCTGCACTGGGAGGTCCCAAAACACGATTCTGGATGGGCTGGGGTAACTTAAGGGACAAAGAGGGAATCGGAAATGGAGGAGAAAATGAAGGTGGTGTCAGTCAGTTTGGGATCTTTGTTGTTGATGAGGACGATATGCATCGAGTACAAGGGGCATAACAGTACCACGTCAAGGTTTTGTTGCAATATATGGATCTAGTCTCTCTGTTGCGTTGCTATTTAATGCTTTTTACTTGCCTGCCCTTATGTTTTGCTTAGTATAGTTTAGGTTAACTCAGTGTAATATCAGAAATGCAGAGTACTAGCTATCGGCGTTTCCATATTCTACGGACAGCTCTCCATATGGCAGATGCCAGGATATGCTATGCTATTCCCGCTCTCTTTGAGCTGAGCTTCTTCCCATAGTTAACTTATTTCTCATAGAGCTATTAATTAGCATAGTATTCCACGGCGGCCGGAAATGAAAAGTATTATAGCCTCAACCCCATGTGCTATAACTGGCCAAAAATAGTACAGGATCTTGATAGATGAACCCGGGTAACGGGACGTGGAGCGGTTTTCTCCACAGCTCCCCGCATGTAGTAGACAATCACCAGCCAACTAACTGTATATCATGCAAGGCTCATAGAGATCATTAGCTAAGGCTGCGAGTGTATGAACAAACTGTGAGAATATTAATATGCTGATAATCTGATATTTTCTTTATAAAAGATCACCTGAACTTTACCTGGAACCCGTTTCTATGCTGCAGGGGTTCAAAGCGGCTAAGCTCTCGGGCCGCCAGGCGGCAAGTTAGGTTAGACTAATCTGATTCGACTACCTAGTCTCAGCCTAACTAGACACTAACTACAAAAATATCGTTAAGCCTTAAGATTTGCAAATAGCGGATAATGGATTTGCTCTATTTGCGCTCGCTCACTCCGTACTTTGATTGATGATAGACCTTCTTTCGAAAGTTTCCTTACTCGCCGGAGTATATAAAAACAGACAATCAGTTTCATTTTCCGTCATTCATTATCGCTTATAGGCCGCTATGTTGTCAACAAATTTGTTATCCTGTGAGTGTATTTGCTTGCGTTTAACGCTCTTATTGCGCTCCGTGGAATGTTGAATTCGTGTCAGTATTTAAAACCAGTAATTATTGTTAGCTTGACTGTATTCTTAGAGTTTAACGGTTGTGGCACTGGAAGTGTAGCTTAGTCGTCTTGAATCCTTTATATAGGACTCTTCGACCCGAGGGTGACATCGAGAGTCTGCCGTAGCAGGTCGATAGCCTCTTCTGAGCGACGTGTTATCCCCATAGTTGAATATCAACAGGCGCTGCTAGTATTCGTCGTTGTGATAAAGCCCCGGCATGTTAGTGCCACATTACTTATGCCCTCAACCGCAATTTCTGCTCTTGGTCCCACTCTACTCGTCTCTTCAATTCAACGTCATGTTCCCTTTCAATCCTCTGTAGCATGGCGTCATCACCTCGATATTTTTCCATCTTCTGCTTGTAGTTTGTGTCTACTCCATCCCGCCTTTTCGATTCCATCATCATATAGTCTTCAAGGGTGGGTACTGGCGCTATCAGTCAATCTATGTAGGTGCAGAGATGATTAAGACTGGCGGCCCTGGACTTACCAGGTTTCTTCTTCGGCCTTTTAGTCCACGCGGCTCCAGCGTTAACAGGTTTCTCCTTCGGCTTTTTAGTCCATGCGGCTCCAACGACTTGTCGACGGCATCTGAAAATGCCCCCCCAAAACGCGAAGCAGAGAGAAAAGAGAAACATGATCTTGAGTAAGAAGAGCTAGGTATCATTCATAGAGACATTAGTAGAGACACGTTGCTAGAGGTAGGAACGAGGTTCTATTGCAGTATGAACCCAAAAAGTGTTATGAACAATCAAATATCATTAATTTGCGACACACAGGGTATGATGTTGCCTTGATAATCCAGACATTTTAAAGGCGAATTGCACAATAGTAGTATGGAATTAATGGAATTCATCTAGGGTCTTCCTCAGAGGTCCAGCCATGCACCGGACGAGTCGAATAGTGTATCCTAACAATTGTGATTATTGAAACGTGCAGCTGATCTTCGTGAGCTGTTCAACCTTATTGGTCATGCGTATCTTCAGGTCGTATGAGTTCGTCGGAATAACCGGTTGCTTAAATAAACAAAAGGAAAAACGCGGTACAAGTATATTACTTGCATTGTCCACTTTTGTGAGTTAGGTAGTAATATTGCCACGTCATAAGCTAGGTTACCTTAAACGATTATTGAAAGTTGAGAGTTTGGGGTCCGCCAAGACCTGTTCAGCTCACAACATCCTTGTCTTCCAAGTGATAGCGAGGGTGAGTCCCTCAGCCGCTCCAACCTACAGGTGGTGATTGAATAGACCTCGGTGTTTGACTTGCCTCATATTTAATCGCTTACCATAACATATTGCTCGCTTAGACATGCATGGTACCTCCGAGGTCGGTATACCAAGCTTTCATGTTTGCCCGGAAGGAGCCTCACCTAACATGAGGCGATTGGGAAATATTTAAATTATCCAGTCACCTAGTAGTACGCTTAGTTATCTATCGCTTAGTCTCATTAGCATCATTTAGAATTTGGTTAACAGTATGGAGAGTAACATCCCGTTACCGTCCAGTGGACCAATTGGATACGGTGCAATTGCTGGTGCAATGGGTGCGGATGATGATTTGTTGATGTATACAAAAAGACATATCCTCTTATAGGATTTTAAGAAACTACTGGGTGGCTGATTTGTCGCGGAGATGTGGATATAGTCCGTTATTACCAACACGGTAATAACGGCGTCGTTTTTTCCGTCACATGATTATGGCTCAGGTTTCGTCGTTTCGCCTCTCTCAATGCTCGCAATCTTCTATACTTGCAAGCTGAGCTGTCTCACCTTGAATCGAAGCTAGCAGCGCTCGATATCACACTCAATGATTTGTCCAGGGGCCTTGAGGGCTGGGAAGTCCCGCGTTCATGGGACAGGATGACCGGCAGTGAGAAGGGTAAAGAACACCTAGAGGTTGTTAATGAGATCCGACAGAAACTCGAGGAGTACAGTAAGATAATTCGCTCCCGCCCTGAATTTCAACTGTTGTTCCCTTGAGTTAGGTATCCTCGAGTTGCCTGGACCTTCAATAACTAAACTAGGCCACAGATAACGCGCTATTGGCCCAAGCCTCCATCGCAGCATTTCGAAAGCCGCGACGAAGGGTTTGGAAAACGCTGAATGACTTCGTTGATTACAACAGCAGTGCTTTAAAAGAAAGAGATAAGCACTTCCTTCAGAACAACTCGTACGCTGATCTCGTGGCTCTGGGCGGCAGTGCCTTGGATCCAATGACGTCTTTTCTCCTGAAATTCTTTGCTCGCCTATTCCAAACTGAAGTAAGAAATGACCTTGTGGTGCTATCATGACTTCAGACAGCAATGTCTAATTGGTGCTCACGTACGCGCATAACAGGAAGATCGGCGCCGCACCCAGGGCATTTTGAACTTCTCGTCTACGAGCCGCGTCCGAGGTTTCGTCCGAATCTTGGCTGTCATTACATCATCTCTTCTGCCCGTGTTATCAATACTCGTCCTCTATTTTATCCAGTCACAATATACTCGCCTCATTATCATAGTTGCCTTTTCGGCCTTGTGCTCGCTCGTTCTGACGGCCTTGACAGATGCCCGGAACGCTGAAATCATTGCTACGACTGCTGCGTGAGTATTCCCCTAACCCTATTTTCTATATAAAAGGGGCCAATGCTTATGTTGAATGAGAAAAGATACGCCGCCGTGCAGGTCGTCTTTGTCAGTGGGGATTTTTCTAATTGAGTATGGCCGCTCTCGGATGGTTCGTTAGATGATGTACAAGCTTCTTTTCACTTGTCCCTCAAGGGCTAAGCAATGACTATCAAGCAAGAGGCATATGGCGAACATACATTGTTACCCAAAAAACTAGAAATATTGCAGGCGAGACTTCTGATACATATGTTAAACTAGCTCTTCGTCGACCTTTTATGTGTATGTCGTACGCCAATAAATAAATGGGACAAAACTAAATATCTGGCGGATTTGAGTTATACTAACCTTGTATTACTAACGGCGTTTCTGGTTGAGTATGGTCGTGATAAGATCACCCTAAAGCTATACAAGCTTGGGTTGTCATCCGTGAGTGATCCTTAATCCTCTCTCGGGTAGTTACATAATATCGGCAGCTACGGCCGTGATATAGGATATGCAGTGCAGTCCCAATACCTTGGGTCAGCCCGTGTGACAAGAAATTTCATTCTGACCGGAAGGGTATTTCAGAGAGACAGAATAGCATCAGATAGGAGAAGATATTAGCGAGCATAGGAATTCAGGTATCCGAGCAGGTTAAGCAAACGATTAGTCTCGCGATGATCTGCAAGTCGGCCGCATTGCAACATACATGGCATAAGAGCTAGAAAGTAAGCCCAAGGTTTTGTTGGTTTCATAGCTATTATTATAGCTTGTCATGGAAAACGATTCCATTGGAGAAAAGGTGTGCTGCTGTGTGCTGCAGGCCTACAACCTGCACTGCTTATCCCTACCTTTTAAGATATCTGCAGAACGCTGTAAATCACTAATGAGATTTTGAAATCGCCACTGCATCAATTTTTAGCTTACGCGCTACAGCGAGGCAAGTCGCTATTTTAGGCAGGTTGGGCAAGCCTACGTCACCTGCAGGAGTTCCTTAATGTGCTAGACATCTTCCCCCGCACCTTTCTGACTGCCTCACCACGAATCAGGAAGGCAATTATGCTTAACGTTGTAACATGACAGCCGAAGTTCCCCTCCACTGCAGCGTGGCATACAAAGAATAGACTTCAAGGTGCGCTCTCGTCAGCCACGGTCATGCGGAGTACCAAGCCAAATAATACCACTTCCTTGCAAATCTCCGGCGCCATGTCCTCTGGGTTGTCAACAAAATGTGTTAGCGCTTTACGATTAGCTAATACTGCATGCGATCCGGTCGTCCGATACATATTTTAGGGGTGATTATATTTATCATTTACATATTACGGGACAAGTTCTTGACTGCGAGGATATCCACTTGATGATGTTTTGAATATAGTTAAGGAGGTGTATCATCTGTAGTACAGGGGCTTAATATAGCGTAGGGCGTCCTGTTCGTATATATAATGTCTTCTCACCTCACTATGAGACTTCAATGTAATCAATCGTGCACTACCTTTCTCGCCCCTATACGTTAGCTGTATTCTGCGTTGTAGCTGTGACGCTAATCTTCAATAACTCGATCCAAAACTCAAGATAGCTATATACTATGGCTCTGTCTTCCTATCTTACTCATGTTTTATTGCTTTCAGTGCATATAAGGGCTATAACTGGTAAGTAGATCTTACACAGACAAGACGAGGTTTCTTTTATTTACACGTCAATAGCCCAGCTGGTTCCCTTGCGACTCATGCCTCTAGGTGACTCTATCACCAGAGGCTATCTATCAAGTGACGATAATGGGTACCGAGAGGATCTTTTTAACGATCTTCAGGGTGTTGGGTACACAGTGGATATGGTCGGCAGTCAACAAGCTGGCAACATGAAGGACCCCGACAACGATGGGTTTAATGGGTATAAGATCGATGACATCGCTGAAGAGGCCAGAACAGACGTACCAGTTTATAAACCAAACCTCGTCGTCCTCAACGCAGGCACAAATGACTGCCTCCAGAGTTTCGATATCGATAATGCCGGCGACCGCTTGAACAATCTTATCACCCAACTCTTCCAGATAGAACCCGATGTTACTATCATCTTTTCGACTTTAACTGTGAACGCCGATGGACCTACTGACCAACGAGTCCAAGACGTAAATGTTCAGATCCGTAACCTGGCGTCGACCTTGATAGGTCAGGGTAAGAGGGTTATCCTCGCGGAGGTACACGGACCTGATGGTCCCCAGGTAGGAGACTTGGCGGATGGTACCCATCCCAACGATGTGGGGTATAACAAGTTGGCAAGCATCTACTTCAATGCTATCAAATCGGCATCTGCACAGGGATTTATTCAGCCTTAGGCTATTTCAGGCTTGAATGCTTTGTTGATAGGGTCTCAAAATTTAAGCTAAATAAATACGATCACTTCTCCTATCATTAGCCCAAAGGGAAAGCGAGACATGAACGGAATTATTTTATTGGACAGAATCAGGATAATAGTTGCAGTGATGTTTCTCACTTGTTCTGTATCAGATCTCTATATAATGTTAGGCGACGTACACGTATTGTAGGTCCTTAGCTATTGTACCACATGAGGAACTTAAGGAGCGGTAATGGCAACAATTGAGAAGTAATTATGATCTCTAGTAGACGCTTCCAACACTTTCTGATCGCCAAATGCTGAGAATTCAAGAGTGTGTTATACAAGACAATGTCGCCCTGTTTTCTCGTGGCCTGGGTTAACATAGTGTGTTTCCTTTTCTTGATAATTCACATATTAAATGATAGTATTGCGAAGCAGCCAGACAGCTGTTCGCCGAAGTCCCGAATTGTGCCAGCCCTAAGTAGATAATCAAAAGTATAGACTATTTAGCATTATGATCTGCACAATATTATTAATAAAAAGCAATAGATAGGCAAATACGAGATACATGTTTAAAAGCAATATTTTAATGGGCAAATAGTGTCGAGGGTCCCTCTGTCCGCGAGGTCGCCGCCGCCAAATGCGACCCATCCATATAGGAGCAAGAAAGTTTGTCAGGAATAAGTTCCCGTACAGGCTTAGGCGCAGTAGGATCTTGCCAAGAAATTGTTCTAAATGTTTGTACCATTGCACTTTAATAGATATCCCCCTAGTAATTAGAGTTGACCTCCTATTAGCGATTGATTAGTTCCTAATAACCTTTAGATCTGACAAGCACGAGGTACTCGAGCCGTTACAGATTTGGTACAGGTTTAAAGACGATTGAGTCTAATTCAGCAGCTCCTCTCCCATGTCTCAACTCAGTCATCCGGTCTGGAGCCTGGGGTCGAAACGTCGTGTCTCCATGCTCTGACGGCTGTGGCTTTTTAGTGAGTTGTACAGCCACTGGCTTGGATCTTTGCCTACCTCATTTCGTCTATAGTATCGTTTCCACAGGGCCCATAATAGTGTTGCAATCGAGAATATCCCGAGAGGTATCCCGAGGCCGGCACCTACGGCAAGAACAGTATGGAAATTCGTTTTTATCGGGATGGTACAGTTGGACGGGCAAGTTGAGTTTGATTTTTCAGATCCTGCCAGAATATAATTTCTCAAGACTCCCCTGTCAGGGATTATGTCACCTGGCTCAAGTGTGAATGGTTGTGGACTCAAGGCGCATCCCAAATATCTCCCGCTTTCCAAAGCAACTGTACCACAGCAATAGAGGGACGGCATAGATTGAACAAAACTGTACAGAGCGAGTGGAATCCCGCTATTGGTGCTAACTACAATACTTTATAAGTTAAATTGCGTTCATACTCTATAAGAAATCGACGCACCGTTTGTACAGTAGGTAGCGCAGTTTGGCGATTGCCAAGTTGAGTCTGTGCAGCTACCACGCGAGAGTTCGAATGAGCCACTGGGGTGAAGGCAAAGCTTATTAGATAGGCATATGGAATTCAATCCGCAGCAGTGACTGTGGTTCACACCATCGCCACATGGAATATCCTCATTCGACGGATTGCCTCTTGGGTAATAACACTGCTGCTGCGTAGCCGCGGCAAATGAGGATTGCAAGATACATTGCAAAGTGCGAACAATCAACAGAAAATTTAACATCGTGTCTTAGCTTGGACGGTGTGATACTGATAAGTTGGGCAAAGTCTATAACTATAACGTATGAGCTACAACGTTGTAAAAGACGGAGAGGAGGGAAATGGAAAGAGAAGGAAACGAGAATTATTTCTAAGAGATCTAAATTAGCTAAGTGTAAGAGGAATATGCCCAATCTGTCATTATGCATGTCAGCCTCCCTGCTAATCAACTTATCTTAATATCTAATTTCATACGTTTCACTGCCAGTAATGCAGGTCAATGAGAGAAGAATGATGCTGGTGCTTGTAGATTCTCTTCTCGCCTCAAATTGTGGCTTGTGATGGCTGCTTATTTTAGAATAGGAGTCTCGGATCCTCAGCCAGCCGTGCCAGCCTGCCTCGCCAGCCTGCCTCTCCTTAAGAAAATGGATCACGTCGCTAGTATGGCTGTCCTTAGCCTAAGCCGCAAAAGTGATACGCTGTGACATGACACGCAAACGGTACATTTAGTAGCCTAGTAAGAAGGCTTGTTATCAGGTTGAACAGCGATTTGCGAACCAATTGCATATGTGACCTGCCCATTTTATGGCATAGAGCCAAACTGTAGTAACTTCTCGCAAGTACTAGTTTTCGAGTAACATATTTTATTCGTCAAATAAATGAATTTTCCTCTACATAATTCAGCAGATACTACACTTGTCCGGGACGTATAAGTCCTTAACTCGTTCGGTCGAATCAAAGGAGCCTACCTAGTTGTTATCTCATTGAGTGCCGAGTTGCAGTCGGTAATAAACCTGCGCGCTAATTATAATGCCCGGTACTATAGAAAAGTTTTTCAGATGTCATCCTTGGCGAGATCAGACGGTTGCATCTTTTCCTTGGCCACACAAATTATTAGGGGCTGCATTCCACTGATGTCTCTTTTGATGGATGGCTACCAGATTGGTACTTTTGAACTATCGCGATCCTAAAGGTGACTGGCTTCTAAACCTCTCGGCTGCTATAACATCCGGCATAGCATTAATATTACGAAACTTGTTAAGCGTATGTTCACTCGGTTAGGTTCAATCTCACATTCTGGGAGGAATATTCTCATTAATCGCCAAACCAATCGTGTTCCCACACTGAGGATGAATTAGTAACGCCCCCATTTCTCGATAACTAGGAAATGAGCTGATATCCATGTTGGCATGTATCCTATCTAGATCAAAACTCATTTGCTTAAAGTCCTCACTATGTAACTTTATTTCGTTAGAAACAGCTATGCCAGCATAGATAGTAATATCAACAACCTACATATTATCGGCGATCACCCGAAATTACTTAAATCAATAGATGGGCTGACTCGGCAATGATCACTGATATAGGACTTTATTCAACCGCTGGTGGAAGGGCTTTTTGAAACGTTTCCAAATAGATATTGTAGGTCACCATCGCCCCGCCCTAGAGATTTGTAACTTTGGCGACTATAATTCACAGTACTTGTGTGCTAATCGTAATAGTCACTTCAACGAAGACGAAACTAGCCGAGGATGAGCGAGCACTATGGGAAATCTTCCGGCGCAATCCAGACTGAGAGTTTTTCGAAAAATTCATCCACTGCAGCTTCCTAACGGAAAAGGGGGGAGAGTCTCATATAAGAGGTCTGTTACCTTTATCTTAAGTGAAAATATTTCATGTCGTTGGGTGACTTTAAGGGCACGTCTTGTTTTGATAACCGTCTAGTTCTAACAATAGCCATCTAATACAAAACCCTTTCTAAGACCCCGGATAATAGCATATCGAAGGATAACCCAATGTGTTGAAAGTATACTGGGTGTCACAACCTCTGTATACTGATAGCAGCAATGTAGGGGTAAGTCCTGAATACTTTTTGTCGCACAAGGAGCTCCAGCTACTACATCTACAGGCTAGAGATCTATATACAAAATGCCCCCTTTGTTCTGTCACTCTAGGTAGGCGGTATGCAGCTGTAGGCATCGCGAGAGTCTGACACTGGGTCAAGGAGTCACTGCGTGCACTGTACAAGGGCTACAGGGCATTCTGTGAATATACAAGCAGGTCCTCCCACCTCTCGTAGTCAAGTGGGACAGCTGAGTAGCACGCATATATACCTTACCTTTCATCACAATGTATGTACTTGCACCTCTAATCCTTTTCATTATGACAATGCCAACATCATATGTTACCGTCTTACTTCTCGACAAATCCCAACAGCGAAGAGCTCGCGTCTACACCGCGTCACAAGCATATGACTACGAATCGAGATCTCGCACCCTTGTAGATGCCGAATTAGGCTAGTATATTATCATTCAAGATGTTGGATTGATATCGATATGACAGAATCGTGCCCTACCTCGCCAAGTCTTTGTCAGCATACCCTGCCCTTATTTGAGGGAACCTATCTAAACCTGTTCATCGTCAAAATCTGGCCTTGTTTCTGGTTGATCTAGCGATTCCTATCATTCTACAACGAAAGTCCCTCCATAATAGCCCCACTAGAATAAGCAACTCGCATAGTAAAAGACGTCATAGACTCAGTGAGAGTAAATCAGGTCTACGGAATACAACGACTCGGCATTCGATTTCTACGAGCACTACTTTTGAGCGACCTATGATCCGATCTTTCTCATTTTTCGCCGATAGATGTTCTCAATGAAGGCTTGGTCCGGTTATCGGATCGTCTGTGGTTTGGTTCGAGACTAGTTTCAGCCATTTGTAGACATATTTCGGTCCAGGCTAAAATAATCACAGATTACGTTATTCAATAACGTTGTCAACAGATTTTATTATGCTGTATCTGGTGAGAAAATGAGATGAATCATAGCAATATTTCATCTTACAATATATACTCTTTCCCCTTCTTTGCTCCCTAAACTCCCCATTCCTAGGATCGAGTATCGAGATATGCCACACACATACGATGCCAGGATCCAATTAATAAGCGCCAGCCAAGAGGTGTATTCAGTAGACATCTCCACACTGGCACATAATGACTGCCGCGCCCTCCGGCATGACCCACACCACGTTAGCGGTAGTAGTGGGAATAAGTCCGGATATGCCTCGAACAGCTATTCCGCAACTCCGAATCCTGGTACTTAACGGCCCGCAATGCGCAAAGAGTAGGTAGGTTAGTAGCCCAGTCGAGCCCATACTTTGCTGATATGTTTATCTCGAGCTACCCCGAGGCGGTGTAGAAAAAAGATTGCAATGTGTTCGGGCAGTGAGCGGTCAAAATACTGCAATCCCTTTCCTATATCGCCTCGTTACTTCTCCATCCACGATGATCCTACCCAAAATTGAAAGAACGTTTTTTTGCCGATTTGCCTCGGGCTATTTCAAGCCAGACTAAGCTAGATTAAAGATCTATTTCACTGCGCTGAACTCTACATTATTAATACAAACTATAAATATCTAACTTGTCTTATGTGACCAAGCATCTGTTGAACTTTTAGTATATCTCTTACTTCAACATAAACACAGCTTGCCATCATCATGTCGACGGAACCCGAACACGACCCTCATGAGAAACACCGTCGTTCGGTGTCCGACGATGAACGCGAAGTCAGCCACGATGATGTTGAAGATGTGACTGGGGTGAGCGCCCATCAACAATGTACAATTGACGACTACACTCACTGAAATCTTGATTAAGGACGAGATCCGTAAGGTAGACACGACGATGAGTCGTCTAAGTAAACGCAGCAGGATATCACGCATCCTAAGCAAGGCAAGCGGGAGAAGAGATGACGATATAGCGCCTACCGTGATCCCGCTTTCCGACCTCGATCGCGGCGTCGTGGGGTGGGAAGACCCCGACGACCCGTTCATGCCCCTGAACTTCGATCACCGCCGCAAATGGATCGTCGTAACATGTCTCAGCCTCATCACGCTATTCTCCCCGCTGTCGTCCTCTATCCTTGCTCCAGCTATCAATGCTGTCAGTGCCGATTTCCATACCACAGACACGACGAAGGCGTCACTACCTGTCAGTATCTTTTTGCTCGGCTATGCTGTTGGCCCGCTCTTTCTATCTCCGCTATCGGAGATCTACGGGCGTGCCACCGTCCTATCGAGCGCGAACGCGTTCTTCTGCGTGTGGCATATCGGCTGCGCGCTAGCCCCGAGTCTCAACGCCCTCATCGTCTTTCGATTCCTATGTGGTGTTGGGGGTGCCGGTTGCATGACACTAGGAGGTGCCATCATAGGAGATCTGTTTCCGGTCATCGGGCGCGCCAAGGCACTGTCAACGTGGAGTATTGGGCCGGTTGTAGGTCCAACTTTGGGACCTCTTATTGGCGCTTTCATCGTCGGATCGATTGGCTGGCGCTGGGACCCCTGGATCGTCTTCATTCCATCCACGCTTGTCACGGTTATACTAGCGTTCTACCTGCCTGAGACTTGCCATAAGGTGCTGATTGATCGAAAAGTTGAGCGGCTAAGTAAGGAATTGAATAGAGATGATTTGGTAAACTGCTACGATACCCCTGGAGCAACGAGGTTGTCACAGACAAGGCTACTTTTGTTGGGGTTTACACGGCCATTGAAGATGCTCGTTTTAGCGCCTGTTATCTTTCTTATGTCCATTAACGTTGCGTTCAATTATGGGGCAAGTAAGTACATGCGGCAAGAATAGCCATCCTCTTCTCCGAAGCTTTTACAGAATCTGTGGTTGACACAGTGATATCAGTGTACCTCATGTTCAACTCAATCCCTCCAACATTTGAAGGCCAGTATGGGTTTCCGACAAGTCTTACTGGCTTGATCTACCTGGCTCTCGGGCTTGGTTACCTTATAGGCATATGGACCTTCTCCCTGCTTTCGGACAGGACAGTTTTGCGCCTGACCAAGCGAAACAAGGGTATTTTCGAACCTGAGATGCGATTGTATCTCGTCGTTTACTATGGTAAGCCTCTATTCCATAATCCAGTTTAAGATTTCAAGTCTCCAAGATTTAATTTTGAGATTTACGTCGTTGACTATGCTGACATCAACCAATAGCCTGCCTCTGCCCAGTAACATTTTTCTGGTATGGCTGGACAACCTACTACAAGGTGCATTGGATCGCCCCTATCCTGAGCCTCATCCCTTTCGGAGTTGCTATCCTTGGCGTATATTTGCCTACGCAAGCATATATCATCGATGCGTATCCTCTATACTCCGCCTCCGGCCTCGCGGCCTTCACAGTATTGCGGAGTATCGTCGCCGCCTTCCTCCCGCTCGCAGGACCGCCTTTGTTCTCATCGCTTGGTCTTGGCTGGGGATCCTCTGTGCTCGGATTCATTACTGTCGGCCTCATACCCATTCCTATATTGGTAATTGTCTTCGGAACGCGGTTAAGGAAGAGATATCCAGTGAAATTATAAGGTACAGCACGGGCGTTATGATACAGAGCGGTGGTTGCACATCACCATCATACACAAATTACATTGAGATGGTTAATATATCGGCGTTGCCAGTTGACTGAGCAAGGCGGGATGGCCTCAATTATACATGTCAGGACGTCCGTGCCCTTCGTGTCATCGCTTGACTTGGCTGCGTTCTGTCTTTTGATATTGTCGTAATACAATGCTGCAGTTCTGTTCTGTAATAATTACCTTCCGATGTAGCCCCCTTTTGCCTTCTCAGATATTTTATGCATAAATTCGCAGGCTTCAAAACTGGTTGTTGCACGAAGTTCCCCGAAGTCCCTCGTCAGTAACAGGTGGGATACCACCCCATCGTAATGAGCTTGATGATCTAGTCTGCAGTGCCGTAAATTTAGTTCTGGTGATAGTGAAAATAGGGAAAGAGGCAGGGGGGTCTGATTTGTAATATGAGCTTACAAGAAAAGCGGAGTGTGTATGACGCGATCACCTTTCACGGTGAGGTGATCGCTAAAAGGCATGTGGCATATCACAAGGAATTCAGAGTAAAAATTCATATCAATCACATATTCATTGATACAATATGATTTCTTTCACATGAACAAATATCAAGGATTCATAAGAACACTACAAAGGTAGCGTCTGATTGAATAGTGAAGCAATATATACCTCTAGAATACTCGAGAGTCCTGGAGGCAGCTCTGTATTGTGAGCAAACTTGGACCATTCAACAAAATTCTCTATTCTACCTATTTCTCAGCTGAACATGCTAAAGGTGTAAGATACGATAAATTGAATTGATGAAAAGCCACTCGGATCTTTGAGTGAACAAATTCAGTATTCTCCAAAGAAGCTGTCCCGGTCACCCGTCGGGACTCCACTTTCATCGCCGACTATGCCGAGTAGAGCAGTAGCGGTACTGGAGTGCGAAAGAAATGGGACGCCGTTGAGGAGACCCACCTTAACCGGAAGCACTCGATTATTAATCTTAGACGACCATGCCCGATTGGCTGAACCCGTGCTATTTGTACTTGTCACACAGATTCCTTGGCAATATACAATATGAAAAACTACCTATTGTTCAGGCTTACCTAAGTTTCTAATCAGTGAAATACCCCATCTTGTCGGAGCACCCTCCTTCTTCCCCCTTTTCCCCTTTTCCCCTTGAATGCTCATTAAGATCGCCTTAGGTAGATAACCATGCCGCAAAGTCGCCGTCTTGCTGCGTTCCTCCGCCCATGTGGCATGATCTGGTTTTCTATTTGCTGCAAGTCTTCGTCGTCGATTGTTTTCACGGCTCTGCTAATCCTCCCCTATAGTGCACTGGGAAGCTTTCAAAGAAGCGGTTCGCCAGGATGGCCTCGGAGCACTTGCGCGCCTACCACAGATCCGAGATACTGCTATAGCAAAATTGTTCTGTACAACCTGTATTTAACTTGCCGCATCTCCCCTCGAACCGTCTACGTGCTGACATTTTATGTAGCTAACGGTTTCATCGCTTTCGAGGACACGACCATTGTTCCTTCACTCGTACAAGCCGTCAGTGGTGTTGTTGTTGAATTAGGTCCTGGATCAGGCAACCAGATTCATCGTTTCGATGCATCTCTTATTAGTTATATTTATGGTGTCGAACCTAATCCCCAATATAAAAACGAGATAAATGCCAAGGTAGAGAAGCACGGTCTGCAGGGGAAATACAAGCTTATAGCCTCTGGAATTGAAGATAGCGATATTTTAAGAGAGGAAGGAATAACAGAAGAGAGTTTGGATAGCGTGTTATGTATCCAGGTTTTGTGTGCGGTACAGGATCCAAAGACCGTGATGAAGGAAGTTTGGAAGCTACTGAAACCTGGAGGTAAATTCATTTTCTGGGAACATGGTTGGAGCAAAAACCATTTGACAATCGCGGAGCAAGGTATGTTTCTGCCAACCTCTCTGAACCTGATCATAAATGTTTTATTGAGTGACTGAAGAAGTGGTGCCGACGGGCTAACACGGAGAAAGCTTTCTTGAATCCTGCCTGGAGCACATTTCTGGGATGCCGCATGACCCGGAATGTTTTAGGGGACATTCTCGACTGTGGAGAGTGGGAAAATCCAGAGGATATTGAAGCGCCGGAAGATCCATTCAGTTGTCTGCCTCGGATTCAAGGAGTACTTGTCAAGAAGGCTTGATCTATTCGATCGAAGCAAGCCTTCCCGTTCTCTGGACATCATTTTGGATCGAGAAGAGATCTTGTTAAAAATTATATCCAAGGTCTGAGAAGCGATGACCACGTCGCACTCGAAAACCATGCGTGTTGAAGTATTGCAGATGGTTTACAGCTGACTGAACCAACGACAAAGGGGGCTTTTACACATGGGGTGTGTAGTAAGGGGTTTCACTGAGGGGGAACCAAGCCGCTTACACATACACGAACCCTTAGTTTACTGTCTGGTATTTGGGTGAATTTGTATGATTTTCTATAGAACCTAATCGATTGACGTGCTTTCTACTTAATGAAGCGGTTCTTCATTGAATTTCCCGATATTTATCCATCCTGGATGCATAATAGTCAGACTACCTTCTTGATTAGGTCTCAAAGGTAGATAAGTTACCCGGTCTATTTCAGTATTCTCAATCCCGTCTTAGCTAGTAGATCATGGACTAGCTCACGCCTCCTGCATACACCCCCACCGCATCACCCAATTCTCCAATTGCCCTGATGAAGTCATCGGCCCCTGCACGGCATCTATTAGGGTTAGGGTTAGGGTTACACCATAGAACAACGTTCAGCAAGACTCAGTACTAACCCCGTTAATGCGGCTTACATACCTAATATTTACATCAGAAGCCTATTCATTTTATCGTGAAGCATGGAATTCAAGCCTTCGTATTATTATTATTTGGAACTTATGCTACCAACGTTAACATCTTATGCATGGAGACGACGACCGCTGATAAGTGGAATTTCTATTTCCTTTCAACTTCTTCCGTCGATAAAACCGCGAAAACGTACTGTTGAATCCTGATCTCTGATATTGTAAGAATGTGGAGAAACACATCATAGTACTCGATTATGAAATTTATCCGCTTTGCTCTATTCATATTGATTCGGGAAATGGAACTGCATCCCAGCGGATCCGGCACAGATGACGGCCTATGTCATTGATATCATTCCAAACGTGTAACCAATGACGATTATCCTTTATTATAATGCCATGTGCTTCTACTTACCTTTTGTAGGCGACGACGAAAGCTCGAAGCGACAAGGTGGATATAGCATAGCCGATCTGAGGGCAGTGTGGTCTTGAAGTATACTCTAGGCAATGGAAAGAAGTGTCAACACATTGGACAGAGATTTTTTGTGTTGATGTAACTTCAGAATCCGAATTCAAGGTGCTATTCATCATCAATTTACAAGGGGAAATCATCACATCTTCATTATCTTATAACAAATCCATAATTAACGAACCTCAGCTCCAGGTCAAGCAAAGTAAGCTAAGCACGAGATACCTAACTGCATCCCAGTTACCTTATGTCGGAGTCAATGGCATCCGTTCAGAGCTGGCTCACAAGGGAATCACCCAAGCTTTCAATACTGGCCTCGAACTCTTCAAAGTTAGCCGCATCCCACTTGGCGCCATCTGCGCCGGGCACGGAGTCTTGGCCCTGAAACGCGATGTATAGCACGTCCGTCTCCTCGTGGCCATTGTTACCTGTTATCCCCTTCCCGAAGCAAGCTGTCGCCAGCGAGATCGAGGCTTCCCCGATCACCGCTTTCGGACCGTCGTCGCCGTTCTCGTCACCCCATATACCATAGATCTAGGGTGAAATATTAGTCTAGCTTCAAGCCCCTGACTTCCACATCGCTTATTTAACGTATTCCACATTACGCATTTGATAAATCATTAATTGTCGTATTGCTCTTGTGGACAAATCAGGGTTCCAGGAAGAGAAGAAAAGAGAAGAGAAAAAGAAAACTCACCAGCTGGTTCCCACAAACGACAGCGATGAGACTAAGCGGCTCGATGCCGTGATCCTGAGGGTTGAAGTTGGTGTAGCCGGGGTTGGACCCGACGTTGCCGAAGACAACGTACGGATGGATGTTAGCGTCGAGGTCCCTGACGCCCTTATTGTACCCGCGCACTGTATCCGCGAAAGACGTGATTGACTGCGTGTCCCCCGAGTTTCCGCACCGCCCGTCATCCGCCGGCGACCCCTGCACGCCGTCACAGTCGATATCCATGTCAGATAGCGCCCCGCCTGTCCCCTGCTCATAGATTATCCCGTGGCTGTCTAGACGGTCACCACAGTACGTGAAGTCTAGAAAAGCAGTCTGTCAGTGCCATGATTCTTATCGCCAGGTTGTCGGATTTGAGAGCCAAGGTGACGTGACGAATGAACAAGGACATATGGAATCATGATTTTTATGACATGGTTACACACCATTACTACCATCTTCTAAGGCGTAGAAGCCGCCTTGCAGAACATTGGAGCACTGTCCCTGGCTTTTGATGCTATTGTATAAGTCCCTAACGTTCTGCGGGACGTCTCTAGCAAGCGAGGCACCCACGAAAGCTGAAAGCGCGAGGAGGGTGGATCGGGGAGCCATGGCGTATTTCGGCAGTTGAGTAGAATGTTAGACTGGACGAACAAGAGAATGAATTCAAGTGAGTTCTACAAGTGACGTCCGAGCTTTTATATGTTCAGGTTTATCGTAGACAAGAAAATTGATGCAGATCTGGCGAAGCTGAGATCTATATATATTATAATCAACGCCAAGCTGCCTACATACATCCCAGTGTAGGACGCCGCCAAGCCTCTGTCATCAATCCTTTATAGGCATGTGCTAGCGGCGATCTTCATCCCCCTGAGGCGTCTGCGGTTACAATACTGGCCAAAATACGGGCCGACGACTAAATACCGTAGCAGGCACCTTCGCATCGCGGAAAGGACCCCACTGCCGAGCCGCATCTTGCAGGCTTGAGATCGCGCACAACATCGTCAGTTGCCTGTTCTGGTGGCCTCTTCGATGATTTTGAGAACGGATGACCGCCGCGCTATGCAGAAGTCCCAAATGGCATCAATTGTTGAAAAATACGAAATTATCCAGCATATATTGTGCTTGGCATTAGTGTTCTATACGGATGGGAATAATTGGATTCAACGATAGGAGGTAGTTGTAAAAGAAACTACAGGATTACGAGATCTAGATCTACGGCACTTAGCTTCAGCCCCAGGGGTGATCATCTGAAGGATGGGCTGAGGTAATCAGCCACTTTGGTATAGATTAGCATACTGTGTTGCGATACAGAAACAAAAAGCGAAGTAAGATGAAAACTACAACTCTAACGTCAGAAATTGCTTAGTCGAGCTGCATATTCTCGGTATTATTTGGCTCAAAACACAGGCAGGCTGGCGCCAGCAAACAAGCCATGAAACAGCGTCAAGAGAGACAAAGAATATACCTGCCCGATCAGGCAATGGAGGCTAGTTTTAGCACGTTTCATTTGCCAACCCTATAATCTGTAAACGGTGAGGTTCAGTGCTCATGTCCAGCCTACCTTGAGTTTACCAGAGCACTGGGAGAAATCGGAACTGTCAAACCCATCGTCTTGCTTTACGTAGATAATATGTCTTTATATTCTTCACAATCTTTCTGCACTCTCTTCTTATTGAGAGAAAGTTGTTCGAACTTTGTCGCTTGGCTACTGAGGGTCTTTCCAAGATGATTATGAAATTATACCATTGAACTTAGTGCCAAGTCGCTATTCAATACCTGTGCACTAGTGTCTTATCCAATTCTGCAATTACCCTCTCGATAGCTTCGGCCGTCAGACATCTTCTCTGACACTACACAAATCACAGAAAGATGGTCGACTATTATTCTCGGCTTGATGAAGTTGCTAAGTGCTATAAGAGAGAAGTGTGATGACATCTTGAATTCATTAACCGCCATTGTGTGTGCCAATAGCCTTTTATATACTACTGTTAATCACATCATTTTTACGCCTCTCATACATGGATCCGAGTACTTAGGGAGCAACGTGACGTAGGAATAAAGCAATCTTTCGACCGACATAAGAAATCAGTCTCCCGATCGCTTCAAACTCTCATTGATATCTATACGTAACATCCGCCTTTGGAGCCTAAATCTCAGACTCCGCCGAGTCAGCGGTGTCGGAATGGCCGTTTCTGTCATAGTTCAAGCGATCGGAATGGACGAACCCCTCGGGCGCTCTCCTCTTTCCCGTTCCCTATCCGTTCTTCCGCTTTCCTCTTTTCATTTGCTTCCTCCAGCTTTCTGTCTCGTGGCAGTTGAACTCTCATTGCCTTATTGACGCGATCGCATAGATCTTTTGACATAACATTTAACACCAGGTCATGCGAGACCCCGATCTACTCCAGAACCTCCGCGGATATGAAATCTTCTAAGCATAGGCGGAATGCGACTTCGCCGACTTCTTTCCCATTCGCATCTTAGAGTACTTGCTTTTCATCAGAGTAAATCATAAAGGATACAAAAGGAATAAGCTTATTTCACCGACTGCCTTGCCATCCTCATCTCGGAATATCTACCTTTAGTTAGAGTGATTTCATGAAAAGATGTGAAGAGAAAAATTCTTACTTTAGGGCAATCATCGTCAAGGACGGTCCCAGCTTGATGTGTGCAGCTATCAATCTCTGCACGCCAAACAAATATCTTTCCGAGGGCCTGTGTGTTTTCAAATTGTCCGCTATCTTAGCAACATCCTCGTCGATAGCCTGCTTCTTTTTAAATTTACTTAGCCTAAGTGGTCGCGTTTTATACTTGGGATAGCATCGATATAAGTCGTATAGGTTGATGCCAATAACATTCGTCTCGCCATTGCCTTGCTCGATTTACCATTTGCACTTGGTCTTAAAATCATCGTTTTTCTCGGACCATCCCACCTCCACCACCAGTCTTGGGTATTCCGGTTCTTCGTCCTCGTCCTCGTACTTGTAGGATAGACTCGGATCCTTCTTATGCCCGCCCGGGTCCCCAGATGGAGGTTGTGTGATGCCGCATAAGTCTCTGAGCTATTTTCATGGTAATTATGGCGGTCGAGGCAATTTGACCCAGAGCATGCCGCGCACTTCGCCTCCCCTTGTCGAATACGCTCCCGCCATTCTTTGATGGCATCGCCGATTTTCTCTGACAATAATCCGTGGAACGCAGTTGGCATCCGAACAACAAACTGCCCCAGTCGCTTATTGTTCTTGCCTGCTATTCGCGTCGAGTGCCGGTAGTTCACCCCCTTTTTTAATGGCCATCTGTACTACCTCTTCGCCATGATACAACTGGTTATCTACTTTTGTGTGTCTCCGCTCCTTTTGACGGCTTAGTTGGTTCGCCCTCCGCTTCTCTGAAATTGTTGTGCTCTAATAGAAAATCTCAAAGTGTTTCTTGAATTAAAATGGCGGTTCTATCTCAGACATGATGGGGTTGGCAGTGCGATCTTCTCGTTTCATGATTATGTTGATGTTGACTGACAAGGGCCGACAACGCGACACAGCCCGAAAATTACGGCTCTAGGCGTTTTACGTGTCGAAGGCACGCCACCAGGCCGGATTTGATGTATCGATTCTTCATACTATCGATAATTCTTGGAAAACGTCTGAGAATTATTCCCGCGATCGGTAAAAGTCATTATTATTGATGTTAGGACCGCCGCCTGAAACTAGGTGGGCCAGGGAGTTATAGCGCGTTACTGTTGGTCGCATGCATGCCTAGTCCCCCCCTTTTCATTAAGAATACGTCCTCCTTATTCTTGCTATTTTCACTCAACCTATTCAATTCATCCGCATTGTTTCGTCTTATATCCATCCTCAACTCTTCTCATTCTACCTCTTTATCTCAAAATGCGACTAACCGACCATGAAGCCGCTCACGCCATCAGGGACAGACTGGAGCCAATCGGACGAACAGGTCTGAGCATCGTGTACACAGAAAAGGGTAACACTAGGACCGTTCTAAAGGCGGCGGGTTTCCGGCTTGACGGCGAAAAGTATGATCACCCAGCCTTTGCCGAGGACACAAGCAACCGGTTCAAGCGCGAGGCTGCTCTCTACGAAGCTCTCGGCTCACACCCATGCATTATTACGTGCATGGGCATTGAATTTATGCCAGACGGGGAAGAGGCGTGGGCTTTGCGTCTCGAAAGAGCGCCGCATGGCAACTTACGGGAGTACATGGAAAAGAACGACGCCCCAAACATGAGTCGTCGTATACGTGTGGCCGTCGATCTTGCGCAGACCATGCAGTATATCCACGACCGTGGTATCATTTGGGGTGACGTCTCGGCTCGAAATATTCTCGTCTTTGATGATCTTCATATCAAGCTCTGCGACTTTGCTGGATCTAGTCTACCGGGGACATACCCTGACCTCCTCTTCTCATACGAGCCCCGTTACTGGGTGCCAGGGCCAGATGAGGGGGCTCCTGCCAAAGGCACTCTTGCAATGGAGTTGTTTACGCTTGGCACTGCTATTTGCGAGATAACAGAATGGGCTATTCCTTATGGTCCGATCGAGATAGAGGAACTTCAGCAGAAACTTCTAGATGGGGAGTATCCTCATATAGCAGAGAGTAATCCGGTGCGTGATATCATCCAGAAGCTCTGGCATTTTAAATATGATTCTGCGCAAGAGGTCGTGGACGCTCTTAAATTGGTTTATGTCATTTGAAGTGTCGAAATCCTTTAAGTCGCATTTTACACGCGGGGCGTCCAATCGCAAACAATTCACGGCACAAACACAGTCTCATTCCGATTATTACACTGCCCATCAACTATGTAGCAGTTGGGCATAGATTGGGTAGATAAGTGTCCGAAGAAGCTAGCGTATTGAATTCGTTTATTAAACATGCTCATCGTACATAATTATCTGATCTCCCATTACCGATAATCTAGATTCCTTATTCATATCCCCTCCTTGCTGACCGCTACAATTTAAGCTACCAGTTCTTGGTCTTGTACTTCAGCAGGTCTTAATACCTACACAATGTCGACCCAGGACCCGGACTTCCCCACGTGCCTAACAACAATTATACTTACCATTCACGCACCAACGGTCGGGACCATCTTGGAAGATCTTTCAAAGCGGGACTCTCGATTTCTTTTCGTTAAACAGTCATTTGACGAGTTTCTAGACGGAAAATATGGGCTGCGAGAAGCCGAAGAGCTGCGAGAAGCGATCGTTTTGGGTCGGTCTGAACCCGACGAATTGCGTGACCCCACTCAGAGAAGTTACACCAACTTTTTTGATCACGACCATCAATATTTATTTATCGTCTTCGATGACATCGTCAACACCGCAATCTATGAGCTTCTTAACGTATTCGACCTTGATATCACCCTTGAAGAAGCTTAACAAGCTGTGAAAGTAGATCTCAGCAAAGAGGGGCACATCGACCTCTTGAAAGCTTTGTACGAGAGATCAAAGGACCTAATGCCTCAGCCATCAAAGACAATGTCGCTTCGCCGCCCAACTCAAAGTCAAGATGGGCATCACTACCAATACTCGAACCGTCTCATATCATCCCATATCCGCGTTCTATGTATACTTCCCGGTTTCGAAGAAGGCCCTATAGAATGTCAACTTGAAGAGCGTGACCTCCAAAATGACGTGATTGAAGAGGCTCTATCATACGTCTGGGGTGAACCTATTTTCGACGAGTTCATCAATATCGATGGGAGGGCATTCCGTGTAACCAGGAACCTCGACAATATTATCCGTAGCTTACGGGATCGGGAAGTTATTCGAACGATCTGGATCGACGCGATTTGTATAAATCAATCAGACTTGGAAGAGAAGAGCCAACAAGTCCGCTTTATGAGAGATATCTACTCGAAAGCGCAGAAAACAACCATCTGGTTAGGTGACTGGCCTACAGAGCAGGTGATTTCGGAGTCAAACCTCATGGAAGATCCTGACTATATCCTGACGCTTGCACTCCTGAGGTTTGAGGGTGGTACAGTGGACAAATACGATCTTTCCGGAATACTTGAGGAAGTCCTTAAATACGAGACAGATACTTGGGACGAAAGGGGTCTAGCATTAGCCATAATGCTTTTCCGCTGCCTGAACAGCATCATGACGCACAAGTGGTGGGAGAGGGTGTGGACGATACAAGAAGCTGCTCTGTCGCCGAATGAACCGATTATCCATTTTCGTGGCTATTCATTCTTACTTTGTACCGTCATATCGGCAATAGATGTAGCTAATAATATCGTCCACAAACGACGTGATATTTTCGACCCGCTTTACGCTTCCTTTGAGGAGAATCATGGTAAGTACATTCCTCCGTCTTGCAGTACCGGAAGTGAAAGCGCCTGCCTGAAGAAGTCAAGTTAATTCATTCAATAGCCACTCATTTCATGGCAGCTTCGCTCTTGCGCTACATGCTTCAATGGCAAGAAATGGGACGTAGTAGAGACTCTCTCCTCTTTCTTCGCCCCGGGGCACAGATAGGAAATCGTATGGCAAACGTTCAAGACAGAATATTCCCAACCCTTCTCGGCGTCGTTCATACCTACCGCGCCACCGACCCACGAGATCAGATATTCGCATTAGAATCACTCCTAATCGAGAGTGCAGGACGACTTATCAACGTGGATTATACTGAATCTACTGAGACCGTGTTCAGGCGGATCACAGCACGATGCCTAAATCAGTTGCCAGAGAAGTCAATCTCGTTGTACGGCTTACTAATCGAAGACCAGAATAATCATACCATTGACTTCTCAGGTCCTTCTTGGGTTCACAACTTCGCATACTCCGGTGTAAAAATCGGAGGTGTTAAAACAAGGAAAACAATTCATCAGATCATACATAGTCCAGATAGGGAACGTCCTATCTTGGAGTGCTCAAGCGGACAGGCCATCTGCTACGCAACTCCGAAAACCTTGTTTTGCTCTGGGGTCACTATGAGTATCATATGTTACACGCAGCAGGTTCCTGACCTATCCCAAACCGATTCCGAGGGTTTGAGTGAATACTTCAAAACAACACGGCAGGAATGGTTGGATCTAGTCATGACTGACAGGTCGCTCCAAGAACACAAACAGGGCACTACGATGGAGAATAGCAAAACAAGAGAGAAAGATGCAGGAGAGTCAGGTGAGCAATTATATGAGCGAAATCCAGGAATAAAATCATATGGAAATTTGGCTAACGTGAAAGGAAAGCAGTAGCCGAAAACTTTTCCCAATTCCCAAACCAGTCTAAATTCTGGAAACTTCTCATGCTAGACTCAGCTTCTCGGGACAATTTGTCTGTCAAGGTACCGAGCGCGTCAAGCATTTCTTGGGAGTCAGTCTCGGCATTTCAAAAAACAACTGGGACGCACTTGTTCGTGACAAAGAATGGGATAATGGGACTTGCCACAGCACCTGTGCAAGAAGATGACGTCCTCGCCATCATCCACAAATACCCTAATTACGTGATCCTCAGGCCGGTAGAGAGTCACTGGAGCACATCACAGAATGAGGGAAAGCATCGGATTGTTGCACGTGCGGCAATCACCGACAACCAGGACGAGATAAGGGCCCGGATAGACGCTGGCCTCGAAGATTGTATCTTCCAGATTATCTAGGAGCAACGAGCGAGCGTAAAAATCTTAGTACTGAAGCAGTGTAAGTGGGTTGGCTTACGTAAATTGCAGTTTGGGGTTTGAATTTCACGTAAGGGGCTCAGGAGTAAGAGTGGTATTAGTGTTTATTACTGACCTTGCGATGGATTCCGATTTTGTTGGACCTCACGACTTAGTTTTTTCGTTGAATTCAATTGTTGCCTTTCCTAAAAACATTACCTGAATGCCTACATATTCACGTGATCACGCATTGCCCATTTATTCAACTGGATTTTATCAGCCTGGGATGCGTAATTTTGAGATTTCCTCCTTGGCTGAGGATCAAGGGACTTGCAGTCACCCGTGGCCGTTTCGGTGCACTGCTACTCGATGACATCTCTAACCACATGCATTCAGTCGCTCAATTAACAGTGTCTCAACTCCACAGATAGCTACTTACCTATAGGGGATATCCCCATTTCCAACATGCTGGTTCCAGCTGATGTAGCGGTTGCAGACCTTGTTCAAGATAGCTATTCCAATATTGTCGGGCCAAAACACTTCTGTTCCAACCTTTTCAAGCCGGACGCTGTTCGATTAAATACTCTGTTAGGACTTAAACGATGTTATAGCAATGTTGCAGCAATGTTAGAACCAAAAAAAGGACAATCCGAATTTTGTAAATTAAAAACGAAGTCGCGATTACAAGTAGGGCAGCCGTGAAGCTTGGTGTTAGAACGCAACCACCTATGACTGCATTAGGTAATAATACAATGCAGGTAACAGACTGGCGGACTTTTGGACAGTGTGACCCAAAAAAAAACCTTAACAGCATGCCCCAAAAAGGGGTTCCCTTAACTAGGCGGGAACTTAGTTTGTGCAGCGCAAGCATCAGAAACGTAGCACACTATCCACGACGCCAAATTAAAGCCATTTCGACGGTGTCATGAATCGTAATGGCTGCCCTTGGGTATCACTGATATCGTCGAGGTTCTCAAGTTTTATTGCTAGTCAGGGATGTAAGAGAATAATCTCAGAGTAGCTCTGGTCCCAATAGACCTGGGGTATCATATCATAACGTGAGCGTACTTTGTTTCTACCAAGCAAACGAAACCGTATGAGCAGAAAAGAAAGACTAGGCATTCCACTCAAGCGGCCGCAGCCAATCTTGTCTTCATCATACCGAGTTCCGAGCTCTTCGCCCAGGCACCGCTCGGTGTCTGTCGGTAGCACATGAGCTTGCCCTCATCGCCAACACTACCTAATATCTGGCCATCGTCGTCGAATCCAACCCTCCATACAGGCGACTGGTGGGCATCAAGCTTCGAAAGCTCTGTGAGTGTATGCTCAATCTGGCCAGGCTGTCCGGTGGCGGTGCGTTCCCCGTGAGTGCCAGACTTATCGATCTCGACTCTTATTCCCGAGGGCGCTTGCGACAGCCTACGGGGGTGCGTATTCGTAGCTGCCACGCTCTCGTCTGTCGTTTTCCGGCGGCTGGCGATATCTTCAGCCGACCAGGTCTTGCCGTCGTCATCAGAATAAGGCGTGTCAATCCTGAACACTCTCACGAACCCATCCTGGCATGCCGTCGCAATCATATCGTAGCCTCTATAGTTGCCCGGTGCCCAGGCGACATCACGTACTAGGTGCTTGTGTGGGATCTCAAGGGCTTGATAGAATTCGCGAGCCCTCGTCGCCGCTCCGAAAGAACTAGTGACGGTGTTACGGGTCCGGAATATCTTGACGCTCAGCATCCCCGAGACCACGAGGCTCAAGGCATCCTGCGGCACGCCGGCGCGCAAAGCAGTGTAGCACGGCTCAGGGTTCGGGTCGAAGCGGACCTTAAAGCAGGTTTCCTCGCCTCGGTTCGGCTTCGTGCAAGCTTGGAAATCGTCGATCTTGCCGTACTCGCTCAGCATCTCGGGCTCTTCGCTCTCGTACACGGACAGGTGGCCGTCAGAGGCGAGCAGCGCAAACCAGGTGCAGCGCGTGACCTCGTCGTGTTTGACGGAAAAAGACCGGAAGGGATATCGGCCAGCGCGGATTTCAGAGATGGCCCTTCCGTTGCCGGCTCGGGAACTGAAGCGCCGTCCGGGCGCTGCAGAGGGGTCTTCGGCCCATAACTTGAAGCGGCCTTCGATGCCGAGAGACGCGAGGAGGTTGGGGTACACTGTCGGTGGCAGCCATTGTAGCTATGTATCGAGTTAGCACCCAGCGCGCATCCAGGCAGAAGTTGTAGATGTCGGCTAGTCGCGATCGTACCTCTAGTATCTCGCCGCCATGCGCGCCCCAATTATCGCATAGCCTCCAGACGCCGTCGCGATGTCGATTAAAGACACGGATCTTGCCGTCGACGCCGCCAGTCGCGCATCGATCCCCGTAAGCGTTGAATGCAATTGCCTGCACAAGATCTTTGTGCCCGTGCTGGATAATATCAAACGTCGTGCTTCCTTCCGTGATCGTCGGCTCGCTCAAGGGAGGAGCCATATCAGCGATTGATTAGTGTAGTTAATCATAGTGAATTCGTGAGCTGGGGTTTATCAAGCGTTACCTAGGAGAGGCTCAAGCTGGGATAGGGATCTGTATCTAAAGTTAGCGTCCAGCTAGCGGCTGCACAATGGGTGGGGGTCGCATCAATGCCATACAGACAAACCTAATGCATAATAGCAGAAGTACCACGCGGGAGCACCTTTAATTTTATTCATACTATGTCTTCGTACAGGTAAAATGCCAGAATAAATGGGAAATTGCATCGCTAGACAAAAATTAGGAAATATAAAGATCTAGATCTGTTCTCGTAAAATTGCACCAGCCCACGGCGTAAACTGATGATGTATCAATACCCACTTCTCACTCTAAAATAATGAGTTGTGGTCGGGCATTGACGATTACGGAACTAAGGTAAGACTCGCCAGACTGCCAAGTCCCCCTGCGGCAGTAAGCACCTGGCCTGGCTTGCGCCAGAATAAGTCCAATGAAATAATTAGGCTTAAACGTCAGAGGAAGATAGAACAATTCTTGGCTATATGAAGCGTGTTCATCCTGCTGTGTATCGAAGTACTCATGTAGGGTTGGTCGCGCTGATATTAATCGTCCGATCAAGAGCATGTTCGGCCAGAAATCCCTAGAGAACTCGTTCGAAAGAGGCTGACAGTCATCTGACATGAAAGCGTACGCCAGTCGAAATAACTGTCCCTCTCCCATACCAATGCTAACTTCAGGGTAACAAGAAGACCAGTGCCACGTAGGTCTAGCCTTGTTTCTCTTGGATAACACAACATCCTTATACTTATGGCGGTCGGTCCCATATATGAGTGCTTCAGGAAGAGTCAAATCCCATATCCCATACCTAAACCGGCTACCTTTCGAAATTTTTGATAACTCTGCCCCTACTCCCTCGAGCGCAACAAAAAGATCCTTCTCGGGGTAAGTTAGATGTGACCTACAGTAAGCTGTTAGTGCGCTCATCCATTGGAGCTTGATTTCCTGGATTCTAGGTCGATAGCTAACAGATGGATTTCTGAGAAGCCAAAATGGAAAGGGCCCCAGGCGTCCTCTGGTCCATTCGTCAAGGTGGAATAGAATCCCGTTGGCTTGCCCCTCACAGGCAGCCACTTGCGCACATTGCCAAAAAATCTCGCCGTCGCCAAAAGATAACATCCGAGGGGCTAAGACGCACTCCTGGAGAACCCATCCTCTTTTCATTAAAACGGATCCCTGCAAAGTCCTAAAAGCATTCATCACTTCGTAATCCCGGGTCAGATAAGTGATATAGAAAAGCTTTCGTCCATCTCGTCTAGTTGATGACCAGAGTATTCTACCATCAAAGCCCCCAGACCGGCGGATTCTGAAGAGACCATCAGCGGGACAGGTGGAATCGAGGGCGCCTATATTGAGGAGACTGTTGGCGTAAACCTTTCCCATACGGGGAGACTCGTGGTTCCAGTCCGCAACAGCCTCATCTTCAGGCCCTTGTATTATGCAATGGCAATCAATCCACAGATAACGGACACCAAGCCGCCGAATTGTTATAATAGTTTCCCGGAAGGTGAGGTCAAACTCGCTTATATCGATTCCTTCGATGTAGACCGGCATAGTAGTAACTGTTAAAACAGAGAATGGCTGTATTCCCCAACAGTGACTTAGTGTAATGTAGGGGTGCTGCCTAGCCTCTTCTGATTTTCCTGATACCAGTTTGATTCTGTCTTCGGATACATCAAGTAACCTTGACGGCTTCCATCTCGATAGGAATGACTTGGAACAAAGATCATGATTCATCAGACATTCTCTCACTAAATCCTTCACAACCCGAGCAGCGCCATTGTGTCCTGTCCAGATTCGGCATTTGGATTTATGTTGTAATGTTAATAATGGAGAGCTAGGCCGTACATATAATGACAAAGTATTCCGGCCCCTCGTCTTAATAATGAGTTCGTAAGTTCCCTTCACTAACTGTTTCTCAAACTCGGCTAATTTGCGAAGACGGTACTTGAAAGGAAACATGTGGCTTTCATCTGAGCAACGTATATTCGGCTGTGAGCATATATAGCAGCATCGGTCTAGGGAATCTCTCAGACTTTGCAGCGACTGGTGGTGCCGACCGGGATATGGGAGGTAGTATTTATCTGGGGGGCCATTATGTATCTGTCCCCAGATCTGCCAGAATTTTGACCACCGCTCATAGGAGTTTTCACTGAAGATTGGTGCGCAGATTTCGCAGAACGTCGCTTCCGGGATAGCATCGTCAAGCGCCTCTGAGAATTCCAAGATGTTATCGTTATCTACTTCTATGAGATCTGACGAATAATCGTCATCCATCTCTGTAACGCAGCCGAGAAGACTTCGAAGCACGAATAACAGCGTACGAGATAGACAAGTAGACGGGCATCAATCAGAGGATTTACGCAGAATATATACGTTCTAATGACTGGTTGATATCATTCGACCCCTCAGGAACAGATACACAGATGGAGGCCTGATGCCGCCTAAATGTATTCATAAGGTTACCTGACATGACCTCTAGGGTTACTTTTATTTTCATTCGCCAGTAAGGTATAGAGAGTGGCGGGTTGATATCACATGTTGGAGATAAGTATTGAAGTGGTCCAAGCAGCTTATATACCCCCTAAGCCTTAGCCAAGGAGGTAATCTGGTGTCACAGAGCTAGCGTACTACGGCTTGGAAGGGTATTCAGTATTGCAATAATCGTCTTGGGCACTAAGGGAGCCATACAGGTCTCAGTGAATCTCTCGAGGCTAAGCGGCGAATCCAGACCATAAAGGCAATCAGGATAACCAAGAATAAGCACGGGTAGCTGAATATACGAAACACCGCCTCGCAGATTAATTACATGGTGTCGCCGACCTGACCCTTGTATACAGGTAGTTACATTCCCATACGTAGGGGCCGGTCCGTGCGACATCTAGCTATTACACACCTAAGGCCAGTAGATATCGATAAATTCAATGAGGAATGATACAATCCATTAGTACACAAGGCAATTCAGTATATTCGTAGAAATTAACGATAATTCAACGAAGAGCTAAGTGGTGGCCTAGAAAGACGAAGGCGTAAGTGCCTAACCCCAGCGAAACCCCTTATTGCCTACTCCCCTTATATTTAGCCAACCTGCGTCTGCCACCTTGGCTGGGGATGCTACCAAATTTCCGCCTATACAGGTGGTATACATATAATTAAGTAACCGAAGCAACCCGCCCAAGTGCCTTCCTAAGTCCTACATTCTGTGGTTACACGACGTAGAACACGTGCATTTATAAAATCAAGTGCATAATCAAGTGCTCGTATAATCTTTGAACTACTAGGTAACGTACTACCTATGCTGATAACCTGATCATAATAAATAAACAACGCTGTTGATTTATTAGGTATATTACTTTATATAAGCAGCTAGATGCCCAAGCACCTATGTCACGCAAAAACGGTGGCAGACGCAGCTAGGCTGCTGATATTGATAACAGATGAAAATAACTCTTTTGTGATTAGCTAGGTGAGCTAATCATTCGCTCTTATTTCTTCAGCATCTAATTAAGAATAATTCTAGTCTTCTATGCAAAAATCCGGAATCCGAAATCGGCAGGCTCATTGAACCGTAATCCCTGGTTAAGAGCTGAAATCTGCTTAATCTCCTCGTCGGTAAGGTCAAACGTAACGGACTCAAGGTTCTGCTTCAACCTATCGACGCTGTTCGACTTGGGAATGATAATCACGTTTCGTTGTGTGTTCTATGACGTTTTGGATTAGCAAAATGAATGAAAAATAATAAGAAACCAGGAACTCAGGAATTGCTTACCCAACGCAAGAGCACTTGGCCAGGCGTCTTGCCGTGCTTCTCAGCGATGCTCTTGACGACGTCCACCTCGAACAGTGGCTTGGCATTCACAGCGTTCTTGTTACCCAGCTCGAGGAAGCTCTGCGGTCCGAAGGACGAGTAGCCAGTCACGGCAATGTTGTTTTCCTGAGCCATCTTGATAAGTTCCGGCTGTGTCAGGTAGGGGTGGTGCTCAATCTGCAGAACCGACAGCGGGATCTTGGCGTACGACAGAACATCAGTGACGAGCTGAGACTGGAAGTTGGAGACGCCGATGCTGCGGACGAAGCCGCTGGGGTTCTCGGGCGTCTTCACCATCTCCTCCAGGGCCTTCCACGTCTCAGAGATGGGGACCTTGGCGAGGGGCGTGACCTTGGTCTGCTCCTTGTCGGTCCAGAAGCACGGCCAGCGGATCTCCTCGAAGGGAATGAACTGGAGCGAGATGGGGAAGTGGATCAGGAACAGGTCGATGTATTCGAGACCCCAGGCCTCGAGCTCGAGCTTGGCCATCTCCAAGGCGTGCTCGCGCTTATGGTAGTTATTCCATAGCTTGGTGGTGATGAACAGGTCCTCACGCTTCACGATGCCCTCGTCGATGGCTCGGCGCACACCCTCACCTGCCTCTTTGCTGTTTGTGTAGTCCCATGCACCGTCGATGTAGCGGTATCCGAGCTTGATGGCATTGTACACTATATGTGTGTCAGCATGTCTATATTTATTCCGATACAATTTTCCCTTCGGCAGGATTCAGACAGACACACCTTGCTCGGCACATGTCTCGCGGGGCACTTTCCAGATACCAAAGCCGACGAGGGGCATGTCCTAGAAAATATGTCAATTATTGTGATGATCATAAAAGGCTCGGTAACTTACATAGCCAGAAGCTAATTTGAGTGAAGGGATCTGGACTGCCATATTTATATTTGGAAAGCAAATCTAGAAAGCAAATCTACTAGTTCCTGCGTCTATATGTCGCTCAAACAATGTCAAAAAAATACGAAAAATGAATGAGAAGATGAAGAGAGACTCCTTTTATGTGGAGGGGAATGAGGGGTTATCCGGAGGGCCACTTAGCTCGCGGAACGACTTGCCCAAAAAGCGTAAAGAAACATGATACGAATGCGCGCCCAGAAAACGTGACGTCAATTAGTCTCGTCAGCTCATATTTACACCAAAAGAAACCACCCGGACAGAACCCGGGTACTGTTCACAGCTTTCGGCCGGGTGACTCATGCGGGCACCGATTCATGCACTTACTTCCAGTTCACTTACAACCGCCATGACTCGGGCATTAAAGCACAATGCCTATTGAGACTTCGAGAAAATCGGTAGAAAGATAACCGAGTATGAAGCGCCCCATTGAGAGCCTCCTACACCCGGACGAAGTCCACTGAAATTTACCCCGCTATCCTAAGTAGGTATCTACCCCGCGTCGCGTCATGAAACCGCGTCTTAGTCTAGATCATACTTAGAATAGCGACAAGCTTCATCTTTTCCCCAATTTTTCCTATCTACAATTCTAAGTAACACTATGGCCCTCCCGCTGCCGTCAGGCCTCGTGCCGGCCGAGGTGGCCTTCCTCTGCGAGATGGAAATGATTACCATAGTTCCGCGACAAAGACTCGAGTCAATACCCATGCTCAGCGTACGATGCTTTACCCCACCACCCCGCCATCTCTGATATACATGTGCCACATCTTGTGATGCGATTGCGATGCAATACACAACCATGCTACCCTCAATAGGATGAATTGAGATCAATCGAAAGGCTAAGTGATCTAACTTCATCACAGGGTAATACCCCAGCCCTCCGACCCCCTCGTCGCGCCGACCTTCCCCTCTGGCTGGCCCTGCTCCTCAAGAAGCAACGACGCGCCAACATCGTGCCACCGCCCTGGCTTCTACCAGCATCTCTACAAGAAATCATCCACATAGAAACAAATGTCGATCCGCAGGCATTCAGTCCGCCTCCGCCACCACCAATGAGGTCGGACGGGCGAGGAATCGCCAGACCATACGCCATGACGACAACTACAACAGGGCGAGGAGGTTACGGCAGAGACGAAGACGCAGACACAAAGGAATTAATACTCGCGCCGCCATTTCTCCCGAGCTGCACGCAGGATGCGCCTTCGGGGTATTTGCCCTATCATTGGCTGGAAATCTCAGAGACGTTGCTCGCGCACGCGGCGGACGACATACCCAATGCGCCCGAGGTACGGGCGCTGCTGCGCGACCTGCAAGAGGTGCGAGCGGCTAAGATGCGCGGCAGCACGCAACATCTCGAGGGCGGAGGAGGCGTGTTGAATCTGAGAGGTGTCGGTGCCATGGAGCTGGCGGAGAGCAGAGGTTTCGTGCTGGGTGTTGTTGACGGTGTGAGGAAGCTTGGCGCGAGCATTGAGGCTAGTCGTCGCGAGGAAGAATTGGAGCGCGGGGATGATGGCGGAGACGATAGCGATGACGATATGGAGTTATGAGGAAATTTACTATGAGAACTCGGCGTTTTGATACCATTTTGGCGAACACGAAAATTAGGGGCATATACTTCTGAAGAGGTATATAGTTGTTTGGCAGGTGAGCGAGCAAAATCAGATGTTCTTTTGATACTTATATTATACCCTTACTACGAAATACAGGAACGCTTCACAAAACACGACTGGAAATTTCAACATTCTTTAAAATAAAATTAATTCTCGCTAATACGATATTTTCTAGAGGCTCTATTCCGCCATATTTACCTAAAAAGCAAAACCGCTCATATCTTCCAAACAATGGAAATATAACAACAAAGAAAGCAACTCACCATCACATGAACTAACCTCAATAAGGGAGTGATACCCTCGTCCCATCATTCAAGTATCGAAAACGCGGCGGACCCTGCCCAGCAACAACAGTCTGTCGAATCAGACGATCGTCAAACATCAGATCCTCGAGTTCTCCGACGCCACCACCACCACAGAGTGCCTCCGAGAACCAACCGCATTCGTCCCCAGGCTCGAAAGACTGGCAATAATACACGAATCCCAGCACAACGCTAACAACAGCGAGCACAGCAAGCGCGATCCGAACCCGCGGCCACCAGCGACGGACCTCGCCCCGAAGCATCTGCGGCTCGCGGCCCGTACGATCCGGCGTCTCGGGAGGAGGTCCCTCTCTCCTCTGTCGTTCCCGTTCGATTCTTTCTCGTTCCGCGACCCGCGCCTCATAAGCTCTTCTACGACGCTGGTAATCCCTAGCGTTCTCCAACGCCACAGTAACTCTCCTTTCCCACTCCATCTGCGCCCACATACCCCTTACTGTCCGCGGGGGCGTCAGAGGAGGCGGGGGGGACGGCGGCGGAGAGCCAGGCGGTCCGGCATTGCGGCGCGGGGGTTGGCTCCATCTTCTCCCCGTGAAAAGCTCGTATAGACCCTTAAAGAGACCGATCGTGAATCCGAACCAGAATCTCAGGGTCCAATGCACAAAGGGACTGTCGACCAACCTATTATGCAGAAGCAGGTCGAAGATGACGATGGGCGTTCGCCACAGTACCCGTGCGATGAAGAGGATAACCTGCCGCCAGAAGTGCACGAAGTTCCCCACGGACCGCGTCTGCATGAACACCGCGAGGTTGATCATGAGGAGCAGCACGATGGGCGCGGGGATATTCTGCGCCCAGAGCCAGGTCAGCAACGCCATGACGGGGCTCTTTGCTAGCATCCTGGAGTAGAATTCCTCGTACGTCTCGGGCCCGAACATGATGCTGCTGTCCGGGATTGCGCCCGGTTGGCATGGACAACAGTTTAGTGTATCTGCCATTGTAAAATGTGTTTTTGTCTCTAAATATGATATGTTATGTTACCTTCGCTATAGTCGTATAATTATCATTAGTATGTTACTCAAGTGATAAGACTATCTGACATTCAAGTTCGTGGGTATCATGGGTTATTGTATGATAACACATTGTATGTAAAAGCCGAATGCTTTGTATGGGTTACATAATGGATTCTTTGACGGTGTGATGTAAGTCATTATATAGGCCAGACAAGATAATAGCTTGTTTATGATATTGTTCATTATTTATCCACGTGTCAGAGTTGAAGACTGGTGAGTCTAATATTAACCTTGGACAATTCCCTCGCGACAAGAAACGTCTCGACAAAGACAGAAAGAAGTCAAAAAGAAGGCTACTTAATAAAAGGCCCAAACATATGCAGAGACAATAAATTTGTGAAGCCTTTGTATCATCTTTGTGCAAACACTATTACGTCTACAATGTTTCTACAACTCCTTGTACAACCATCCCCCCTATTTTTACACATGTCCAAAAGCAAGGGCAGAAGCGTTTCAAGAGACCACATCCCCACCTGTACTCCGTCTCCATTAGATCTTTGATGCTGTTGAGCTTGATATCTCTAGGCAAGTGCCTGCACCTTTAAAACAAAACCAAAAAC
Source organism: Xylaria curta (assembly GCA_022495235.1). Lineage (NCBI taxonomy): Eukaryota > Fungi > Ascomycota > Sordariomycetes > Xylariales > Xylariaceae > Xylaria > Xylaria curta. The sequence continues at coordinate 282,436 of MU375927.1, read as the reverse complement.
CACATAGTCTACGATAGTGCACAATCGATTATGAAGAGGTAGTCACTTGTGTGATACCATCTGTACCCGTCTCGACAACCGTGAAGCCGGCCGTATTACCAGCTCCAGCAGCAGCCCTGTCGAAAGCAGCATCGCTCCTAAAAAAGCGGTTAGTAGGTGTCTATGCAAGGGAAGATAAGGAATGCCGTACCTATCACATAACGTTTCTATATCTTCTTCGCTCAGCACCGTGTCTCCGCCACTATGCTTATAGACTTCTCCGTCTTTGAGCAACAGGGCTTTCAGGGTCTCTTTATCGATATCTTCGCCCGTATCAAGTTTCTGACTCATATTTTTGAAACCACCTTTTTTGATCACTAATTTTTCCAAGCGACGCTTTGCATCAGCGCTTAATAGTAGCTCTTCTTCTACTGTGCCCTTAGTCGCAAAGCGGTAGATGATAACCGGTCGCGTTTGACCAATACGATGGCAACGATCTTGAGCTTGTAGATCTTGCTGGGGATTCCAGTCGCTGAATTTCCATGTTAGTAAGATTCCATTCGTCAAGAAAAGCAAATATTACTCACGAATCAAACAGAATGACTGTATCCGCACTGGCTAAATTGATGCCTTGGCCGCCTGCTCTGGTGGATAGTAAGAATATTTTGTGTTCAGGATCTTCGTTGAAATCTTTAATCTGCTCTCTCCGTTCTTGTTGGGAAACGCTCCCATCAATACGACAGACATTCCACCCGCGTAATTCGGAACAGTAGTCTTGTAAGATGTCCAATTGAGTTTTGAACTGCGAGAATATCAAAACTTTATGACCGCGTTTGAACAGAGCGGGGAGTAATCGATCAAGTAAAAGCATTTTCCCAGAAGAGGTAACAATAGTCTCATCCATCTGCTCGTTGGTGTCGTAAGCCCAAGGATTGTAAAAGTTGTGAGGCGAATTGCAGACTAGTCGCAGCTGCATGAGCGGGTTTCCCAGCTTTTTATCGGCAATTTGAAGCTCTGCAGCGTGTTAGTAAACGTGAAGTATATAAAGGGTAAGTTGGGGTTACATACTAGCCAACTCGAGCGTCTGGGCCCGTTCAACCTCGTCAGCGTCTCTAAAATCTTCCTCGAGGTCGTCTTCTTGGTTTTCTAGTTCCTTGGCTAGCATTTCTTCAAACGCATCATCGTCGAGCTTGTCCTCATCGACGTCGTCCGGCATTTTATAAGATACTTGATTCTTCCGAGGACGCCCACGGGTTCGCGTTGCAGACATGGGCGTAGACTGTCGACTAGATTTAGCACTTTTTGATGTAGACGTCTCGCTGGTTGGCGAAGTTCTCCTCTTTGAGGCTGCTCTTGGAGGCGTCAAATAGCCGTTCGGCGCCACATTCGATTTATTCGATGCTTTATTCTTTGGTCTCATCATCACAGAGAAGGCGTTATTTGTAGGAGAGTGGCCTGGTTCTGCAGGTTGAGAACTCGCGGCCCGAGATGACTGCCGACTTGATCGCTTCGAGCTGTTTGGGCTGTTATGGGCTCCCGTCAATCGCTCTATAGCTTTGTTCTCCAAATATGCCCGAGTGTCAGCTTTCTTGTCACTGACAACATTGTAGAGATCAGTCTGTTCCTTTGTCATTGGTGCATAGAGCACATATTCACGTTTCTTGGGTAAATAAGCCGCAACATCAGCCTTGATACGTCTCAGGAGTAGTGGCTGAAGGACTTTGTGGATCTTCGAAACGAGTGACTGGCTCTCTTTGTCTTCGATGAATTGAGCCGTTCCTTCCTCATCCTGTAAGTCACTAAAATCAAACCAGACCTCGAATGCTTCCCAATCGAGAAAGGTCTCTGGCATGAGGAAATGAAGTAGAGACCACAATTCTTTGAGATTGTTTTGTAGTGGAGTTCCGGTAATGAGTAGACGGGTGGCTGATTTGAATTGTTGTAGTTCCCTAAATAACTTGGCATCCGCGTTCTTCATTCGATGACCTTCATCCTGATAATCTATCAGCGCTGAAAACTTGCACCAGCAGTAATTATACCTACCACAACAATGAATGCCCAGTCAATCTTTGAGAGGGCTGCATGATCTCTCAGTACCATCTCGTAGGATGTGCAGACAACGGGAAATTTTTGGGTAGGGTGGCCCTTCTGATAGTGTTTCATTATTTTGTCCCGGAAGATCTGTTGGCGCTCTTCAATAGTTCCATGGTATAGGACAAAGGGTATTGTTGGAGTCCATTTCTGAAACTCATCTTGCCAGTTGGACAGCGTGCTTAACGGAGCGATAACTAGATGCGGCCCAAAGTACTCTTCTTGCTCTCGCAAGAGAGCGACGAGTGAGATGACTTGGATTGTTTTGCCTTAAGCCCTTGTTAGTATTCAGCGGGATGGGATGCGCTCGTTTGATGCGACTAACCAAGACCCATTTCGTCTGCTAGAATACCACTCATACCCTGAAGACATATTTCATACATCCACGTCAAACCTTCTAACTGGTAATCCCGCATGGTTCCGCCCGACATTATTTTGGGTTGTTTCTTGAGCTCCAACCCAGCATCTGCTAGGGCCTGGTTATCGAAGTCACGGCCGACACGGCCAAGCGCTTTCGTCTTCTGCGTTAGAATGTCGCTGAATACTTTGCTTTTGCGTAGCAGTTCGTCGAGCTCTTTAGCTTTACGGGCCCTTTCTTGGGGTGATAATTCAATCTTCTTCCTCTTCCGACGAGCTGCTAGCCGTTTAGCTTCAGCCCGGGTGTTCTCGGCCCGCGCCTTCTTCTCTTCTGTCAGCATTTGCTGATCTATGAACGTGGAAGTAATTCCCATTTTCGCTTTCTTTTCTTCAGCTTGAGGGGGAGATGAAGGTGCGCTGCTTGAAAGACTTGAGCGGTGGGATGGAGAGGTATGAGAGTCTATGTTAGAGTTAGAAGATGGACTTGCCATCTCGGAACTCCGAGCAGTAGAGCAGGAAACGCAACAGCAGTACAGGTCAAATCGCGATATGCATGTGTATAGGGAGAATTGAGGATCGCCGCTAACTCAGAAAGGCTCCAATCGGGCAATTGAAATCGTTTTGTGATAGTAGATGGGAAAACCAAAGAAGTAGAAAGTGATGATCTCAGAGATACCAACTAGTTGGATAGTAACTACCCCATCAACGCGTTATCCTTGTTCGATTTAGCAACGCGAATTGCCTGCGAAGTCACGCGTTAAGTGGTCTTGGCAATAAATAGGCAGGAGTGGCTGCATGCGGCCATCTGCGGCCAGTGGATCTTGCACACAGCCTCATTCCACCTTCCCCAGTATAGTGGATCACAGCCATAATTAGTCAGGCCCCGCTGTCTGCAGCCATCCATCATTCCATAGACTCCCTCCGCAATCTGCTCCGAACTACGAAACATCACTCATTCAACAACCATCGCGCAACATAATCTCACGACAAGCGCCACTCAAATCCAACATCAATAGAATCGCGCAGACTAGGAGATTTAGATTATAGTAGACGGCTGTGTCAAGATGGCGACGGGAGCCTCCAATTTCTACGAGTTGTATCGCCGAAGCAGGTACAGCGCCATCTGCTTCCTTGAATGAAGCCTACGTCTTGGATGCGCTTTGCTGACCAACGCTTTGTTTTCTCGTGTTACAGTATCGGCGGTGCGCTCACAGACACCCTCGACGACCTCATCACGCAGAACAACATCGATCCTCAGCTCGCTATGAAGGTATTAGCTAACTTCGATCGTGCTATTGCCGAGGTCTTGCAGGATAAGGTCCGGTCGCGCTTGACGTTTAAGGTGAGCACAGAGTATTCGGGGCCTCGTTATATCCTCATCCAATAGATGGGGACAGTCAGCTGATGGATTTCTCGCCCTCCTGCCGCAGGCTAGCCTCGATACCTACCGATTCTGCGATGAAGTCTGGACCTTCCAGCTCAAGAATGTTCAGTTCAAGATGGAGAATGGCGGAGCGCTTGTTACAGCGGATCGTGTGAAGATTGTGTCTTGCACTGCTAAGCCCACCGGCGCAGCTGCATAGGGTCGCTACCCCCGCCTACAACCTACAGGAGAAGTTTGAGATAAACGAAGGAAATCATATGAATGTTATTCGTCACTTTCGCCTTGTCACGACTGAGTTGCCTAGACAACTGGCGTTCCTCGCCGCGATTCGATTTTTACATGCGATATTCTCCCCGATCACTGAAGCAAACGAAATATGGGTTAGACATTGCTCGGGGAAAGGACTGTGTTAAATTCCGGGATAAAGAGGCTTTGCATCCGGTTATTTTTATGGAGCGAGAGACATGGTATTGTGCCACACGTCTCCATCCGGGAAAGAAACAGGCGTTTGGAGTCAGCATCTGCAAGGGCTATGTACTGTTTTATAAACAGGTTAATGCGATATGAATTTGATATCATCTACCATCTCCGAGATTACCTCTCATTCTCTACTGTGGTCTTACGCCTTGTTCGACACAGACCATGTTGGACCACGAAGTTCCCGGAAATACGAAGTGCAGATAAGAATGATTTCTATTTATTCTATCATTTGCGCAATAGGGTATCAAATGCACAGCACCAAACACTGAAGTAGTCCCAGCTACCAGATGTATCCCAGGCCGAAATTCCCACGTCATCTATCGCGCGGCGGATCGTCCAAGTCGCCTATCAGCGGAACATCTTCGTCGACGTCCTCGTCTTTGAATTCTGGGACCAAGACACCCACGTGGCCACTCTCAGCCACGTCATCTTCGCTCCGGTCTCCGTCGGAATCATCTGCACTGCCCTCGTCTTTGCGCCCGATGATCACGTTGCCAGCCACGAGCAGTGTAGCGCCGACCCACCACAGCGGCGGCAGGGCCTCGGCGAAGATAGCGAACCCGAGTAATGCTGTTATCATAAAGTTCGTCGACGTGTTCATGATCGAGACTTGGGTTGTTGAATTGCCTTTTGCTAGAGCTTGTGTGAAGAGGGTCCACATCTGAATTTCAGGTTAGCATTTGTGGTATAATGAAAACGCGTTGGAGGGCTAAACACTTACCACGCCATTGAAGAAAAGGTTTAGGCCGAAAAATATCTAGATCACAGAATATTAGTATTAACAAGGCCAAGCTTGAACATCTTGAGGCGGTTCTTGAGGATCGGAAAGATTGCGCATAATGCCCAGAGTCGGCCATAGATAGTGTGTAAGGAGTAATAATATGAGAACATACACATCGAACGATGATTTCGAGAACCCTATCGCTACCTTGCAACCCCAAAACCCCCGATATTCCACGAGCAATATGGGCCGTCAGGTCATTCGTCGTTCTATTACATTCGTCAGCTTCACTCTCATAAGACATCTCATCAAAGGCAACGGGAGTAAGAATTAGCAAATCTTCGGCATCCCCTCGTATCAAAACGCCATGAATGATTTAGGCGAAGATATAAGCAGCGAGACAGAAAGACAGCCTAGTCCAGGGTGCATCGACATCGACCACGTAGCTCATCGCGCCCAACCCTCATTTCATACCAATACCCCAAAGACTCAGAAACCCAAAGCAAAATTAAAAGCAAAATAAATTTACTATACTCACAACTTAGCGAATACGCCATTAAAAGCCGCGCAAGCACCGCTCGCCACGGCATAGACGATCCACTGATTCCTCGTCGTCCAGGCCATACTGTCAACCACGACGTTGTCCTTCCGCGCAATTTCCGACGCTCTGACGGCTTTTTCACTCGTGGGAACAGTGGAGTCAGGGAGGACACCGGGTCTCCGCTGTTTCAGGGCACCGGTAGCGGAAGACGACGGGCCGGAGTGAGCAGATGTCGTCGAGGAGGAGTCGGGTTTCCGAGTCCGTCGAGCCATGGTGGAATATGTGACGGGACGGGGATGGGGCTAAGTGTGCTTTATCTATATAAAGACGGCAAAAGGAAGCCGAGATGAGATTAGATCAGATCAGCTGCCGGGTTGGGGCCACGCGCGACTCAGGGATGTGCGATACGAGAGAGGGAAGCCAAGATTCAGGTAAGTAAGTGTGGGTGGGTTTTTTTCTTCATCCGATTGGCAAGGTGACCCCGTTTTCGTTTCACGGACCCTAGTTTCCTTGGTGTTCAGGTTCGGCTTGGATGAATGAGAGCCGGTCGCTTCGTTTGGGGCTGAGACTTGCCCAGTTCGTTGTTCTGTCCCTGGTGTTGCGCAGCGGCAGCCAACAGTAGCGTCTGTGGGACGCACGAGGAAGATCGCCAAGACTTGGTGGGTTTGAACGCGCGTTGTGACCCTTGGCGGACGTTCTTAGCGGTTGCTTGATTGAGTCAATGATAAGTGCTGCTATATACAAATAGGCAATCCGTTGTTATAAAACGTTCTTGTTTTTACAGTAATGGGTTTACTAAAGTACCTAAGTCAATATGAGGAGCCTTGTTGTAAGTTTCTTTTCAAGGTTAAATGTTTTAGTTGCTTCAATTCACCCTTTTTAAGCTAGCTCGTTTGTGCCCTTGCATGGACTAAAAAGCCTACTCAATGGTATGATAAATGTAATAAGTGCAGTAGGTTCGAAATATTACCCATTACTTGGAGGCTAATTCACTCCCAGAAGGAAGAAAAGTATAAGTTGTTTGAATGCGCAGCAAAATGGTCATGTATCAGCGAACACTCTGTCTCAAGTTGTCATGTGCATAGACCACAGGGCCACACACTAAAGTGGGTCTACAGTATTTGTATATACAGATTAGAAGGACAGTGTTCAAAAAGAAATCCGCACATGTGATTTACCTCCTACAACATCAATTATCCATTACGGCATTGACAGCTGCAAAACTACCTATAGTATCGAAGACGTGAGTGATAAATAACGACTATCCGAAAGCCTCCCGCAGTTAAACGTTTTGATACCGCGCAAGTCTCGCATGTTATACTCTTCAGTCAGAAGAACTAGTTTTCAATGTCTTCACCGAGTCCCACTCTAGTTCTGTATCCGCTCTTCTCTTCTCCGCCTTGGACCCTGAGTCCAAAATCGCAGGGTATCGGGTCCTGAAGCGCTCACATATTTCGGCTGAGAACGCCGTTTCCACCGCTGTTTTCAAGGCCACTCTAACTTGCGCCATGCCCGATGTCTTAGCGTCATCAATATTAGAGAGCAACATGTCCACCACCTCAGCTAGCAGCCTGGAGTTGCGGGCCCGCAGCCTCACGGTATTCATGGTCTCCAGGCGGCCAGAGAACTTTTCAATGGTTGAGACTATCTTCACCTGGGCGCCTAACTCCTGCTGAACGGACGAATTCATGAGCCGGGTGTTAGATGGGTCCAGGGTCGCACCGGCTTGAAGGAAATCTCCGAGTACTTGAAGATAGAGCGCTTCACGAGCCGCATCAAAAGGCATCTCGAAAACTAAATTGAGATATGTCGCAAAAGCTGGCCAGCCTTCTACATTGTCACGCCAAACCATAGCTTCGCTATCCACGCCTTGACGCAGCAGCATAGATAAAACGTTGTTCTCGAGAAGACTCCAGAACCGTTCTTCTACAACTTTAGCCGTTCCGCGACTCCATGAAGTGATGTGGCCGATGAGAACAGCCCACGGCGTCTGCATCCATATCGGATCTTGGTTCCATTGCGCCTTATTCAGATCCGGTTTCTGGGTTTCTAAAACCAAGCGCAGTATCTCGACTCCACGGCTCCGCCACGGCATGCCCAGGTTAAACTCGAAGTCAAAATCTTCAAAAACATTTTTGGCATTTAGGATGGGGAAAATGAATGAACCGTCGCACCATGAGAAATAGACTGGGTTTTGGGGCAGCTTCCAGGCAAGAAAGCCTACGTGCTGTCCGGCTATTAACTGCTCTCGGACAAAGGCCTCAGGTGGTAACTTGGAGTCGAACTTTGCCTGCTCCTGGAGGACCTTTATTGGCATGACGCGATCGAGCTCTTCTAGAACTTTATATGCAACAGTATTATGAGGCTGTGAATCTTCCATCTCTGCCACGCATGCCAGGGCATTCGCTGTCAAGGATTGCAAGTAACAGTCCCCATACATGCCAAATTTCTGCCGTACTACCTTTTCTTCGAAGAGGGTTCTCTTAATCATTGCCGTGTACACTTTAAGGAGAGACAGTGAGAGGTTGAATCCAGGAGGTATTTTGTTAGCGAGGAAATCCGACATCTCTCGAGTTTTGAGAAAGTCTCTGACGGTTCGGTGCAAGAAAGTAACAGTGCCGATCTCTTGATTCATTTCTAAAAGTCCGCGAGACCGGCTATTCAACCACCATACCATTCGTTCTTTCAGATCTATGTCCTCTTCTGGGCTTTATGGTGCTACTGGTATGTGGAAAACATAGTCTTCGTCATCATGTTCCTGATCGTGGAAGTCGTACGCCATAGCGTGCAAAGGCTCCTCCACTGCGATCGCCATTTGCAGCATAGTTGACATCTTTGTATGATAGAAGGACTCGACCGACTCTAAAATCTGTCGGAAGAAGACTTCAAGCTCTACTGGAAAACTTTCCAAGCGGCGGCAAATGTCCGAAAAACTATCCCGGTTGGTGAGACCTTCTTCAAGTAACTTGGTTACAAGAAAAACCCAAAGAAATACACCACAAGCACGTTTTTCGATTTCTTCCACTAACCAATTGCCCTGAGACTTTGTAGCCAGCAACGACCATCTTGGGTGTTTGTAGAGACGCCACCGGGTGTACTCGAGAATGTCGTCTCGCGTCAAGTCTTGCATATATAATTTACGCCGAAGGTCTTCGCCAAATGCCTGCTCGAATTCATTCCAGGGTCGGCCAGAGAGACAGATTTTGATGTTATCAGATCTGGCGAGATCACCAAGGACTTCACAGAGGTCGCTATGGTTACCATCATATTCATCTAAGCCATCGATGAAGAAGCAGAATCGGACGGAACCCATTTCCTGAGCCGCAACCCTTCGAAGGACTTCACAGAGATCGGACAAAGTCCACCGCAAAAGTCCATCCTCACTATCTTCGCCCAGGCCTGCACACCTGTTGCCACAAATCGGCTTTATCAACTCGGAGCATTGCTGAAAGATTTCATAGAGCAATGTACGAAGAAGGCCTTCCTGAGATTTTTGCATTGCGGTGCCCGCGCTCCAGAAGTAATGGCTTGCGACGATGATTTTTTTGGAACCTGACCATTCGGACAGAAGGTGAAGAGTCCTCGGCTCATCGGCGATGAACTTCATAAAAGTCGACTTACCCGATCCCGGTTTTCCTGCAACCCAGAACACCCCATCACCACTCTTTAGCCATTTGGCGACGAGTGTTGCTGAAGTTGAGTTATCCCCCTCTAAGTGGTAAACCCATCGGAATGTTTTCTGGTAGGCTTCTGGAATCGTCGTGTGCCGGAGCGGTCGGGTCTTGAAATTTAGGCTCTTTAGAATTGCCTGCTCCTCTGCAACAACGTTCTGGGAGAGAGATAATTTCGAGATCTGCTGCTCAAGAGACTCTAACTCTTCGACCAGGGCAGTGCCTGCTTCGTTTCGATGTCGGATTTGCTCGACACGCTGCTTTACAGCATGTAGCGCATCCATGATCTTATCGAGCTTGGCCGACTGATCGAACTGCAACTTGTTGCTTTCGGTTTGGAGCTGCTCGAGCTGACGTGCACGAGCTTCTTGGGCTTGGCTATAGTGCGGCCGATCTCCGTCAACGATGCCGGCTTGCCGAAAGGAGCTGTCCTTCATAAACGAAAGCAGAAACGTACCTTGCGATGGTGCAAATATAAAGCGTCATCGTCATCTGGGTTCTGTTCAATCGCTTCTCCAGGCTCTCAATCTTATCTCTTCCCCACATCATCTTCAATGCAATGCGAAAACTCAGCCAGCGCTTTGTGGTCCCGTTTTGCTTTTTGAGGGTGTCCACGACTGACAAGAGTTTTTCACAATCCGACTTGCACAGAAGCGACAGCGTATGAAGTGAAGGGACGTCTTTGGATGATTCATTACCCCGCCCATTAAGATAGCCATGAGCATTTTTGCTACTTGACGAGAGACCGTCATTGAAGTTGCTAAGCTGTCGATAGAGAGAATCTAGTGTCAGGACGTCAGCGCTGCAGCCAGTAGAAGATTTGTGAATCTCGACGGCGGTCTGAATCAAGTCCGACGTGAACTCAACGAACTGTACGACGTTGCTGGCCAGCCCGACTGCAGTGAGCGGATCCATTTCGGGATTATCATGATGGTCGCATGCCCGACTCTAGGGACGCGTTCAGATGGTCCACAGGTATAAGTAGGAAAATCACTTTGGGAGGCTCGTGCAATCAAAGGTGGCGTGCCAGTAGTTCTCCAATGATATGGCGCCTCCCGATACACTGCCACCTCAGGTCCGCGGTACCTGATCTGGGCTAACAACTAAAGAGCCTTGCTGTGAGCCCAAGGTAGCCTGCATACTAGATTGATACTGCAAGAACCTGAATTCTAATGTTGGAGTAAATTGGCGTAGCAGCCGCTGTAGGGGGTCCCTATAACAGTATTGCCTCGCACAACATAGGTAGAGAGTCCGCAGTATCATATTTATTACACCTATTCCAAACACAGCCCTCATTTTGATTTTGAAATACTCATTGAAATATTTTTCAGCATAAACAATACAATAATAAAAAGACGAGAGTGTTCTTCCAGAAGTATACTCTATCTTGAAAACTGTCCCCGCTTTTCAGTAGTGTATCATCCCCAAACGGGTCTTCTTGAATGGTCACTCGATCTAAGTCTTATTTCAAATATTTCCCATATTCCTCCGTCTACGATCTAAACGATTCATGGGGACCATGGGCAGAAGGAAATGGAAAAGAAAATGAAAATAGCCAACGGGGGGATCGAACCCCCAGTGCCTAACAATGCAGAGTAAATACGCTGAGTAAGTATATTAAACGCTGTGGACCGCTAGGATAAGAGATGCATCGCTAGGCCGTACCAACTCGGCCGAAGGGGACATGTGTTTAAACCTTTATATAGTATTCGTCAGGTAGGGAGGGGCTGGGATCAGGTGACTCTAGGTGTGATTAAACTTCGAAACGCGTACGTCCGGACGGAAGGCTTGGGAAAACCCTGTGGCTAGGGAAAAAGAGTGAAGCAGTATTAATATCGTTGATGAACCTGCCTAGGTTTTCGTGACGGTCACATAAAGGTGTCGCATGTTTGCAGAGAGCGAACAAGTTCGCTTCACTCTCTTAGCCATAAGAAGACTAAATACGTCTCTAAACGCATGTTAGAAGCTCTGGGCATCTTTTATGAGATGTCTCGCGAAGTCAAATTGACGTTAAGCTCAATAATATATTCGTAAATCTTAAGACGAGCATCGAAAGGATCCGCTACTCCGACATTTAGCTGGGGAACTTTAGGGGCAGGGGTAAGGAATAATATTCCCGCCCGTCTCGTTCAATGACTACAACAGCACTCCTATATAACAAGAAAGCATAACATGTGCATATCCAGAACTAGCCTATCGAGGTGTTTAAGACCCTTTAGCGGAACAGAAATGATCTTTGGCAACCGTATACGAGTACTTAGCAAGCTCCGATGTAATAGCCGACGGATCAAGTACTCAGGCATGAGGGCTTCCATCCAGGTATACGCTCTTGAATTCCGCTCGTCCTAGGTCTGTTCCAAGAGGCGTTCGAATGAAAACTATTAGCCTCTAGCGAATACACCAAGGAAATAGATACCCTATCGCTCACACTCGTCAAAGCTGGCATTACGGAAAGGAAGTAGTTCCCTGGTTTTAGATTTTACGCAATTCATACTCACTCAAGCTGCGCTTTTCGAACCTAAGGTATAACCAGATCTACCTTCAGCTCTCAAGCAACCGAACGGGACTTAAAGTATGATCAAGATAAGCCATTCAGCGACTCACATCTTCAAGTCCTCGAATATAAGAGCAAAAAAAGTTTGAAATTCTATCCCATTATCCAAAGCGCCTACCGTCGTCTATTCTCAAGCTCAACGCCATCAGCATCAGCCACATCCTCATCACCATCCATAATCTGCCCCTGGGTACCGCGTAACAGGGCATTCGTCTCCTCACTACCAGCACCAAGCCTTATCCTCCCCCCACTAACATCCGCGACCTTGCCCGAGAACCAACTCGCCACATTCTCCATGACGCGATAGAGTTTCTCATGGCCCTTAGCCATCTCGCGCTCCTCGCGCGGGTTCTCCGCCGCCTCCACCTTGAACTGATATTTTAGACAGTCTTTGACCGTCACGAGCCCCATCAGCTTGCCGTGGTGCTCGATGAGGATCACACGGGGCCCGATCTTGCGGAACATGTCCATGACCGTCTCCAGCGGGAGCCGCGGATGCACCGTCACGGGCGTGGCGTCCACGTAGCGGCTGAAATCGATCGAGGCCGACGACGTGCTGAAGTCCAGGTTATTGATGGTCACGGTCGGCGTCATGGGAACCATGGAGGTCACTGCCGGCGGAGAGAAGTTGCATTTGGCCTGTGGGTTCACGGCCATGGTGTGGTCGCGACGCAAGCGATCGATGGCGTATCGTAGTTCTGTCCTGCCGATGTACCCGACGAGGATCTTCGTGCGAACGTTCTCGACGATGGGGAAACCCTGGTATTGAGGCTCCTTGAGGAGATTCTCAATGGCTTCGAGGGTCATTCCGTGTATGGGGATGGTCACGACATCACCCGTCATGACAGTTGATACCGGAACGCCAAAGTTGTGTTCTTCTTTGTTATCAAGGAATGGGAAGCCGCTGAACCAGATCATGCGGTCAGCAATACCACCCTTGCCAAACAACTCTGATACGATTTTCGTAACGCCCACAACGATCATAGTGGGCAGGATGTAGGTCAAGGCCCCTGTAAGCTCGAACATAATAACCACGACTGAGACAGTTATGTGCATGATACCGCTCAGCGCAGCTGCAGCACCTAAGAAGGCATAGGTTCCGGGCGTTATACATGGTTCGTCTGGAGGACAGGCCGAGAAGAACACACTATCCGGGTTTGAGTGATAGATGGCCTGCATGATGACTCCGACAGTGCGTCCGAAGCTGGCGCCAATAGCCATCGAAGGCACAAATATTCCGGCCGGTACCTTGCAGCCGTAGGAAATAATGACTAGGAAGATCCTAATCACAGTAGCAAACGTCAAGGATAGCACATTAGACCAGAATTTATCCTGCTCGCATAGCCCGTGGTAATCCTCAGCTCCTTCACACTCGAGGAAAAGAATTTCCATGCTTTCCGTCATGTCGATTCGTAGGAATGCGTTGGGATAGCAGATAATAGCTGTTCCCGCTGCTAGTATAGTCGCCTCAAGGATAGGCCAGTCTTTAAGGTACTTCTTCCGGAATGACTGCACCTGGAGATTCCACTTGATAACAAACGCGCCATATAAGCCTCCGAATATACCAATAAAGATGTATGGAATTGTTTCGAATAAATGCCATGATCTGTCGTATTTGACCTGGAACATAACAAGTTGACCAGTTCTGAAAGGATTCATCGCCGCTAACACCGCAGTTGCGACGAGGGCGCAGAAGTAACTCCGCCATAGAGTCTTGAGGGGGAAGTGGTTTGACATCTCTTCCAGGGAGAAGAGAACGCCTCCAATAGGACTACCGAATGCTACTGCTACACCAGCAGCAGCGCAAGCGCTCAGAATCTCTCGGGTTTTCGAAGCATTACGCCTATATTTGTCGAACATCCTGGAGATAACATTGCCCGTGCAAACTGCATAATGCACACTTGGGCCCTCTTTCCCCACCGAGAGGCCAGACCCAATAGCAAGAGGAAGGGCAACGGACTTGATGAGTAATGTCCAGAATCCCAGGAAGCCCTTCATGATGAAGCCGGCAATGATGCACTTGATCTCCGAGATACCCGAGCCAGCCGCGTACGGGGCGAAAGATTTCACCAGCGTGGCCGCGGTGCATGCGAATAGAGTCTACCAACTTCAGCTTCCAAAACCGGCAACAGAAGCTTAGGGTTCTTTCAGCTTACCGCAAACAGAATATATATAAAGTAATTGGCCGGCTCGAAACCAGTCCAGCTGTGCCAGTGTGGACAGCCGTTATCTTCACCCCAGCAGCAGAACTTTTCGTTGAGATAGAAGGCCGTAGTGCAATAGCCCGTCTTGACGTCGCCCAGCCATTCGGTTATGATGTTTAGGAACGCGGCATTGAGACCGATGGCGGCGCCTATGAGAGTGACGACAATCCATCCCTGAGCAGCGTCGTAGGATTCCCACAGCTGGTATCTCCAAGAGGACTTGCCATGTCCGTACCGTCCGGCGGCCTTCCTCCGTTGCGCATTTCGTCGTATTCGTTCCTGGGCCGCATCCTGGACCCAGTCTATTGACGGAGCTTTAGTAGGTGTCAAAAGGTTCGTTGGGATTATCTGGTTTTATTTGTACCTATGGTCGTGAAATCCTGGGTAGATAAGTCAGAACCCAGTCTTTTGAGCGAGCGCAACGACGTACCTCATATCTCTTGATCTCGGCGATCTCCTCCTCGATCTGGCTCTGGGCTGGCGCATTGCCATCCTCGCCTCGCTCGGCCGTGGATACAGCGTAAGAGAATCTCGAGCCCACGGAAGGTCGTCGGAGGGGTGCTGGACGGGCGAGAGAGACCGAGGAAGATTGTGCATTCATCGCCCCAACATTCTCGCTTGGCCTCGGTTGCTAACTGTGAATTATGTCGATAGTGCGCGTAGTGTGTAAGATTTATGCGACCGATAATGGCGAATAGGGTCGTTGATGTAACAGAGAGATAGAAGCGCTCAAGCTTTCAATTGCGCCAGGATCGATCGCAGCTGTAGTACAGTACGTAATGATCTTGTTAGGGGTGGCTCGGCCTGTACCAGGGGTCTGGAAGCGGCCTTGGCTACGGTGGTGGGTCAGTGGACTTGAGCCTAGGCATGCCAAGACCCTTTAACTTTTAATAGGGTCGCGTCTTGATCCACGCGTGAAGATAGTAACCAAGCCTCAGCGACATATATGCAACTTTGATACCCTTTCTAGACTTTTCGCAAAGACAGGTAAGGTGATTCAAATTTTAATTATCTTTGTTTTATTTCACTTCTCTCGGTCCAGCATCCGTACTTTCAATTCATCACCAGTATGCAGTTCCCCACGTGAGAAAGCTCACGGTTGTTGGGAAGAGTGGCTGGTCGGTTCAACAACGTTGAACAGTATCAAATCTGTCACTGAAGTTTTGCCCCAATTCATCTGAGATCTGAATGAATATTAGATAGTGTAGCCTTACTAATTTCTATTTACAGGCCTTCGGATATTGCCAAGTGTTTGCTCACAAGATCCGATACATCACTCAGAGAAACAGGGATATTATTATCGTGCATCATGCCCTACAACACCACGGCGATTCCTCCTCGGAAGGAGGTCACCGGACAAGCCCAGCTTCCACGTAAGTTTATTTATATACTTACGTAACTACATTAGAAAGTCGATTCTTAGGTGCTAACTAACCAATACCAATAGTATCGAGGGTAAAGAAGGTCATCGCCCAAGATCAAGACATCAACATCTGCTCTAACAACGCCGCATTCGTCATCACGTTAGCAACCGTAAGTTACCCCTTCTTCACAGCCGGGTCGATGATAGACCAATATTAACATCTGTTTTAGGAGATGTTCATCCAATATCTCGCCGGCGAAGGCCTGAACATGGCCAAGCTAGAGCGCAAGCCCAGACGGAACATCCAATACAAGGACCTAGGTACTTAACATCCCGAACCTCACTTACCATTACCCGACTAACACGTCCCACAGCCAACGCAGTCTCCCATCACGACAATCTGCAGTTCCTAGAGGACATCATCCCCAAGACGGTGCCCTACAAGCAGATCAAGGCGCACGCGGCCGCGACGCGGGCAAATCTAAGCGGGGGCGCCGCCAAGGCAGCAGGCGGCAGCAGTACCACGGCTGCTGCAGCTGCAGAGGACTCTCATCCAACGCCGCCGCGGCAGATCAACGGGAAGAAGCAGAAAGGAGGGCGCGGGAGTACGAGTGGTGGCGCCAGTAAAAACCACAGTATTACTAGTTTTGTAGGTGCTAGTGGGGCCAAGATCGTGAGCGAGGATGATGCCTCTATGGATCCGAACGAGCAGCTGCAGGATGAGATGAGACGGGCGAATAGGGAGGATGATGACGACGACGAAGATGTCCATATGGCTGATTAGGAGATGGCCGACATCGAGGACTGGCCGGTTGGGCCTTGGGATAGGTACCGTGGGGATTGGTAAGGTTGGGCACGGATATGGAATAATAGCTGGCAACTCGAGTCATTGCTCTCTTGTACAAGTCATCATTCGATCGAAGACGTCTAGTGAGGAAACCCATGCGTTGTATTAGCATAAGAAAAGAGCCATTAATTAGTCTGCACCTAGATAGTGTTCAATGCTCATGCAAGATTGACAATGATATCGCCTTTATTCGTGGGTATATGTCAGATCTCAAGACCTTCATCGTAATAAGCTACTTTAATAGTCCCAGGCTTATTCAGATGCATTGATGACATTGCCATCGTTGCCTTAACTACCTCATTTACGCATCATCTCATTCCTCCATCTCATCATTCAAGTGAACACCAGCGGGCAACCTACCCTCCCTCAGCATTGACTCGAGTCTCGTAATCTCGTCCAAGCTCGTTGCCCGCTTGATCATGTCCTGCAGCCGCTTCTTCTCCTTATCGGTGAGCTTGATCCTAGACATGCGCATCGATAGGCCGGTCGCACCACCCCCACTCTCAAGAGAAGCCGAGGTGTCGAACGTCTTGGACTTGACGTTCATGATCTTGGTCGCGAGGTCCGTGGGCTCCTCGGCTGTGCCGAATAGCTCCTTCGCATGCTTGCGCTCCGCATCCTTCACCTTAACGTAATCGAGGAACCGGACCGAGGGGCAACGCCAGAGGACCCAGTACCGGTAGTTCTGTGATACAGTAGAGTCTATGTCAGCATCTTGATTCTCCCATTCTATCCCTTATTCGTTCCAGAACATAGGATCCATGCTTACATCTTTCTTGGTGACAGGGTTGTCACGCAGCACTAGATGTGTCAACCGCGGGAATGAGCCCAACGGGTCTAGATCTGCGAGCTCGCTCAAGCTGTTCGATTCCAGCTGGAGATTCGTGAGGTTGGGTATCGATTGGGCGAGCGTCAGCTGTATCGAGGAGACGCGGTTGCGTGCCAGGAGGAGCGTGCGTATCCGTGGCGAGAGCGGGAAGTTACCCAGCACTTGGATGTCGTTGTCGACTAGATCTATGGCATCCTGGGGCTGAAATGGTTCAAGACAAACGGGTCAGTAACCGAAGATATCATGGAGGAGGAGGAGGAGGAAGAAGAAGAGAAATAAACAAACATACACCTGCGACACCCAGGTTCTCAATGGCGGGAATGCGGTGTCCTGTTCAGGCCGACAAAGGGCTCGCTATCAACTCTGCTCTTTCTTTCCTTGGCTTGATGACTAGATCAAATAGACGTGTAGTATCTGTTCTTTTCTGACGTACCTCGAAGGTCCAGCTCGCGCTCCTTCAGCGCGTTGAGCCATGACGGCGAGTTCTGCAGGAGCTCGGCAGTGAGCCTCATTTTGTTGGACGAGGCGAGCCTGGGTGGGATTTACCGTTTTTGGCACAAAATCAATCACTCGATTCCGATGTAATCTGGGGACAATTGGCGTGGCGATCTAGGAGTAGACCGCGAATTACGATTTTGTTTGCAGTTGGTGGGCGTGTGACGAATTGCTTAAATGAGAATAGGTATGCTTAGCAGTTACAGCAAGGCTGAAGATAACTATGGGGGTAAAAATTCAGAGACCTGCCTCCAGCCTTTTCTCCACATTTACAGTGGGGCTTTAGGGTAGGTGCGCTAAACACGGATAGGTCTACTGCGTAGGTACATTCTTCTAAATCTTCTGCAATTGTCGAGAATTCTCTCTTTGTCAATTACAATTTTATTATCTAAGTACCAAAGCTCGATCGGTTCTTTATGTGCAAACCCCTAGGTACAGCTCTTAACAAACCCCTAGCAGTGACAAACAAAGCGCTTGTTTGATACATAACCTAGAGTATATAGCACCGACCTCATCATCGAAGAAAGCAAGCATACAATAGCAGTCAATTGCAGAAGAATAAAGCCATTGATTTAGACCCCCGTTGACCTGCCAGATAGGTATATAAGTTCTACAACTTTCAACAGTGAGTTCCCATAACCTACAGAGAAGTCATCAGCAAACACAGTAATTTCCCAAATCAAATCGCCGTACGTGACGATATTGATACATAAATTCCACTATCACCCTATAGCACTAACAGCAGCAATCCAACCGAACCAAACACCAACCAACTCCATCATCCCTGGGACAACATGTCTGATATCTACACAGCTCCCCAGCGACCTCACCGTCAGGCAGGCCCTTCAAATAGGCCGCTGCAGTGGCCAGAGATAGAATCTTCCGCAATACAACAGTGGAGAAATATGACAGCAGATTTGCCACGTCGTAATGCCCAACCGCGGCCAGAGCATCGCGAGAGCCAACCACAAAACATTGACACACGTCGTGGCGATGCGGGCTCCAGTAGCTCTGAGGAGCCTGCATCGTCGGGTGAGAAAACTCGAGATATCACGTCTTATCCTAAGTATTTAGTGCAAGAGTTCTTGAGAAAATACCATGCAACAGCCACTAACTCAGAGATAATCCCTTCCAAAGACTCTTTTATACGCTCGCCCAAAATCACATTCTTGATAGATTCACCTACCAATCTCATATGCCAGATCTGTCAACAGACGCCTCTGAAAATGGTCATCTCGGCAGCAGACCCTGACCCCTCAATGATCGCCATTCTCCCGTGTGGGCACATCTCATGCCATGATTGTATTAGTTCCTGGCTTACTTATCGTGAGATCTGCCCGTTTTGCCGGGTTGAGTTGATTCACCCAAAATGCAAGCATCAAGTGCAGCCTCGCCTGATTGCTCAGGATACGATTCACAGCCTTCCTGAAACACTGCCAAATGATGGTGCTATCGGCGACATGTGTTTTGAGTGCACTGAAGAGCATACGCGACACAGATCTATACAGCGCTTGACAGATCTCGCTAAGCGATTCGAGAGAGCTCGTCTCGAGGCCGTAGATCTAGGAACCGATGAAGCTGTGGAAGCCATGCGCAGGGCGCAGGAAGCTTTTGAAAGAGTGCCGGAAGATGATTTCTTGGCACTAGCGAGAATTAGACATCACCAGTGGTGAGTTCCCCCCCTCACGATGCGAGAAGATAGGGGCCGCTGGACCGGTTATATCATCCCATCTAATTCTTCTTTTCTTTTTGATATCTTCTATACAATAGATATATAAACTTGTTGTGTCGGCGTTTTGAATGTCATTTTTTGTTTGCACAAGTAACCTCTCTAAGGAAGAACATGGCTAAAACTTCTAAAGTCCTGTGAGCTGCGCATATTAGTGAACTAAATCACACACGTCTCTGCTAATTGAGTAACTTAGCTAATAATCTCGATTTCTCGGCGCTCAATATCAATCCGCGAGGTAGGTCGTAGCGAGTATAATATTCCTTTAAATGCAGCCTCCGGTCCGTTACGTCAGGAAGAGAGCTCACGTAATTATAAACACTCAACGAAGGCATTTATGTTGGTTTGCCAAGAACGATCTGCCCAATTGGGCTCTACACAGGGTGCTGCGCCATCCGCCGAGGCGGCACTCAGAGAAAATGCCTGTAACAATGCTACCAAAAGTCCCGGAGAGTTAATAAGATCGACGGAAGTGCATATGTAGGTATGATACATGATCAGTATTACTGTATGCAGAATTCCTGTTTCCGGCAATCCAACAATTGAAGCCCCAGTTTACTTGCCACGCGAAGCCCTTCTACTTCGCTTGGCACTTCGGAAGCTTCCATGTGTTTGTGTCTCGTGAATTTCAGCTTATATCGGACCGGAGCCGGAGGTTCGGGACGGACGTCAGGACTCTCTTATTCCTGCAGCCCTGATTCCTTTATAAGGTAAAGTCCGAATTGTTACGGACTTAATTCCGGTCCGTGGCCGGAGAAAATGGTGCGAATCCCGTGCGTCAACATTTAGTGATCTTCGTGCTTGCATGCTTCGCCCACCAGCCCAGCCCCCTTGCTATTGCTTCTACTCCAGGCCTGTTCAGGCTGCCAATCTTGCAGCTGGCCACGGATCGAAATCTGCTGCCCACACCTTCTAGTTGGTAACTACGACTCTGAGCTGACCTAGGATATCGCCGTGTGGATGGTGCATAGTGCGGTTTAATTTAAGCAGAGCAGTAAGCACTATTTACCTATACTATCTGTGCGTGCGTAGTTTCTTGGTTTGTTGTCGCGTAAAGGCAGGGCCGAGAGTGCTAGACGGCAAACTCCTTGAATAAATAATGAATCACCAAGATTTTGAGTGAGAATCAACAAGCCTTGGAACCTACTGGACGTAATAGCAAGGTGCTCAGGTGGCGCACAACAGCTGGTGTTGCTTGCCGCCGCTGCATCATTGCGGCGGCAGGCAATACGCCCGCTAGAGACACCAATCAGACGGGGCCGGAAACGCTAGCTGCCGTTGGCGTACCTAGATGTCCGTAGCATATTTCCTAGATTGGATCTAGACTTGCCTGTACCACTAGTCCCTTGACCAGATCCCTGGCCAGTTCTGCTGTAAGCCACCGCAGCGCTAGCGAGAACCCTAGCCAGAGCCCCGGCTGTCGACAGAACCGGCAAGGATCAGGGAAAGAGGGCTCATTGGCCAGTAAGTAGCCTACCATGCTGGGTCCCCACCTTCGCCCTTACAGCGTTGGGTCTGTCTGAGACTCCGCCAAGACTTCTCTTTCTCTTTTTTACCTTTTGACTTTGGAGTAAATATCATTTTCTAAACTGAACCATTACCGTTTATCGCATTGGCACGTCCTTTGGTCCCTTTGTGTGCTGCACAAAGACAATAAAACGACAACATCGATTCATTGTGCCACCGCTGTACAGTGCAGTGTAACGTCCGGCATACCCCGGCCACTCTCGTGAAGACTTACCACACTAGACTAAGGCATACTAGGCCGTAATTTCGCCAAGGCCTCAAAAAAACATCGTCCAAGCAAGTCCAAGCAAGTCCAAGACGTCCAAGAACACCTAGCACACAGTGAAAATCAAGAAAATCAATATACTTAGCAATCACATCCTGTCTTGCCTGTCTACCCGAGGTCTCCATCACAGCCTACACTACACGTACGGGTAGGCTACGGGCAACGAAACCACTGCTCTTAGATCCGCACCAAGGTTGCTTAACTCTCGGAGCCTCGACTCCTCTGTTTCATTTATCAAACCCCTCGCGAGCCTTCCTATTACAACCACATTGGCTTGATTGGGTTCCGGAAACAGGGGGTGGTGGTGTTCATCACCATTTGATGGGCTCACATCGTAGCCAGCATCGTGCTACACCACAGCAGCGTGTGCAGCAGGCTAGACTCACCTCAGATTAGTTGTGCACACTACCGACAGAATCGGTCGTTGGCGCGACGGCATCTACAGTACCTACAATTAGTTATAGGTAGGTCTTAGGTCTTCATAATCATCAACTGCGCTCACCTAATCCTCCGGCTTTTCCTGTCAGCCCCCGCCCGGTCTACTTGCTGTACGAGCGCCAATCCTCATTCATTACTTGGCTTCGTTGGTCAGGTAGGCGTTGCATGTTGGCGTGTGCCTCCCTAGTGGTGTGATGTACGGAGCTCGGTAAACTTGTCATATTTAGGGGGTCCGGATCGAGCCGACGAGCCGGCCATCTTTCTCTCATCCTTTGTTACTATTATCACCCATCGTGTATTTACCCGTCGTCGACCTTGGCTAACAACAGCATGTATACGACCACAGCATACGCTCCGATTAGACGGTTGACAGACATGACCTAGAATGGTCTGACGAAATCCACTGCAGTGCTACACGATTCTGTAGAGATCTGGGTGTGCGGCAGTAGTTCCGCCCCCAGTTCTTCGCCAGACCCCATCTTCTTTTTTCGTACCGTGCATCTCATTCATCTATCGAATTCGACCCTTTTTTTCTCCACCTGCTCAGGTTTCTCCCTGCATCCGCTCCAGAAATACGGCTACGCCCTTGTGGCTCCTCTTAATGAAATACCACCACACGTCCATTTGCCCTTGATCAGAACATACATAGCTAGACAGCTCCAGAGATACCCCCATAAACTGCCCCGGATTTGCGAAATTTGGAATTCGAATTGCTTCTGTCCTATGAATTGTACTCTCCGCCAGTGACCAAATCGGCAGCCACCGGAAAGCCGCTCCTCGAGTCGTAAGACACCATCTCGGCTCTCCAGGCGCCACTTCATCCCCTCCTGCGTCGCATCGGCTGAGTCCTGAGCCCGGAGCCGCTCTGACGGCTGCTCTGCAAGCTGCAGAATGCCGACCTATTTATGCCACGGCTTCCGTTGGCATCGGAAGAGCGTTCGCTACTACATTGTCAAGAATGATATCGAAGATGGCGCCACCGAATGGATTGTCGCGCCGAGAAGCGAGGCCGCCATTATAGAGCATTTCTATGACTCATTCAACTTCCTTCCCCCTATCAATCCTCCGTCTCGAAACGCGCCGTCACCCGCCTATCGAAAGCATCATCACGCGCCTTCCAACGATTCCTCCTACGTTTCACGCACCAGCTCTTCTGACTACCACGGTTCAGAAGACCCGAGACAATCCATTGGGAACGGTACAAAAACAAGGAGTAGGAGCGCATCGCGACAGAGTATCAAATCATTGAGCCGGCCGAGAACAAGTGGGCGTGATGAGGCCGCAAATCCGACCCCATTCCCTCCATTACCTCTCCTGTCACCATCCTCGATCGCCACAAAAAACTCTGATTATTTCGATACGTCGCCACCAATTAAGCTTTTGGAGGAATTTGACCCTAAGGATGAATCTATGGCTAGCGCTCCCTGGGCCTATGTGGCTGATCATGTTGTACGGGTGGGTACCTCAGTTTCGATCGCTGATGAGATGTTCCGGTACGAAGCACGTATGAAGCGGGACCCTAACAGGGCCATGCATGGCTCGAGCGATGAGTACGGAAGGAAGGTATTCGGAGCCAGCAGTAAGAAGGCAGGGTGGTTAGAAAAACTCCGGGATCAACTACAGCGAGGTGAGAGCATTAGATGGTATGTTGTGGTTTGTGGTGACGAAGAACGGTATAATCCGACAAACCATGATGATGACGAGTTGATAGAAGAGGATGAAGAGGAGTATGAGGAAGAGGAAGAAGGAATAGAAGAATATGAAGGGAGTAGTGCAAGGAGCCAAGACCGAACATGGTTACGACAATCACAATCAACACAATCGACCGAAGCAACAACAGCAACGAACTTATCAGTCATCGAAGGTGGTTTTGAGTACCGGCTACCAGAACTTGCCGGCCTGGCCATGAGAACCCCGACAGTGACTCCTGAGCGCAAGAAGAACAAGTCTCTTACTCCGCAATTACCGCAGAAGGATTATCCCGTTATGCCTTCACCACCGCCACCTAAATCACCTTGTCCACCCGAGATTGCTAATAAGCTTGGTCAAGAGAGTCCCTCACGCCCGAGATCTGTTCGTTCTACCATTGGATTACGAAAGTTATTTTCTCGGCGGAAGTCAGGAACGTCATTCTGACTAGCCGGGATACAACATGGCCCTATATAGCATCGCCTCTTCCCGGATGAGTGGTCTCATTTTGCCATGTTGTATACCATACTTCAGCTACAATGGATTTCGAAATGGACGGTTACATGCCGTCGAACCGATAATTATAATGGTGGCCAACACACGCTGTTTACATGAGTCACCTTTCTTTTAGGTCGGTCGTGATGAGACTATACGATCTATTCACGACGCCTCTATTTCTTGGAAGTACCAGCCGGTACAAAAGCAATACCCCTGTTGTTCAATTTGATATGATGCATGCGGCGCAAGTGTCTTTTCTACGAGTCGGGAGCAACGGTGTCTATGTCGAACGGTCAGGGGTAAATTTCAATTCAAAATGTAGCGAGTTTTTATGTCAACGATACCACACATAGGAAGTGGCTGAAATATGGTCCATTTGTTGAATTCTCACTTTGGAGAATGGGAAAGGCCATTTTATCCCCGGAAAGGCAGGGAAAGGCAAATGGAGAGGCGGGCGTTTTTAAGAGAAAAGAATACCAGAACACTCTGTATTACCACGAAAAGCGAGAGGTTTGTGTTCGCTCTCCCGTCCACGGTTTGCCGTGTCCAGGAAACTATGGCATCTAGCTTAATGTTAAGTCCTACTCTATGTATAACGTTCACATGTTCTTGAAGCGCCTTTTCACGTTATGGTAAATGTGCTATTCCTAATTTCTGGGCTACTCAATACGAGTAGGCTTCTTCAACGAAGCTACGCTGCAACCATTGACTGAAGTACGACGTCCTAATTCATTTTTGAATGCTGCTAGGAGCTAATCTCCTATGTCATCTGCTGTCGTCGCCTATAAAGACGTGGTTCTAAAGCATTTCGCTAGTGAGGGACAAGCAGTCGACGCGGTGATCATCAAGTAGTTCTAGTTTCATATTTAAGCTATTAACAATTAACTAATCCCACGATGTCTTTATAATTTTCAACTCGAGGTGAGGGTCCTCTCTCAAGACGCGGTGTCGATTATACCCGCCAGTAACAGAAAATCCTTCATCGCAAACCTTAGTTCTGGACCTGTGAGGAGAATGTTCGTTCAACCGTGCAGATGCTTATCAATGCTTATATCATGACTCGATGAAGATACCCAACCGATGAGAAGCTTAGCGTAAAGTAGCAGGAGTGAAAAGCCTTAATAGATGTTTATTGTCTGATACATTGGTAGGTATATATTTAACAAAAACGGATTAATCCAACATGCTTGAGTACCAATTATTTCAGATCCTTGTTTATCATGATGTCGGGTTTCCCTCGTTTGAGTTTTCATCAGTGAATAATTACAACCGCTTACAACATAGAGTCTTCAAGTCGTAGCGCATCATTATTCCTCCGAATTGATCGCACCTTTTGCCTTCAATTTCTCTCGCACACGTCAAGCGCTTGTTTATAGTAGTGCTCTTACCGTAACGAAGCGTAGAAGATTTGTAACTTGCGACTTCACTGCAGCTATCGAATCTTACTAGAACCTTAAGGCCGCGGAGATCCGCGATTCGGGGGAGGTGGGATAGCTTAACAACATTGAATGTAATTGGATCTTCACGCTTACAGATATCGTCGCTTTCTAATCTATTACTTATTTATAACTACCGAACCACACCACTTTCAAACCACGAAGACAAAACTCAAACGAGGACTCGAGCACTTACGCATTTGATAGCACCAATCACCACCACAAAAAGCAAAATGGCCTCAAAGCTCCGCGCAGACTACCCCTGGACAGCAAGTCCCGTAATAATCAACGCGCCCATGGCCGGGACCGCAGGATCACCACTAGCGACAGCCGTGACGGGGTCCGGCGGAATCGGGATGATCGGGATCCTAGACGACACAGCCGGGCTCGGGCAACAACTTGAGGATGTCTCGAACACCTTTGGCTCCTCTTCCTCACCCAACCCCGCAGCCTCAGCATTCTACCACGAAACGCGCCTCCTCCCCATCGGCGTTGGCCTCCTAGTCTTCCACCTGAAAACCCCGGACCCCATCCTCCCCGCTTTACGCCAGCACCCGCCCGCACTCATCTGGCTCTTCGCCGCGCCTACTCTAGCCGACTACGCCGTCTGGACAAGTACATTACGCACAGCTCTCCCCACCACGAAAATCTGGATCCAGGTCGGCACGTCCAGCGCCGCAGTCGAAGTCGCCCGCACGGCGTCGCCAGACGTCATCGTGGTACAAGGAAGCGATGCGGGCGGGCACGGGTTCGCGCGGAGCGCAAGCGTGATTTCCTTACTCCCCGAGACCGCGGCCCTCTTCGCCACCGCAGGCCTATCTACGCCCCTCGTGGCAGCAGGCGGGATCGTGAACGGGAAGGGGGTAGCAGCGGCCCTCTCGCTAGGCGCCGCGGGCGCAGTAATGGGGACGGCGTTCCTCGCCGCGCAGGAGACGACGCTACATCCCGCCTACCGAGCCGCCGTGCTAGCGGCGCGCGACGGCGCGACGGCGACCGTGCGCACTTCCCTCTTTGATGAGCTGCGCGGACCGAACGTGTGGCCTGGGACCTACGATGGTCGGGCCCTCGCTACGGAAAGTTATAGGGAGTGGAAGGACGGGGAGGAGATTGGGGTTCTGAGGGAGAGGGTTGCGGAGGCTGTGAAGGGGGAGGATAAGGGCTTTGGGGCGCGCGCGCCGGTTTGGGCGGGGGCTGGTGTTGGGCTTGTTAATGAGGTTAGGAAAGCGGGTGATATTGTTGTCAGTGTGAGGGAGGGTGCGAGGGCTGCGTTGAGGGAGGCTTTGGCGGTTGTGGGAGATTCGTGAGATTGTGAGTTGTATCGTTAGGAACATGAGTCGTGGGTGAATAGCAACTACAAACAAGTTTTTATTTACCGGCCGCCTCATTAATACATCGTTGATACATCTTCACAGCTCGCTAGATATTTTCAGCTTCCGTGTAGTTTTATTAATGCAAATATGTATTCTGTGACGGAAAAAACGACGCCGTTAGTTCCATCTGAAACTAACGGTATATATATAGTCACGTCCGCGACATATTCACTACACTATAGGCCATCGTCGTATGCTGTACGTCAATAATTACATTCCCAAGCTCACCGGGATTGTGTATGTGACAAAACGACATTCCCGTTTTCCCGTTCCACTCTTGTAAACAATCTGGCAACCTATCAACACTTGAAGATATAAGAACATGAAAAAGATTGTCCATTGCGATGTGAGATCATGTTGTTGATGGCGTAAGCTTTCAAGATATATCGCCGATAACATTGATTCTGCCTACCTGTATCTTGCGGTGATTTGGGTTGTCCGTCGGCCTTTATCTAGCGCCGTTCGGTGATGTTTCCCCGCATATGTGGATGCAGACGGGAACAAGCGGGGAAAACGGACTTATTGAGGCGGTACACGAGTCAATTGAACCAGCTTAAACAGTTGAGCCGCTCACAGAAGGGGCCGGAGATAACTCTTATAAGTAAGCAACGTGCAGGTAAATTCAAACTTGGGAGGGATTAGTTCGTCTGGTCCTTTCTATGTCGTACGATAACTTACGGCGTACAGTATGAGTGTAAAGTTAACGTTTAGATAAACTCATTATCAGACTGTTCTTATTACCCAGATAGACAGATGCACGAGGACGGGAGGATTCCTATAGAGGCGCCACCGTGCTGTGATGTCCACCTCCCGCATGTAAGTGGGGGTCTGTGATATCTAATCTACCGGTTCTTTTGTTCTATCTGTATACCTATCTGGGTAGATAGGTACCTTTAGAAAGCAAGCACAAAGGGTCCCAAAGTTGGGTATCTTTTACTCCCGGACTTAATGAACCAGCAATCTGCAAGAAGGTGCCCTCCACTTATTCTGTGGCTGTCAGGTATGTTGTGTAAAGTAAGGTACGCCAAGTCAAGTCTTTTACAAGGTACTCCGAGACCCGAGTTCTCTGAATAACTACCTAGGTAGTACCGGCAAGTGGGCTACCGAATTGGTGGTGCAGTGATTCATAGTTGCGTTGCAAAACATGTGGTCCGTCTGCAGATGAGATCATATCCCCTCTCTTTAGTCCACTACCACTATCGAAACCACCACTCACCCACATCTGCCAGCCTTAAAGCCGAACGATTACATGAGCAACTTGAGTGCGGTTTTCGCTGCATCAATAGCTATATAAAACCATCTCTTGGTCTATCTCCCTTTACTCGGCTCCATTGTCCAACTCCAACACCACAGCATCTACGCAGACGCAGAGAGACAGCTAGCTATTCATACAATTCCTTGAATCCACACATCTTTAACCAACACTAGGCCGTTCAGCATGTCGTGGTTGCCAACTGCAGCGCCTCCCAAGAGCCCTTTGGCTCGCTACCGTATCCTTTCACCCACTGCATCGGTTCGGGTGAGCCCTCTATGTCTTGGTGGAATGAATTTCGGCGACGCCTGGAAGGAGAACATGGGCGCTTGCGATCAGAAAACCACCAACCAGATCCTCGACTTTTTCTACGATAACGGGGGCAACTTCATTGACACATCCAGCAATTACCAGTATGAAGAATCTGAGATCTGGATTGGAGAATGGATGAAGAAGCGTGGTGTCCGAGATCAAATGGGTAGGTAACATCTTACCATTCTGCATTTTCTGAGCGCGGTATCCATTGTGCGGATAAAGAGTGCCTTCAATGGGAAATAATTGGCTGGTGATAATCAACTTCGAGCATTTACGAAGCGAGAATCACTCAGGCCAGTCGCTTCAAATGCTTCATCTGGTCCTTATCTGGTGTGGGATAACTAACGGAAAGTCACAGTTATTGCAACTAAATATACGACAAACTACAGAGCTAGCCATAAGGATGAGCTCCTGATCAACTTCCAAGGAAATGGAACCAAGAGCATGCACGTATCTGTGAATCGATCGCTGCAGAAGCTACAGACGGATTACATCGACCTAGTATGTCCTTCGCGATATTTTCCATACCATAATAGTAATACTAACATTAAAATCAGCTCTACGTGCACTGGTGGGACTTCAGCACTTCCATCCCAGAGGTCATGCAGTCTCTGAACGCGCTCGTACTTGCCGGAAAGGTTCTTTACCTCGGCGTCAGCGATACTCCCGCTTGGGTTGTCGCGAAGGCCAACGAATACGCTCGCAACCATGGCCTGCGCCAGTTCTCGGTATACCAAGGCCGCTGGTCGGCTGCTTCTCGCGACTTTGAGCGAGAGATCATCCCCATGGCCAAGGACGAGGGCATGGGTCTCGCTCCATGGGGCGCCCTCGGCGGCGGCAAGTTCAAGACGGAAGAACAGCGCAAGAATAACCAAGGGCGCTCCGCTCCTCCTTCAGAAAATGACATCAAAGTCACCAAGGCCCTCGAGGCGGTTGCGAAACGGAAGAACACACTCATCACGAGTGTTGCCCAGGCTTACGTCATGCACAAGACGCCTTATGTCTTCCCTATTGTCGGAGGGAGGACCGCCGAGCACCTGAAGGCCAACATTGAGGCCCTGACGCTATCTCTGTCAGAGGACGATATTAAGGAGATAGAAGCTGCCGCGCCGTTCGATCTCGGGTTCCCGAATAACTTCGCCTATCCCCACGCCCCTGAGCACCCAGGCCAAGTATTCCTGCTCAACATGGGAGGTACCACTGATTACGTGCCCGAGCCGAAGCCCATCGTCATCAGGAAGTCCGGGGATTAGGTTGCCCGCCGTTCTTCTACGACGCAGCGGTTATCAAAGCGGTATTCTCAGCCCAGTCAAGACTGGGGAAGGTGGTGAAGGATTTCGATGTTCAGGAATTATGTAACTCAGAGGTTTTGATCATATCTTCTATGTGTGTTCTTACAGCCGACGAAATTGAGAAACATAGGGGAGGATGACAGCCAAAGACTGTGATGTTGGTAGTTGTGATGAGGGACCTCTGCCTTTAATACCGGCTCAGACTAAAATTAGTGAATGATGTACGGAGGAGTTAGCAGTATGAATCGAGGCGCCACGAAGCTGCGAATATTAATCCAGGTTCATGTATCAGAAGCCAGAATTATAATTGATCGAACTACATGGGAATGTCTGCGATATACGACGTAGCTGAGATTCGAAGAGTCGGTTTTTTAACATGTCAGAATGCACTTCTAATCTGATCTTCAATCTTAAACATTTATTGTTGCGAGGAAAGCTCCAAAACCTCCTGATTGTGTCGCCTTAAGCCCCCTACGACTTTGAACGTAATAGCAGTATGACGGACTGATTCAAGATCGTTAACGCCGAGGCGTTGGTTGCAACAAGAGCTGAAAAGAGATGTAGAATCGCAACAATGATGTGAATCTTCACAGGGGCTAATTAAGGTTCAGTCTTTTCTTTTACTAATCAGCGACCTAAGGTCTGTATCTACAGAGGCCTCGCTTTTGCTCTCCCGCCCGGTCTTGTGTATTTTATAAGGTACACACGGGCAGCTGAGGCCTCTTATAGGTCTTGCCACTTAAATAACATACATGAATTTGGAAACCTAAATTAGAGAGTCTTGGGTGCAGTCCTAGTTCTTTGAGTCTGTGATATTTGTTTAAGAAGCCTTGGGTTCTTGTGAAACAGGAGGTATACTTAATTCACCTTTTTTTTTGGGCTTCTATAACATCCAGAGTAAAATGAGGAGCTTGGGTAAGGAATCGGAGTACTACCCGTTTATTTAATCCTTCTCTTAGGGTGGTAAGTCGAGTGTTTGTATGTTTTCACACAATGAGTTTCTTACATAAGATTTGGCTTCCTTTGGTGGAATAGGCTGACATATAATTTTATTGGGCTAACTGTGGCATGACAGTTTGTAATGTCAAATTACCGATATGTTTATTAATATCAGTATTGCTACATAGAGGGATTTGTATTTCGTCTGGCCTTGTCACACGAGCTGGCCCATGGGCAGGAGCCGCCGATATCATGTGAATAATTATATAAGCCATGAATCACAGACTTGGCGACCCGTTATTTGTCTAATCACGAGAATAGGCAATACGGAGGGAGACGAGAAAAGATCAAGCGGACGAAAGTAAGAAGCCTTCGCAAGTATGAACTTAGATCGCCACCCACAGGGCTAAAAGAGAGGACCAGACTTGTATGGCCTCTCGACACCCTAGTAGATTACTGCAAATCGAATATCTTTTCGAACCCTATAATTCTAACCCTTGTTATAAGCCATGGTTTCATACGTATGTATGCCTTGTCGTAGTAACGGAATCGTAACCGCGTTGTCTACGGGTATATAGACTGGAATGTACGTAGATTGTGGGATGTCAACACATGCGTTCCGTTCTTGGTATCCAAATTAGCCTTTTGGTCTTGACTTTCCTACGATAGGAGTCTATATAATGAGGCATATTGGTTAGCTATGTGAGCGATCATGTGGAAGAATCAATACTTTAACGTTTAAGCAAGGCCGTCTCGGGATAGAGCGGTGCTTTCGCAATTTATGAGACACTTTATTGATATGTTATAATTGTATGTATGCCTTGGATCGGTCGATTTTGAATATCCTAGCTTTGAGATCTATTGACCTATGACGACTACGAGGCATACTTGTCTGATTCAACATATTTTTCTGTATCACTGTTCTACTTAAGATGATACGAGCATCTGATAATAAATCAGTCTCAAAACGGGAGGTCTTATTTTTATTATTCCTTGTTATTATTCCCTTATCTCAGCAGAGCTTGCACCTAACCTCCAAATTCAAGGTTATTTATCTGTGACTTACAACTGGAGATCAGCTAATTCTGACTAATGCATATAGTTCGAGTAGGTGCATCAAGCCATGCGGCTTAACCTGCCTATGTAGGTATATATCTACGGCACACATTTATATCGTATAGGTGGGATGAAACAGAGTCGGAGAAGGAAAACAGCCTTGGATGATCAGATCATGATAGGATTAAATATTTCCACGAACTGAACGTCTGCGGAGTGGTCTTATGCCCATGAAGTGCTTTCCTAATTCGCCGCATGAAATGCCTTATGGCCGATTATTACCGGGCGTCGTCGTCTTGTCAGACTCTCTCTGTCAATCTCGACTACCGACGCTAACCACCACTACTACCAATCGTTTTATATATGTACGTAATGTCAAGAGACGATGTATTCCATACGACGACCTCGGACCAGAGTCCCTAAAGGAGAAGACGGCTATACTTCCGCTGGACATGACTATGCGTTGCGATTAAAAAACGATATAATTACGACATGCATTGTCTCGTCGTGAGGTAATAATATACGAATTATAGACACCTGATTAGAAGTTACTTGTCTCAGGCGCGGAATGCGCTACTCGTATTGTATGCATTGCCTGTATACATGTAGTCTAAAAATGCGCCTGCAATTGGTGCGCTCCCCTGCGCAAACGCGGATGGACTGCAATAGCGGGGGTTTATCTGGAGCTTACATAGACACGTTCTGTCTGTAATAGTGTAGAGTTGCCTTAAAGTTAGAATAACCCATAATTAAATGGCTTTGGTATTGGAAGACAAGAGTCGACAAAATGAAGCTGAAGTATATCATCTCCTTGATGTGTCTGTAGAAGATGAGGCATATTTATAGTCTCTCGTATTCTCGTATATACTTGAGGGGAGTGGGTATGAAATGGGGCAAGCATATATCCGGCTGCCGTGCCTTATGTAACTACCGTTAACTTCATAGCTTGGGTGTTAATGTCTGTACGACGACGACGGGATATGATAGTTGGATGGGAATTGGAAACGTGAGGTCCAGCCCTCGAACGCATACCTATATCGAGGTTAATATGTGGACCGTATATTGTCTGTTACTATAAAAATATCGCCTCTAATTTCCTCTGCCGCCCTGCACGGTGTCATTGTCGGCGATAATGTCGGTATTGATTATGAATTTGATGGAAGAAATCGAACTACAACTCCTTTGCTTCCCGATATTTAACCTACTGCACGCTCCCTTGTCAACATTGCAGGCAATACTCACATGTGCATGTGAGATACGTATTCAGTTAGTTAGAACTCAGTAATATGCGTAAGGTTTAGGAAAGTCATTGGCGCCGGCTTCTCTCGGCTGTTTCAGGTGCCAGGAACCCGACAAAGGGTTCCTGAACTTTTGTCGAACCCTTTCTCAGACCCCTAGCTAGTGTACGACCTGGACCTTTCTCTGGATCTTTAGCGCTACTACCGTTGTTGATGGGGGGTGGGTAACATGGGCAGAAGGAAAGAATGGAATGGGTGTCGCGCAGCACGCTCAAGGGTGGAGGACATAACCTAGTAAGCGAAAACGCGGGGTGAACAGGGGTAGCTGACTGCACTATTTTCGGTAAGTTGTAGATATCGTGATGCGAAGAAATGGCTCGGGGTTGATATTGTGATGCATGAATTGATTTCTGCATTAATGATGGCCCTGGTCTGCTGTGCCGGTCATCTCTCCCCCTTCAGAGTTGAATGCCTAGTTTACTATTTCACCGGCAAATAAAATACCCAGACGAATACCAAAACAATACCAAGACGTTAGCACTACTCTTTTCTGATGGTCGCCCGACCTGTCGCACACCGGGGGATATTATTGTTCGTGAGAAGCGGTGTGGACTCCGGATTCATGGGATGTGTCTTCATTCGCCCCTTCGTAATTATATCGAAGCATGGCTCGTAACAGCTGGATGACGTGGAAATCCTGTTCGTCTCATATTTCCATGACACGATGATCTTATCCTAGCGTAGATCTTGAGATGCTTCTCAGTTGAAGAGCTAGGCACTATATGACTAAGACCGCAGCGTTGAATGTCGCGAATTTCGGGATGGAACAGAAAGATTTATCGCCCGAGTGGGACGATACCAGAATCGCTAAATCGCTGCGCTTGCTTTGCTGCCCTAACCCACGAGTTTAGCTCGAAATAGTGATCAACATGTTGGACCTGGATCATGACTAAGTAACCCGAAAGCTCTTTGGAATTGTGTTGCGTAGCAAGACAAATTTTCAATTGTGGCGGTGCATAGACTACTGTAAAAACACATAGGGTTAAATCATCGATATCAATTAAATAGCACTAGGTTAAGACTCTCGCTATCATCAATAGGCTATACGAGAATACTCGACAAGCTAAGATTCTCGGTTCTGGAGAGTAGGTGGATGCAGTCAACACCCCAGCCAGCGCCAAAAACAAATTGTAGATGTTGCCACCTTAGGGTATATAAGTGAACACTGTTTGGTAATGCAAGAAAGGATACAATAATTCCTGAGAACTCAAAGGTATACACGAGATAGCCCAGCCTAAGAGCTGGAAAATACAACCAAGAACAGCTAGCCAGCTAGCCCTGTTATCCTCGTTTTTGTTTCCAAGCCAAGTCGATGTCTTTAATAAACCTCAATGCGTTCAGAGCTCATGGACGTCGTCAAAAGGGGAATGAATGTGTAAGCAATATGGCAAAGATTAGTATAATCAAGAATTTGGCCGAGTGAACTCCGTGGCGTGCGTGACGTAGCGCATATGCAATGCTGGTGATTGAGTATCTGGTTCCTGACGAGTCCGGGGTAAAGTTGGGGAAATGGGATCCAATGCTTGCTTATGAGGTCTCAACCTGACTTGGTTCGGCAATAGGGAAGAGATTGGCGGAGTTTACGGCACACCGGACCGCATTGCCTAACCGTCACCTTCACCCACGAGTTTTCCCCGCCCAACCACACGTCGTCACCTGCTTCTTGAGCTGCAAATCCGGCCGTTCGGGTGCAACCTAGAGAAACACGTCCCTAGCTGCTATGGCTACTCGAGACCCGGAATGGCTTGCTTTTGGCCGTGGCTGCATACCAAAATGGAGCGGCTGTGTGAACTAACGGGCTTGTAAAGCCGGCTTGGGAAGTGGTTGCACGCCACCGTGAATGTGGTAAGGCTGAAGAGACCTAAGAGCGGCGAAGAAACCCGTATATGTCATCTCCCAGGATCGAGCGTCACATCGCAGACACGTCTATCTGGAAGAAGTCTTCGCTTGAAAGGGAGACCCCGATGATCCGAGCATAACCGAGTAGGATAGTGCTGCAGTTCCCTGCAAGGTAGCCAAGACAGACTGGCGTGGAAGTAAACGATGCCGAGTACGCGGGCCAACGTCACCTCATCGAAAAACAGTGTATAGTGACCTCCAGGCGCACTAAAGACGGAGATTTGGACCCGACAGCTAGGTGCTTAGTCTACGCAATTCTCGGACGGACGGAGAACGTCGTTGGTAGAAATAATAAGAGGTCCCATTGAGGCGAATTAGTTCATCAGCTATTGAGAAACGTGCGTCGGCGTACTTCGGCCTCCTTGATAATTTCAGCGGCCAAGCTGAGGCTAGGTGCCAAGACCGCCATCCTTTCGATGTCCATTATTACGTCGTTGATAATCTGATCCAGAGCCTCTCTATGTGGCACTAATGTCAAGAGGATATTCGATAATGACGGTGACATAGTGGCTCCCATTACTAAGAGCGTTTGGGACACTATAGAAAGCGCGCCTTGCCACAGGTAAGGCATATGTCCGGCATGACTACGGGCGAATAGTTAGATTAGGGGCAAATTAGAAACCCGGTATTTGGGGGAAAGGGGAAGTAATGCGCTGTAAGCTAATGGCTATAGGGAAAGGCTACTTACTGTGCAGATATGTGCTCTAACTGCCGGACAGAGGCTTCGAGGCACTTGTGGCAACTTTCTCGTACCGCGGGGTCTAGGACGGCCTGTTCATTGTCCAAAACAGCTAGGATATATGGACGATAGATGATAGTGCGGCAAGCAAAGAATCGTAATCGTAGCACAGTCTGAACTGGATCGGGTAGAGTCGCCCGGGTGAATGGAAATTGTAAGGGCAGCGGGAGGCTCTCGTACCATTGAGTCAGTTGGAAGTCGAGTTCTGCGACAACTGGCTCGAGACTTGTTGTAGAAGCCATAGAATCTTTAGAATAAATGAGTTGGCTAACCCGGTTGAGGAGCCTCCTGAGAGCGATCTCGGCGAGAAAGTACCACAAATCATCTCGGCCGACAGCTTCGGATTCTTCTCCCTGAAAGCCTCCAGGGAGACCGACGTTCTCTTCGAATTGGACAACACCCGAGTGCGGAAGATCTAATTCAGCGAGTAAATCACTCTCAAATAGTAGCGCGTTCCAGTAGATTCGTTCCAACAATTCTCTCTGATCGTCGGGTACGCGAGTTGGCGCCATTAGCAACAATTGCAGTTTACTGCTGGTCGTGCATAGTAAGTTCCAAGCTTCTAATGGTCGTACTAGGTAGAATAAGTAGGCTGCAGCCAAGAGGTGGCATTGGGCAGCCAAAACGCTGTTGGCGGTCATCATCCCGGGCAGAAGTGACCACGCAGCAGTAAAATATTGTAGTCCGGGCGGATCCTCCTGTGGTACAATTCTGGAGATACTGCCACGCAAGCTGGCCTGTCCGAGAGCCAATACCAGCAAAACGATACAGCTTTCTGGGCCCTCACGAAAGCCAGTGGACAGGGCAGTGCGATAATGACTTCTCCACGTGTATGGGTTGACGCAGGCGTACCAGACATTCACTCTTTCGAAGTATGCCTCAATATAAGCATTCGTGTTTGATAAATCGACGCAAGGTGTCTTCGCTAGAGAATGAAGAGGCTCTCTGGCCAGTTCCAGCTGTAAAATGATCTGAGGATCATATGGGCGTTGGACAAGATCTCGTATTAAGGGCCACTGTAATAGATGCAAGGCAGCATTCGTGTGCACCTTGGGCATCGTGGAAATGTTCGTTCCCGGTGTGTGGCTCGTCCAAGTCCCTAAACCTCCGCTTGGGATGATTGACACGAAGTTGCCCGACGAGTTCTGTAAGATGACGTTTTCACCGCTGAGAGCTGTGCCATTACTCATTGGCGGCGAGTCGTGGGTGATTTGCATCGCATTTGGGTGGTTGTTCACTAAGCTGATCTGGAGCAGGCTCTCTATACGGTTCAGCCTCTCCAATATTAGTTTATCCCCAGCGTCAAGTTTGATCCCGGGCTCGCGATAAATACACTCTGCACCGAGCTCGGTGCAAAGCTTGCATTTTGGTTTGGTACCGTCGCACCGCGACTTTCGGGAACGACATACTTCACACTATGAAGAAATCAGTTTCAGGTTCCGAAATCGAGACACCCGCCGTGAGAAGCCTACCGCGATCGTAGCTCTTCTACGAGGATAGTCGATTGTCGCGTCTGTGTTCCGTCGTTTTAATGGATTTATCGTTCCCTCTTCACTTGGTGACTTCTGCATTCCATTGGTACCTAGAGTAACTGAACCCGATTGCTCGTTCGCTTGCGATAGATTTCGTGCTTTCTGCGCCGAACCCAGAATTCCTTCCCGACTGAAGCTTGGATTACGTTGAGGTTTGATACCCGTGGGTGACTTGACGGACGACGACCCGTTAATGGCATTTAGTTGCGGCGATGAGACGTCGATTGAGAACGTATCTCTAGAAGGCAAAGGGAACGGCCGTCCCGAGGAGCTTGCAGCTCCAGCAGATAAAGGAGAATCACCGGTGGAAGACGTCGGCATCTTCTAGAACAGAACACCCAGCCTGGGCGACGACACAGCAAGCCTCCCTACCCTGCTCCTAGTACTGTATGACAACCTGATCGTTCAGTTATGTTTCCTATGATGAGCCAAGGATCAAGCTGTGTAACCAAGGGCGGATAGCCAGCTCTTTCAAATCAGACTCGCATTTAACCTTGGAGCCGAACATTCACAGGCGAGGCCGAAGAGTGTGACGAGGGGGGAAATCGAGAAAGGGTCTCAACCCGCCTGCAAGGCACGGTATAAGAGCTTATTATGTTCTGAGATGGGATTCCTGGGCACCGGGGTACTTAACAAAGTAACTGGACTGTAGGACACCCGGCACCTTTCACTACGTACTGTAGTGTAAGTGGTATGAGCAATGAGCGTGCTTACAGCAGTCCGACCGTCCTACCCTGGTGGGCTTCCCCAGGGGGGGATCCTTACCCTACCCTACACTAGAACTAGTCTACTGCACGTCTACACAACCGAATAACATGACGACCGAAACCGCCATAGCTGCTGCACACGCGGGACAGACAACCAGCAATAGAGAGGATCGCTGAACCCTGACATACCCCCCCAGTCCCATCCGTTAGGGCCCTCTCCACAATGGCCATGTTACGCTAAATTATTCCCCAGAAAACTACTGCCTATCACGGCTTAGACTAGCGAGCGTCAGCGTTGGCGTGGGAAGTGTGCCACCTCCCGGAATTGGTGCCGAATTCGTGATAACGGCGGTACTTATAAATATGGAATGGATTCTTAGCCTTCATACCATCACAAGCCGTTTGCGTGGCGTATCCCACAAGCCAGCAACTGCCAGTAGTAAGTACATCAAGTTGAGTGGGATTTATGGTCTCGCCAGGTAACTAATGCAGGACATCTTGCTGCGGGACCTTGTACCTTCATTTCGGAGACGGGTGGTTTTTTAGTGTATATTCTCGATTGGTGACGTGCTTTCACCATGATACATAGTTGTATCAGGTGTTTTGGAGTCCTCATGTTGTCACGTCTTTAGTGAACTTTATCTACAGTATGCTGTAAGGCTATTATAAGAACCAGGCGTGCGGAGGAGCCGCAGGGTACGCGCTAACTTCCAAAGGGCCGGTTTTGACAGGCCTGCATATTTATTTATTAGATATAGAAGAGTGCAGTCTGTGAGTCCAAAAACATATCAGTAAGTTTCCCCAGCATCATTGCAAATTATTCATAGTATTCTCTTATTTAACCTTCTAGTTGATATCATCAGTAAGCAAGTCATGGGGCCAAAGGCAACACCCGAAGAGTATCAGAAAGAGAGCTAGGACACTGAGTAGCCTATGAAGCGCATCCCCGCACTATGCATGTATTCATAGAGAAGCTCCATCATAGCCGCCGAAAAGTGTGAAAAGAGTACCAACCCACATAGGCAAGTATCGTGGTGAACGACATGCGAACTGCTATTCTAGTCCTGGTTGGCTGTCCTCCGCTTGTTGCCACATGCTACTTTTGTGAGCCACTAATCATAGGAAAATAAGTGATCATCGAGGAAGAACAATTGCCGGACAATTCGTCTATGTATAGGCTAGAAGCTAGTGTTAACTTGAGAATGATTGGAGGAAGCTGGGTGAATGGAAGGAAGCGATGGATTGTTGACGTTTACTGTATCCTTCCCAAACCATTGTACATTCTCTTAAGTATAGATAAGACTATATACTATGCATGCTGTCAAAATCATACCAAGACGCCGAGAGGCTCTCGCCCGTTACCAATACGATGTCACTTTCGTAATTAAACACTGTATGTAGTCCTCAGATTCGGCCAGTTCGCATGAACCCTTGCCGCCACATTAGTCGTCTGAGACGACTTGTCCCTGATACTTGTACGGGATCGAATTCTCATCTCTTACTACACGTCGGATAGAACCAATTGTCGAGTGACTCGACGCTGTTACTTTCAATACTTTCGGCTATCAAACATATCCCAAGGCCGCTCAAAGAGAAAAATCCGTATACTGTACACTACACGGCAGAATAGAACCTCGGTTATGGTAGGAATCGAAGCTCCCTGCGAGTAAGTGGGTCGAACAAGTCCTTACATTTACAGTTAGTGTGTAGAGAGACGCGAACAAGATTCGATACAATAGCATTCATTTAATCGCTTTCACATGCTCATGCGCCCGCAGCTACTACAGCTAGAACTTCGCTATTGCTGCACGGCACACGATATCGACATCGTACATCGACGAGGCGCCGACGTCACAATGTGGCTTGATCTCTAAGTACTGAATTGCATACCCTGGGGTAATTATTAGCTCTCCACAGCTCCGCTGTTCTGGTTTCGAATTCCCACAAAACCATTCTCATTAGCTTATGGCTGATTACGCCCTAAAAGAGAATACCTAACCTGAGACGAGACGATTCCGCGGCTGGGCGCTGATGGGGATGATCTGCCGTCGAGTCTTGGCCAGCTACACGTGTTGCTCCCCTCACGGCGTATACCGCTAGAAGTGCTGCGTGGTGTGAAAACATAGCGCGGTCGAAATACGGTTTACCGCATCATCAGGTCACGAGATTTTCTTATCACCAAGCGCGCTGCGGCTACAATGTACTACTTTATGCTCTATCTATCATAGGCCGCTGACCTTCCTTTCTAGATGCCGTAAAGATTCGGTCATGCTGCTGTAACAGCGAGTATGATGATACATCAGCAAGGGCAATTAATTAAATATGCTCGCTTAGGTTCGCTGAGAATCCTATCGAACGCTAGAACGAGTACTAGCTTGTTCATACCCACTTACCATAGCGAACCGAAGAGGTCAAGGCTGTATACCCAGTGTCGGGTTCATCTATACTTATACTACGTCTTTTCAGTATCTTGACAAATATCATTGAGACCCGGCCGGATTTTCATATAGGAGGTACCGCACAACGGCGTCGTTCTGTGCGTACAACGGGCGGGCTGGACGTGATAGGATAGATGCTGAGCCTCGTATTAACTTGGCTACAGCTGCCTCGCAAAGATATTAAAGCCTCATTCCCGAAAACAGGATTGGAAAACCCGAATCACCCGCCCTCAATCTGTATACTGGCAAGCTGTCGCCAGCCCAGCGCGGCACCATATGAGGAGCTATATGACATGACAGGTGGGTTGCCTCGCGGGCCGAATACTAATAAAGTACTACAACTTGGCGAACAGTTGGTAACCCTACCCCAACCTCCAATCAAACCCAAATTTCATCCGCAAGAACGGCACTCAGAGTTAGCCGCCGCTATTAAGACCAAGATTCCACACCTTACCCGTCGATTATCGAGGACGACCCCCATATATCGGACTTGACGGCCGAAGAAAGCCCAGAACGATTTGAGTCTGGGCCTCGCGCCTGTGAAGCTGGGGACTGCAATGCCTGACCCAAGCCGTTGTCTCCTACTATACCGTAACTATATCAAGCAGGAGATACGGGTAGTTGTAAACATATCCAGCTCCCTTAATGGTGAGGCGTCTTAGGTTTGCTGCGCTACACCGATGTCACTGACTCAATCCGGCTCCAACATGTCCATAATTTCTTAGTAGAAAGGCTAGAACACCGTTGCTAACTAATTGTTGACGGAGTCAAGCCTTAACTTATCTGATATAACCCCCACCGTGAGGTCTTCTGACAGCTGTAGCTTGCGACCGGCAATGCACCAGGCACCTAGTTTAAATCACCAGCCGTGCCGTTCAACTAACCCTAATTCCAATTCCAGTACTCTCCACCAGGCGTATCTGTATCCTATTCCAATTATGCTCCCTTGCGCAATGTACAATATTCTGCTCAAGGAGGCTTCTATAGTCACCTCTATTATGAGGTGATGACTCTCATGCATTGTCACGAGACCGCAGTCCTACAAAAACCAACGGTTGTCAGTGGTCATCACGCCTTGGCTTCTCCCAACAGACCGTCTCCTTACGAGATATGCCTTGGCAATTCACTAACCTAGGCAAGATATAGTAGAAGAAGGAGACGGCGGGACGGTAGACCACCGATTGGGGTATCCCGCAACAGTACCTCTTCCATAAGAGGAACTGTACAGGAATGTGACTATGCTATGCATACCTGCGAGATACGTAGGCAACTCTTGCAGAGACCGTGCGTGCGTCGGCAGGAGCCTAGCGACTGTAACGTCAACGTCAACTCAATTTTACTTTTTTGGCCAAACTTAGCGAACTATCTTAGAGCGATCGGATCTCATTTCAAGTCTAACCGGGTTCCGACAGCATTGATTCAAATCTGACTTAAGATAGGAA
Source organism: Xylaria curta (assembly GCA_022495235.1). NCBI lineage: Eukaryota > Fungi > Ascomycota > Sordariomycetes > Xylariales > Xylariaceae > Xylaria > Xylaria curta. The sequence goes on along the minus strand of MU375927.1, from coordinate 241,059 downwards.
ATCCTAGTGATAACACGATGCGCTTAGCATTGCGCGCAGCTTCCCATGTGCGTCGTTGATGACTAGGGATATCGAGGGAAGATGGACAATCCGAACACAACCCCAAGAACCATTCATATACACTGCACAGTATTATATCTTATTAATAGTATCGTTCGTCTTCAGACCCTAGCGCCTGGTACTTCCCCAGTCATTAAATTAAATATAGAATCCGAACCATAGTCGGGGTCACACTCGAACGACACTCGTTCGTATATCACATATGAAAGCCTATTACTATCCGGGGGATACCCGCCCAGGCAGTTCACTCGTCCTGGTTATTGCCCTGGTTTTGCAGCACACCATATAGCTACTTCTCCGGGCGGGAGTCGATCGCAGGGTGGCAAATTAATATGTATCAAATGCAGTCATCGACCGTTCCTGACTCTAGTATTGGCCACTCACACACCCTCACCCCGCACAATCGTCTTCGTACTCAATATAGAACCAACCATATGACTATGGAAGGAGGCAAACCCCGCAAACACCTGCGGGCTTACCCAGGTGTAAGTTCAAGGCCCTGAGGCTCTCGACGCCACCGAACGGGATCTAGAGAAGCAACCCTGTCTGCAGGTAAGCATGTGAACAACATCGACGCTGTGAGTCGTGTCGATGATTGGCCGTAAATAAGCCTGCCCAATATATTGCCCAGCACGGTCACGGTCGAATCCGAACGACCAGTCATCGCTTATATGCCCTTATTTAGAGAAGAACCAAGGTTTCTATTCCTTTGATATTGCCAACGCATCTCTAGCCTCTCTATGTACAGGGAAACTTACGACAACAAGCCGAGTTTAATATCAGTAGACAGCCTTCCCCCGCTTCACGTGATAATCCTCGTAGAAGATGACGGCGTTCACTTCGCCCGCGACGTCCGCTGACGCCACGAAGTCCTTGAGCTCTCCTGTCTGGACATCACGCTCGATGATCACCACGCGGCCGTCTCCCTGCAGACCCACTGCGAGGCGGTTACCGTCGCCGTTAACTGACAAACGTACGAGGTTAGCAACCACTCGCTTGACAACAAATATGGATACTCGGGACCAAGCAGCGCTGTCTGTACAGGACTAGTCTGAAAAGGAGGTGGTTTCCCAATGCCAGTCGGCTAGAGGAGGAAGAAATTTCAATCTCGGGAAATTACTCACTCGAAAATTGTCGTGGAACCAAACCTCCGGCAGGGAATTCTTGGACCTTGGTCAGGGATCCCGTCTTGTTGTCAATGGAGTAGACGATAAGCGGATCTGAGGCGATGTCTGTGCTGTTGCTCGGGTCGAAATTCGGTATTTCTAGCGAGCCCTCAGAGCGTGAGGAAACGATTAGGAATTTCCCATCAGGCTTCGCACGGTGTACTATTAGTTAAGGCCCTCTTTTCCCTGTTGCACTGGGATTTGCATCACTCACCGTTACAACAATCTCGCCACCTGCCGCGGTCTCTGGAAGGGTTCGATTATCGCCGTGAGTCGGTATGGTGAACAACTCAGAGAAACCGAGGGTATTGTTTGGTTTGTATGAAACCTCGTACCCTATGATAGTATTTGCCAGCTCCGTCACCACGTAGAAGTATGTCTTATTAAGCGCCGTCTTAAAGGCGCCGTGTCTCGGGCCCGATCCCGGCGCGACCTCCAAGGGTGCGATGGGCGTCAATCTCAGATTGCCTGCATCAGCCTGATACATCCGCACCAGATCGGCACCCAAGTCTGGAACAAGAATGAACTTCGCAGTGGGATCCAGTATAGCCTGGTGCGGGTGAGGGACATCCTGCCTGTCCGGGATGGGGCCCGGATGGTCAAGCGTATAGGTCCAGTTCTGGACCAATTCAACGCCGCCTTCTGGGGCCAGACTTACGACGTTGACACCAGAACCGGCGCTAGAAGCATGATTACGTGGTCAGCATATGGATAGCCCTATGCACCAAGTAACACAACATGATAATTGACCCATATATGAACTTGGATATGTACCCAGATCATGAGCCCAGGCCTTGTAACTTGATGATAGTTTGGGTCGGTTGCACTTACTAAGAGGCGATGACGAGCCCGCTTCCTCCTACGCCGAACTCAGCTATGCTAACAGGACCAGCAATTAGGGTGGCCGTATCCAGTGGCGTCAGTGAGCCATTAGCATTGGTGTAGAAGGACGTGATAGAACCGTTAGGCGCACCCCAAGCCTCATCCAAACAATACACGAACGACTTGGAGTAGTCCAGGGTCAACCACGAAGGTTGAGCTCCGCATGCCGTCGTGCTAGTAACAGTTTCAAGTTTGGACGTGGCCCCCTCAGCCAGGTCCAGTGTCGTGACAGTGCCGGCATAGGAAGTCACGTACAGGCGGGTGGCGGACGTCGATCCGGCCAGCAGCCCTGCTGCTGCGGGGAAGACACTACTTGTCCGCATACTGATAGCTGAAAGACCTAGATACAGGTGGTGGCCAACGATATCAATCAAGTTCCAGTGGAATGTGGTGAAGAGGAGGAGAAATACGGCTAGATACGTCGTCCCAAGAGCTACTACTCTTAAGCCAGCACTCCCGCTCTTCTCGGGCGCTCTCACGGCGATCTTCATCTGGAACGAAGTCCTCACCTTCCGTCATGGCATAGCTTGTCCAAGCCCTCTTGGCCCTCCTCCCGAAAGCAGGTATTACCGACTGCTGGATTCCATCCACAAGTCCACAGGGGTGTGGTGCGCAAGTGGGCCGTCTTGTTTCTTCTAAGACGGATTGGAATTTATCCGGAACACCCCTGAGCATTCCAAGGTTTCCCCGCTGTCGCTCTCTTTACTTGCGGAGAAACACGCATCTCAAAAGGATCTCACCGCGCTCAGGCTTTTTTAGTGCAAAGGTGTAGGTATAGACGCTAAAGACGGCTTACGTTTCGCATAAGGGTCAGCTTAGTGTAGTCTCATAACGGGTAGAAGGAGACTATACCTGAAAAGCATACACCTAAAACCTATCAGAACGCCCTTTTTTTGTAATTAGCTTCGTCTATTCACACCACAACTAGAAAATCAGGGTTGCAGTGCGGAGTAAATTGTGGAGTAGACACGGCACGGATATTAAGGGAACTCGACTTTCGGAGTATCTGGTCGCATCACGGACAAGGGGGTTCAGCGTCGTTGGTCGAGGTGAAGGCTTATATTTACTTGGCAAATCCCGGCCGTTAAGCTTGAAGAGGAAGAATAGATGACCGTTACTGCCGATCAGGCACGAGATCGAGAACTTCCAGCGACACCCAAGTCAATATCTTGGATGAGAATGGGTTACTCCAAATTTGCCCTTTCTAGTGTAGCAGAGATATGTGCGCGTTGACAGGTTGTTTCGCTGACCACGTGAAGCGCTTAGTTGATATTTGGAGAACACGCATATGCATTCCCCAGGTGGTCACTTTAAGATCGCCAACATACAGATATGCCTGATAAGGACCTGGCAAAGAATATTCAATGAAACCGACGATACACGAGGCTTGGAGAAAAGCGCACACGCATGATGGTGGACATTGATAGTTTGAGCGACTCCATTTCAGCACCTCGAGCGCCGTGATCAAGAAGGAAATGAGGGTCGTTATCGAATGATTACTATCCGGTTCGGCCCGAAACCCATCTTCATTATGGTGAATGGATGAGCCTCAGGGTAAGCTAACACTGCTCATGATATTATTCTACATTATGAGAAAACTGGATCTCAGTCGCGCGGTTTCTTGGCATCTGAATAGCAGTGAGATGAGTGAGGGGGATGGTCCCGTGTGAACCATGCCTTATAAACATCTACCTAACAAGCGAATGAAGTTTTACATTAGCATGCAGACTATACCACATTGGCATGCAGACAAAAAAGTGTACTATACTATTTTAGTCCCAAGTGTTCATAATTAACCCATCTTCAAGAAATAAAGTTACGCTTAATCAAGTTCCCAGATAAATAAACTTGCTACTCACCGTGGCATGTCTCATGCAACCTGCAAGCCCCGTGGAAATGGCCCCAACGCTTCAATGTCTGTGCCTCAGCCGAATCCAACGTTAGCTGACGTCTAAGAGGCCACGGGTATGCCGTGACCTGGATTCGATGATCCGCAACTTGACTGACCAGCAAATCATCATGTTCGGTTCTTGGTCTGCACGTCATTGTTTCACGAATCTCTTGACATAAGCAAATCATGTTTGTCAATGTGCTGCGGAGGCGTGCGCACCTCATCATGCCCACTAGAAGTGACACACACCAACTGGCTTACCATTCGACACCATACCATGGCATGCCGTTTACGTAGGAAATTCAAGAAAAGAAGAAATATGTCACGATCTTATCACAATGGCCCCCAAACTAACAGAACTTAGCCAAGATTTGTTATGGCCGTGCGCCGTCCACATGTCAACGCGGTACCTACCTACCCTTTTATCTGGCTACCCAGGGCGCCGTTGGAAGCAATACGATATCACATTATGGGTCGTGAATGAAATTCGCGGATACAGAGAAATACATGTGGACAGAGAGAGATTTCACATTTTATATAAAAAATATGTCTACCTAACAGTATAACACAAGTCAATCTCATGTATACATATCTCACGATGTAACATAAACGCCTTTCTAATTACATATAATACACACTTCACATATATAACATCGAGTCTATATACCCTCTTTCCAGTCTTACATATCATGAGGTAGGTATCGTGGCACATTACCATGCAAAAGTTCCCACGTCGGAGCGCACTATTAGAAACTAGTTTCCGGAGAACCAAATATAACACAACGCACGGATGTCCCACGAAAATCAGATTACCTATTGTCGTACAGACTTACACAAAGAGAGAAAACGACGTGTCGGATCAGCTCAGGTCCCAACGGATCAAGAGAACGAATTCGCCGTTTAGGCAAATACGCGGATGACACGCTGCCTCGTGGTACATTTCGATGCTTCACACTCACCTGTATACGTATAGAGAGAGACGGGATGACACACAGACAGAGACATGCAAAGAAATATTTTAAGGAATAGGTAGACGTAATGAAAACGAGATGCAGGTGCAGTACCATAGGTCGGGTATACTTAGTATGCATTCATTCGGCTATACTTGAACCAACAACGTGGCGCAATGTAACAGACCCCATGAGTTCTTCCAATGTAAGGATCGAAAGCAACGACGTAGAAGTAGCCGAAAAGAGCCGCACGGATAGACGGGGCTAGACAGACATGCCGAGATCGATCTAGAACGCTTTTCTCGCTCTACCTGACCTTTCTTACTTCGTTACTCATAGACAGACAGGGTATTCACTTACGCATTCGCTTATTTGCTTCTCACCTACTTGCACGGCACAATTTCTACTGGCAACTAGGAACTGATTCGCTCATAAGCACCTGGGTTGGCGGTAGTAAGTGGATAGCGAGAGTAGCAGCAGGAGACGAAAGGGCAAATGTAGTACTACCTATCCAACTACAATGACTTATACATAGTAGGAATCACATGGGAAGCATAAGCGATATTCCATGAATTCACCTCTTATAGAGTGTAACACAAAGAAGCAATAAGTCGTTATAGTGAGTAAATTAAACCGCTAGGTAACAGAATCATGTCAATCGTGCACAGGCAATGCGGGTATTGCGTTATGATCAGGAGCGATAGACAGAGCCGCTGCAAAGTCGTGATATCCAACAAGAGACATTTTCTAGTAGTCAATATTTATTGATCTCACATACACCCACAAGAAGTATTTGCTTCTTAAAGTTAATAATTCAATCAAGTATTTAATATTTCAATACTAGCGTACTTATCTAATAGTCCTCGAGATGCTCATGTATGTCTGCTAATTCTAATATAATGAAAGCCAAGGTGTTTCACTATTATATTAAACATATATTTACTAATGAATAGATATACATAACCAGTTACGCAATAGAGCAATAGATAATTCGCTTTTTCACGTTTGAATTGTCTTCACTGTCTTTATTCGTATCATAATTGTAAGGCCATCAGTATCGCTACATGAGAGATAGCCTCCACAGACATACTGACCTCCCTAGTTATATAAATACTAGAGCAAATCAGGATATTCATTTATTAGCACCGAACTAAGGCACGTCTACATTTCAGAGACCTGCTGTTATTGCACGAAGGATCTTGAACCAATCCTTCGTTTCACGCTCTCATGATGTAGTAAGGGCTAGTATACTGGGGGTATTCGATATTATAGTAATCCACTAGGGCGTCAAGGAGGCCATATAGTCAAGCCCTCTCTTTCAAGATCTAGATTTCAACATACAAGAACTTCGCTTTAGCTCACTACGCCTTGCCTATTCAGATTCGTATTCCTATTACCGAGACCGGTAAACATAGGTAGCTGAATATACGTTTCACCGCTTCCAGTATATTTATCTTCATATCGCTGTAGTTTAGTATCGATGTAGTCCGTGTAATACATATAGTAGTATGCTTACCTATCCCTTATTCACTTACTCGACTTCGTACCTGTAAGGACTGGCGAGAGATCCTATCTCTGAAAGAATTCCATATCCCGAGTACTGAGTTGATGTATGTGTTAACTATTCTAATATTTCCTCCATAATTACATAACCTCTAAGCATAGGATGGTGGTCCGAGTAGATGACATCTAAATTCAAACCTCAAACTCAAATTTAAATTGACTTAAGCTTAGGTTAATCTTAAACATCTGTATTAAATGCATAGCATGATACTTTCTATCTAAAGTCTTGTGGTACAAATACTTAAGAGCGACACTTGCTTTGCTATTTCATTGCCTAGCACAACATACTCATTGATAAATACTGGTACCTCCGCAAGTCCTCACAAGTACTGATAGTAACTGGCTATGAGCTTGATATCACTGTACCGATGAAATGTTTAAGAAATCATAAGACAAAGCCAACCAAGACTGTACAATAATGATAGGTTCATGCAATACATTCAATAGTACACTTCCTAGTCCTCTCATAAAGCTAAGTAGTCTAGGCAGCCATTCGTTAGTACTTTTCGTTAGCAGGCGCAGCATCATAACTCTACATAACACGTATATACAAATCATTCCCTCTCTCTAAAGCTACTCACTCTAACCCCCCTCACCCTCCCCATCTAGCACGCCCAAACACCGACAATCCCATCACGACGTCCCTCCACCGTGTACCCGTCTTTGATACGCACGTGTTCGACGACGGCAGGGGTGCGGCCGTCTTCCGACTCCGTGATCCCCGCGCCGCAGTCCCATTGGCGCGACTCCATCTTGTCGTAGACCTTGATGACGTCCTCGCCGGCGGCGCTGACGATGCGCCGGCTGTCGAACATCATGCTCGTGATCGGGTTGTCGTATGCGTAAGCATCGAAGATGGAACCCGTGCGAAGATCCCATATCTGTTATGGATGATTAGTGATATGGGTGATGAGAATGGGAAAGGGAAAATATGAATCGTAGGGGCGGAAGGATAGATATACTCACCCGTATACTGCGATCTAAACTTCCCGTCACGATATGAACATCGTCAAACTGCAGACAGGTAACTGGACCAGTATGGCCGACAAGACTGCGGTGAACCTGTCCACTGCGTAAATCCCACAGCCGCACCATGCCGTCCGCTGTACCGCAGGCAAGAGCCGACTCAAAGACTTGCAGAGCCCCCACAAAGTCAGCAGCGCCCGACGTCTGCCGGGAAGTCTGTCTCCAGGTCCCCTCGCCAGAGCCAAGAGAGGCCGAAGCTTGCGCCGCTGCCCACATAACGTCTAATGTCTGTACACAACGACCTTTTTCGAGATCCCATTGTCGTAATGTCTTGTCTGATGAACCTGAGACGAGCACGTCCCCTCGAAGGTGGAGGGCGGTGATCTCGTCCATGTGTGACTGGAGTACGAATAGGGGGCAATCTGCCATGCTCCCTTCTGGCGGGTCGACTGCGTGGTCGTCTGGATTTTCGAAGGCTATTCCGTCGTCTTCCTCATCATCACGTCCGAAACGACTCCCCTGAGGGTCGTAATGAGCTTTACTTAGATCCCATAACCGTACCGTGGCGTCTGCAGAACCCGTAACGAGAATATTGTCTTCCACTTGCAGAGCGCGCACAGATGCGGTGTGACCTTCGAGTGAACCTATACAGCGTCCCGCATTGAGGTCCCATACTTTAATAGTGTCATCGAGGGATGCCGATACCATGGTGCCGAAAGGAACGTCAAAGTCTAATGCTGTAATCTGCTCCGTATGCGCCTTAATTTCTCTAATGTTGAAGCCAGGGTCGAAATGCTCGTGTAATATAGGCATGGATTTCCGCCGTGTGTGCTTGTGTCGTTTTTTAGAAGGCGTGCTTGATGCGGATGGTATCTTCTCATATATAGATTTTGACATGAACTCGTCGACGTCTTGGTCGGTCACTAAATCATCGTCGTCTGACCTCGCCGCTGCGGCCGTGGCAGCCGCTATAGACTCGGCTTCGTCAACCAGCACTTGCGCCACGTCTATTCGACCTTCCATATCAGCAACTATCGCAATCAGTTAGCACCAAACTAGCACACTCATGAACCACCGCCTCTTACTATCGTGTTCTAATAATGCCTCCTCTTGCTCTAAGCCTGCTAACCGGTCCAAAATGATTCTGCGCATGCCGGTGAGATTTGCGATCTTGTTGTCGATTTCACGGATCTCGCTACTGGCCATGTTTTTTCTTATGCCCAGCATCTCCAGTTCGTGCATCAACGTAGACCTCTCCTTCTTCAGCTTGTGCAAATGCTGTGGACCATTGGCAGTACTCGGCGATTCCTCAATCATCTTCCTTCCCCTCGAGGCCCTCCTCCTGCTTCGTTTGCCGTCGTCTGCCAGCTCGGGAAAGCTCGCCTGGAAACCCTGGAAGAGAGAGTATGCATTTTCGTCTTCGGGAATGTTCTGCAGCATATCGTCGGATAAGTAGGATAGAGCGCGGGACTGTATTTCAGAGGCGGAGAACTTGGATCGGACAAGGTCGGTAGGCGACGTCTTGGCCATGGAGAACATCCTGCGCTGTATGACGGGCCGCGCGAGCTGCCTGTGAACCTGGCCCATGGCATTGTGGTAGGGGTTTCCAGTATCGACGCCATGGCCGGTGAGATGGCTTGCGGTGGTGGTGACTTTTCGAGTAAAAGCTTCTAATCCGCGCGTCTATATCCTCGGTTAGACTTGATCGGCGCATGACGGTAAGAAGCTGGAGGGGAACTTTTTTTTTTTTTTTTAAAAAAAAGGGAAAAAAAAAGAAAGAAAAAAATTATGACAATAGAAATGAGTATTTACCGAGAGTATCGAGTCCTCGCCCACGGGGGCTTCATCATGGAAGGCATTATTTGGGTCTGAATCGTCCATGCGCGTGATTCCGTCGCCGAGTGTGTTTCCTGGTTCGCTTCGCTCAGTGGCGATGGATATTTGCCGTGAAGTAGCGCATGTATTCAATAAGCAAATTGAGACGTCGCTGGCTGTCTGTGAAAATCGGTAATTCTTCGATAAGCGATTCTATACAACAAATTGAACGTAGCTCATGTATCTCGTCGCAAAAAATTGTTACATTGGGAAGGGTAATGCAGCTTTAGCTCAGCGTTGTTACTTACCAAAATTGAGAAATCGAGATGTTGCACAAGCCACGAGTCGCATGCCACACCATGGCTGGTTGCTGCCAGCTGGGACAGTGCATGAACTGTATGATGCGCTCGTGCATCCGCCAAGGGGCTAGGCGCACGATTAGATAGCAAAAACCTCCCCTCCGGTCTCCTATTTACTACATACCCCACTGAAGCTTATTTCTCCACACGACCGAGCTTCGGCCTGTACCTCACACTCGCTAGAGAAGGTCATCTTGGAGAGCCAACAAAAATCAACATAGCACCGTAAGCAGAGTGACAACGAGGAAAAAGCAACAAGAATATTTCGAGCATCATGGATACCATTATCGACCTAAAGGATGCCTCCAAGGCTCTCGATCTCTCCAATATCCGCTTCCAGCTCATGTAAGTAATCGAGTCAAGCCATATATATAGACCGACTTTCGTTATTGTACATGCCCCTACTCACATCCTCGCTCTTTACTCAGCCGTCTAGAAGACACAATCACATTCCACCTGATCGAGCGAGTCCAATTCCCACTCAACAAGACCATCTACCAGCCGGGGGCCATGGCCATAGCGGGCGCGGACCAAAACCTCAGCTTCATGGACTGGTACCTGCGGGAGCAGGAGAAGCTGCAATCGCTGATCCGGCGGTATGATGCGCCCGACGAGTACCCCTTCTTTCCCGACGCCCTGCAGAAACCCATTCTCAAGCCCCTCGAATACCCGCGCATCCTACACCCCAACGACGTCAACGTGAACGAGAAGATCAAGCGCTTCTACGTCGACGAGTTCCTGCCCGCCGTGTGCCCCGACTTCGGCCGAGGGGATAGCGGTGAATCCGACGAGAACTACGGATCCTCCGCCACCTGCGACATCGCCTGCCTGCAGGCCATATCGCGCCGTATCCACTTCGGCAAGTTCGTCGCCGAGTCCAAGTACCAGTCCGACCCCGAATTGTACAAGAGACTCATCAAGGCTGGCGATCGTGACGGTATCGGCGAGTCCATAACGAACGCCGCTGTCGAGAAACAAGTGCTGGCTCGTCTCCGCCTCAAGGCCCAGACCTACGGCACCGACCCGTCTTCGGCTAACACCGAGGGCAAGGGCAAGATCAACGCCGATGCCGTGGAGTCTATGTACAGGGATTTTGTCATCCCCATAACAAAAGAGGTCGAGGTCGAGTACCTGATGCAACGATTAAACTGAAATATTCGGCATACGGACAGGTAAAAAAGGCGTTCATAGGTATAGCATACGCGTGGGAAAAAGCGAAAAAGCGAAAGGCAGAATGCATGGGCGGTTGCACGGATTTGGACGGATAGGACGAATATCTTGTTTTCGAATTTTTTTTATTTCTTTTAAAAATTGCTTTCATGACGGAGGACTCAGATATTCGCCTACCGCCTTGACGGCATCCGCAAACTTGCTAGCTTCAATCAAAATCATAGAACCCATGGGCATGACACCCATCTCCTGAAACGCCCGCTTGCTATCCGCCACGGCGTCGTCGATCTTGGTGAACGAGTAGCTGCCGTGCGCGACGGCGTGTTTCTGCAGCACCTCGTCCTCCGGATGGAAATAGTGGAGCGTGGCACCGTCCTGCTTCCCCTTCTTCTTCTTCCTCTCCTCGACTAGCGTCGATTCTATCTCGTGGTACGTCTTGGACACGATCAGGTAGTGCGTGAACTCGTAGGGCTCCTTGTCGTCGACGGCGTCCTGGATCTCCTCTATCAGCATCGAGTACAGCGGCGGCGCGATCTCGGACGGCATGTTGATCAGCCGCTCCGAAAGCACGAGCCCGACGTGCTGTCCCGAGACCAGCAGCTCGGGTATGATAGGTGCCAGCGACTCGACGCCCTTCGCTTTCTCGCTTAGGTATGAGATAAGCTGAGCTATCGGCTTCTTCTCTCGGTGTTCCTGCACGTTCAGCGCTGTCAAGAAGGCGAATGGATCCGCCTCTTCTCCGTCCGTCTTGACGGTCGAGCCGATGGAGGACTGGGAAAGGATCAAGTCGGCGAGCGCCGAGACGTCGAATAGCGTCGCGTCCACGTCGAAGAGCTGCCGTATCAGGGATTTCGTGCCGTGGAAGTCGATCTTTTCGTTAAAATTGAACCATTCGAAATCTACGTTCACCATGTCGAAGTCCTGGAATTTCTTGTGAGTCCCTGACGCCTATCTAGCAGCAGCCTTTAGTGAGTATCTTCTGCTCACCTCGTCATCTGAGCTGTCGCTATCCTCCACCATCTTGTCGGGTGCTTCGGTTGCGCCGTCAGCCTCTCTCGCTCGTTTTTTCGCCATGGCTGATATGATGTATTTCGTGGGCTCCGAAGGTGAATGAATGGGTGTGCTTGGATTGGATGTGATGATTCGCGAAACAACTAAAAGTTTAATGGCCTGACTTGTAAATAGGTTTAGCGGGGGTAGCTTGGAAGCGGCTGTCGAGGAAGCAAGCGGTGTATCCAAAAAATTCTGCCCTATGCCCCTCACTAATCCTATTCAGGACTGATAAAAGCTTCACGATAAGCATCTTTGCAGAAGCTTCATTCGCGCTGCCAGTTAGTTATGGTCCTACACGTTGCTCCTGCTCAAGGCTTCATCGATTTAGTTCCACGCAGATTTATTAACACAACCAATCCCTTTTCTCCCGTGACAGATTGTTTCGATGAATCGTTTGAATGTCTGTAGTAATGTTGCTTCAGTAGCTTTGAGGACCAATGCATAAATGTTACTAGTTCATAAAGCTGTAATAGAGCTCGGTTTACAGACGAAAAGTGCGAGGGCGCATGTTCAATTCACGAATCCTAATCATGGTATCCAACGATTGAAGCGTTTTCTTCAATTTTTCTACGGCTCACCGCGCATTCAGGATAGATAGTAAGATTGATCATTTCTCTAGTTCCATGAAACTATTGATGTACTAGAAACTCAGAAGCTTACGAGCATCTGACTTGGGAGACTGCGATATCTGACGGGTCTCTAAGTTGTTCACTAGAAGAATCCAAGAGCCCACACCGAATAGATGGAGAAGAGTACAAGGAAAGACAAGGCGACGACTCCATAATTCACGAACCAAAAGAAAAAAAAAAAAAAAAAAAAGCCTCACAACTGCCGTGCCGACTCATCCATTCTGAAATCTAGCCTCCTATCTGTCTCCCACGTCTATCTGCAGCTATTCGGCCTATTGTGCGACCGAAATCGACCCGATGCCAGAGCATTGCTACGAGACGAGTTTCTCTTAGGTAAAAAGTATGAGAAAGAAATATTTCCCATCTTGTCAGAGACGATACCACCATGCTGGATGTCGGCACGGTGAGCGAGGGCGGACGCAGACGCGGCCGTCCGGAATTGAATTGAACTACTAGGTAGTTGTGGAGAGATTATTTAGCCGGTCGAGACTAAGTCTAGATAGTTTCTTTTCTCGCGCCTGCTGCTGCTGGGTACTTGAAGTAAGTACATGGGGAGGAGAAATAGGAGGTATTCGTCATCCTTTCTAGATATCGTCGTCAGCGATTTTGTGTTTTTGTCATAGACTACGAAGAACGTAGAATGTTCAATTTTTGAATGAAATAGTGAGACAATTATGGCGGGATGGAGATCTTGTTTGCTCGATCTTACGCAAGGTACCCTATGCGCCGTCAAATGACAAGAGATGGGAAAGCTTAATTTATTCGAATTAACTCCATTGACGGGCCTATTGCCCATGCCTTGCCAGGAACGGCCTGTCTAAAGCAAACTCTAATGTAGTGTCAACGCATAGGCATAATATCCCGGGATGTTGGTTGTTGCTTTCCTCCCATGTTCCCCGTCGACAATTCATCTATCCCTATTTTCGGCAACGCAGCATTGAGTAAATGCAATGCATTGCATACATACAGCACGTGCACATGACACTGGATATCCATCAAGTACAGGAGGAACCCAGCAAAAAGGAAGATGCGGCCCGATTCTGTCGCCGTTTGTTGAGATGGCATGACATCACTCAACGTTGGCTAGTTCAGCCTGTATACTTAGTAAATATAAGACGGGAATCGAGTACGCGTCTTTTCATCTCATCTCGGCACATCAATGCTCCGTTCATTCACGATTCATCAGACCGAGCAAAGCTGAGCAGGTTTCAATCTGGTAGAAGACGAGAAAAAAAATGCAACGTGCGATTATCAAGGGGTATAGAACTCGGAAAGCACATGTCCTCCTCTTCACATAATATGTAGACAAAAGCAACATTTCGACATATACGCCTGTTTCATCTTTTTGTGAAACCCATTAATTCAATCATCCAGTAGATTCCCCTCCATCAGTGGCGATTTGCTGTTGGTTCTGGATTCCTTTGGCCCGGAGATATTAGTTCGTAGATTCCGCGCTTTGGGGGAAGCGGTACTACTCGATATGCAAGATCGTGTGAAATATTAAAAAGTAAGAAGCGGTGTCGCTCTCGTTAAATGAGGCGAATGTAACTCCGGCCAACCATTTCCCACCCTCTCCAGGTTTTTCCGAAAAAAGTGCAAAGCAAAGCCCAGCCCAGCCAGGCCCCAATGCAAGCGAGCCTTGTCATGCAGCCATGTCCAATTAATAAACGCGTATGTAAATAATTAGGTAGGACGACGCCGACGCCGCCGCTCGCTGATAGTAACCAACAATGGCGCCATTGGGATAATCTCTGATGTTTTTTGCCCTTTGTCGTACTGCAAGAGGATTGCGTATGGAGGGATGCAGATGATGTGAATGCGGTCGGATATGCAGCCCCAACGCTCCAGCCGACCCTCGAAGCGCCTCGGTCAGCCTGCGTCCGACTCCGTCCACTTAGATCTCGTCGAAGGATGTGGCTCGTTCTGTGTCGGGTGTAGCTACAGGCGTCAATTGCAGGCCTAGACCTAAGACGGCATGTCCCGAGCTCATCGACTTGAAGTGCTTTTGCCTGCCGTCCTCGCCGACGATGCCCCCTGTGCTGCTGCTGCTCCTCTCCTGGATAATCTCCCGCCGTGCCATCTCGATGTCATGTCTAGCCTGCTTGATCAGCGCAGGATCCCACAACGGCAGGATCCGGTAGCCCAGGCTCTCCATGATGCAACGCTCAGTGAAATTGACCTGCTCGCACGTCCAAAGGTTGTTCCCCCAGCTCGAGGCAAAGTACTGCGTCGGGCTCTGCATATCTTCCACAAATTTATCTGCGATCACCAAGGCGGCCAGGATGATAATCTCGGGAAACACGGAGTTTATGTGTGTCGCATGGCCCGGGGCCGAGGGAAGCGTGTGTCGTTTCGACGCCGGCTGACCCTGGCGATTCAGGGGGAATGCCACCCGCCAATTCCGCGAGAACTTGGAATCTAGGGAGTCCAGAATGCAGACCGCCAGGGCAATGATGTCCATGGGCAGGTCAGCTCTTGCTAGCATTTGTTGTACTGTGAGAATAGATGGGGTGATGAATGAAGCTCCCGGAGGTAACATCCTTGCGAGATGGGCGGCTGGCCCTGTTTAGAAGTCAGTAACTCATGTAAGGCCGACGAGTAAGTGCTTGGTCGAATACCGTGCGACGGGAACTGACCTAAAAATTGTGAATTTGGGCCCTCAGTATCGTCGAAGGATAGTCTGGGGCTCTGGCTCGCGGATGAGTTGCGAGTGGAGGGCGGAGGCGTGGGCAAGTTGGACAACGGCTTATAGAATTGTCTGAAGTAACTCTCGTCGAACTCGAAATCGTCGTCCGCCAGTGCTACCGAGAAGCTCTTGGTGTGACCCATTTTGATTTCGTCTTTCAAGGCGCTAGGATACGGAACTCTATTCTTAGATAAGGATTCCTGCTCATGTTCCGAAAGTAGTCCAATGTATGGGTTGTGGTTGTGGAATTGCTGCAGTAGAAACGTTGTCACGCGATCAAGCAGTTGGTCGTGGTGAGGGTCGAGAACGAGAACGAGATGTAAGAGACGTTTTATGTATGAAGGCTAGCGTTATTAGGCGAGTATCTGCGGCTCGTGGAAACGGCGGGCAAGAGGGAGAAGGAGGGAGATCAATCAATTTTCGGGAGAAGAGAAACAGCGAACAATCGAGGTGGGAATATGTCGACACATATACATATTATGTATATTTGTATTATGTACCTAAAATGCCGTAGTACGATGTTATGGAGTACCTAAGACCACTCTTGTTCGATCTATGAAATGGAATCCAAGGGATGGCGCGGCTTCAAGTCGCCTATTATGCAGCTGCCGCGCCTCGGAACTGCAAGCTGCAAGCCACCAACGATCAGGGCTGGCATTATTTGGATAGCGCGCAACTACAGGTAGACTAGAGGGGGTTGAGATGCCTGTCAGATCCACGGATACGGAGATGTATCTGGGATTACATGGAACTACTCAGGTAGGTACCCGCATATACATGTATTGATGACTTGTAAAGGCGGTGTTGGATAATCATTCCGTACTTGTAAGTATTAGGTATCTATCTAACATGTGACTAGGAGGAAGTCTTTTAAGCAAACTCGTGTTTCTGGTTGTAGGTAACTGTTTGTGGGAGCACAACTATGACGAATTAACGAGTCAAGAGAAAAAGGTCAAACTGCCGTTCTGCGGCTGAAAAAGGGGGGGATCGGCCTATGGGCCCTATTGCTTGGCCCGTAAAAGATACTTGGGCGTCCCTTTCTCGTTGCCTTGCTTAGCTTGTACAGAGGTATGTAGGTACAGAATAGCTGTCGTGATCTCCTACCTACATGTGCCTATTTCTAGTATTCTAGCACGTGCAAGCTACCCTAATGTAGAAAACAACAATTGCAATTAGTCTAGGACATTGTTTCTTGTCAGAAGTGTTCTTTTCCGTCTTTTCTAAAAGATCAAGAATGCCAAGTCGACCCTAGTCTAATTGTATCATCTATCAGCCCGATTTTACCGGGTATGCTGTAAGCATTCTCTTTTGGACAGGTCGAGGAACGTGAGCCGGCGATGGCGTCAACAATACGAGCCCATGCCCCTTTGGACCGACCATGTGAAGGATTCAAGGCTGTCCTCTACCAGTCTGCTATTGATCTATACTACGTAGTTCTTGGTCAATGCCACTTTATGCTTGTGAGACTAACGTATGCCCAAGACAGATGACAAGTCATCATCTTCAGGTAAGGCAAATCTTATTTCTTGGACGGCTAGAATGTCATGCTGTTGTTATTATTATCTCGTGTTCTCTCCCTTCGTATCCTAATCCTTGGCTGCAGAATAGATGTCTCCACAATTAACCCCTTGACCCCCGCCCTGTTAGCGCTAATCATTACCTAGGTAGCTAGCAGCTTTCGGCCGACGATCAAGCGCCAGCAGACGCTACAGCACAAGGTTTTAGGGGTTCGGGTCGTTTTTGTGGCCAGCCCAATCAGGGCGGTGAAGATCCTTACCGCCCAAAGAGAATATGCCCGACCGTTTGTACGAGTAAGACATGTATGTATTTCAACGTTCAGCTACGAAGATTGTCTAGTACTTACTTAATTCATAGCAAAATGTCGTAAGAAATTACGGCAAATAATAGCATTTCGCCCGGTTTTCAAGTGACTTAGACTTATGTATAAATACAGAAACATAACTTTGTGGATAACTTTCCGATAGGTGTCTCACCGCCACGACGGAGAATGTGGAATACTTGATTGCGTGATGGGTTACACGGCACAAATCCATACCTACATGCACCCAAATGACGAACAGTGGTACCGAAAACAACTCCAGGGCGGCTTGGCTGTTCCGGCCCGTACGATGGGACGTTGGCGAGTTGGGTCCGACTAAGTGCAGGGAATGAGAAATATCCGGGGTTTACGACCTGTTTTCTGGTTCTTGTGAGCTTACTATGTTGATGCCTTGTACCTGGATTAGAGGCGGTTTTGAGACAATGAATTTAACTTCTCTTCGTTTATAAGTCCACTCGCAGTAGTTATTTACCCTGGCCTAGGACTCTTCTGTTTGTTCGCTCTGCGGAGACGTGGCTAACCTAGCGTTTTGATGCTCGCTAACTCAAACACACGAATTGCTGTAATTGAGTGCAAGCTGCCGCGAGTTCCGAAAATGCCCACGACAATTTGTTACTAGGTATGTAGTAAAAACGTTGGGTTGTCATAGAAGCAATGCAAGTCTAGCAATCCTAGTACAATAGTTCTGATAGCATCACACCTGTGCAAAACTTGCTACCGTAACTCGAATGCGCGTATCCCAATTTATCATGCACCAATGAGAGTCTCGCAGGTGTCCCAATCCGGACAGATCGGTGCTTCATGTTACCGTACCATATTTTCAGCATAGCCACGATGACGATGGCCACGCGAGTCACACACAACGGTAAAAACAAGTTGCATACGTCAATAAGGATAATGATCGTCAGGTACGGGGCGATCCAATATCCGAAGAATCCACAGATCAGGTTATAAGAGATTCTTTGCATACTTGGATCTGGGAAACATTGCCAAGCTATTCTTACCTACGCTTGTTTGCAGATTCTGTCACTTAGTCGACATGAACTATTTATCCCCCCTTCCCCCCTCAGTACGGGAATAGATTCTGCGTTTCGACCTAACTCGGCAATACAAACCCGGCGCCGCAACTTCTTTGTCGCGGAGGTCCTCCTGATGCTTAAGTCTTAACGTATCGCTTTGAAAATGGGGGATGACTAGAATGAATGGATTATAAGTTGGATGTGCCAACTCCAGTTTCCAAAACAAAGCGAGACGGCTTTCACAACGAGGGAACTAGGCTAACACTGCCTCTTCAGCTTGTTTCAGCTGACGAGAGCTGAGGTCTTGGAAGCACTACTAAGTGAAAATAGGCTAGGACAAGGCTGAATCAAGGTGCTTATTGCAGTAGGCTACTGGCCATTTGAGAAGCAACATTTGACTGCCTTCTATTGGTCCATCTACGTGATGCCAACCTCTGGAAGATATTGGTTTTTCTAAAACATGTCTTCGCGTTACAAAGCCCTAGAATTGGCCTCTCTAGTTAAAGCTTCGTCTAGTGGCTCACGACGCTATTCCGCAAGACAAATATGGTATCAGTGTGCATAGGGGTCTAGACTCTGTAGTTCGATACATCTGCCACTGCGAATACTCGGTTCAATCGCCGCTGTAAAGCGCCCTTGACCACGAAGGAGTCTTGAATGGAAACCCCCTCATCACTTATTCCTCATGCAGACGCTCGTTCTACCACTCGCGCACCTGACGCGACGTTGGTCAGACGTTGTCGGTGTCATTAGTAAACTACAAAGTTGTGAGTATAGCTCGAGAGGGGCATTTACGAGACAATCGACAATAAGATGATAAAGGCTTTAGACTCTGTCGTAAATGTGACTGCCTGCACAGGTATAGATGTTCATGTAGCACGACCTAAGTGAGAGACGCCAGCATAGAAGCGGATGAGAGGCATGTGATATGTATTGGTTGTGCCTTCCTATATCAGGTGGTTTATAATGCAGACAGCGTGCCTTCTTCCCTCCTGCCTTACATATGAATCGGACGACGGGATAGAAACTGCTCTCACTTCGGCTGTGAAAAATTCTACTCCCAAATACTGCGTTCTCCCTATCTGACACTGGAGTTGGTTCGCGACTATATCGTCTTAATCACTTGACGAGCTCCCCAAGTCCGAACCTGATTATATACACAAAAGTGTTGGGTCTCCCAGCTTCATCTCCACTCTATACTGTCCTTGTTGGGCGTCGCTATCATTCGAAAGTAATGGCCGAACTGATATCCCCAACTGATTTCTCTTCTATCCTGCCCCCTATAGACCCAGTCTATATCGGGCCATCTACGCCTCTCGCCCTTCCAGTCGCGGGAATTCGTGCAATTCTCCGACGTACGAAATCAATGGGATGTGATAGCAATCTACAGGATTTTCAAAGGACGACTGTATCAGGCCAGAACGACGAGCGGGCTAGCTATGCAAGAGGCAGAACCAAATCGCCTGTGCGTGCCAACTCGAAACGCACAAGGTCTGGGGCACCCATTTCTCCTTCAAAAATAAGAGCACGTCATCCGAGGTATATAAACCATTCAATAGGTCTACTTATTTCATCTTGACAATTCCTTAGTGAAGCAAGTCGTGGAATCCATCCACCGCCGCCTCGCCTTGATTCCGCCGAGCTAGGCGCAAACGACTATCAAAACATTCCATCATGTGCCGTATCTCGTTCGCGCTCCCAATCTGAGGCGACGTCCAGCCAGAGGAGCCCTTCAAGGGGTCGGACCCGAAGACGCGATGCTACACCTTATCCCGGCCATCCAAGACGAGGAAAAGGTCGAAAACACAATAGGGGAAGAAACGTTTCGAGGCCACGAAAGTATGTATCCAGCCAAAGTCCTCCTCCCTCTGGACAAACAGACTCCCCGTCACCCCCCGATACCAATGGTCCCATTCCTGGTGTCTCATCATATATCAAAAAGGGAGTATTTTGGCTATGTAATCATCGGGGACCAGAGCTATTTCGTTTCCCAAAATCGAGAAGCCAACCAGAGCCATCTTGGCGGGTTGGAGATGGGTTTTCGGATGACGAGGTGACACCCGATTTTGTCTTCCTTATGACGGGCAAACATAAGCGCAAACGATCGAGATCGCTGTCGGCTTTCGGTCAACTCTCGATACAAGCCGAGGATATTGCCGGGAATGATGTGGCAGTGGCTTCTCGCCAGTCTTGTCCAAGACAATCGCATAAATCATGGGGAAAGGTTCGCAGCACGACAGTGAAGGAGGCGTGGCCAACGAGAGAAAATTTCGCAGAGAGCACAATTAAGAAAAAACCGAGAAACATCGCCACAGAAAGTCACGGTTACACATCGCCGCTCAACTCAGAACGAGCCACCATGTCAAAATCAACAGAAGTGAAGCAAATTGTACCACTAAAGAGAATGGCCTCCGGTTTTGAAAACCTTGGGAAAGGTAAGCGACGATTACAAAGTAATCAGGATAAAAACAAATCTATCACATTCGCTAGAATCCTACCGGAGTACGAAGATCAGACAGGCGATTGTGAGTACGAAGAAGAGGATGACGGGCAGTATGAACGAATGGAAGATGAAAGTCAAAATGAAAGCGATGTTTTCGAATATGCTTACACGCCCGCTGAAGGTGGTTCCGAAAAGCAAGGGGAAGATGACCTAGATGACTTCGATCAGGACATGCAGGATATAGTGTCGGATTCGCAGATGGATGAGGTGCCCTCGGGCAGCTGTGATCGCAACCAGGGACTAATTAGTAAGACAGATGCGATAACCATGGCGCGGTGGGCTTCCTTTCTCCTCAATCCTGACGTCAACTGACCATGAACCACGGTTAAAAGCTGGGAAGGTAGGATCCCCCTTGCTGTATAGTTATGGGTGGCTATCATCACACGCCCTAGAAGGAAAAGAACCTGCAAGCAAGTCGATGGACCGTTCACATTAGCTTATATGATGCTACATACGGGACGTATCTATGTAAACCGGAGAGAAAATAGCTAGATTGACAAAGAGGGGGAACGTGCTAGCGAGCTATAGGGAGAGGATATTCTTGGTATTTTCTACAAGGATGATATAGTCTAATCACCTAATAATGAATCCAGCTCCTAGGTGCCACGGCTCTATCAAACAACTAAGTTCCTACACCAGATGCCTCGCGATACTCGTAATACTAATTTTGTTTTGAATTATTGGCCGCTCTCGTGTCATTGGGGGGTGGGAGCGATCGACATATGTCTTCTCAGCCCCCTCAGCTTGATACTGGTTGAAATGAATCAAGCAACGTCACTCACTTTTAGTTTACATTGAAAGACGAATAGATATAATGGAGGTAATTTCATGTTTTTATTATTCTCTTGCCTGTAACGCCGGCTTTGCCTCACTTCCCCTAGGAATATTCGGGTGGGGACGACATGTCTGCTGGCTGATATCCAGCTATATATCATATTATCAAGTTCTCCTCCTTCTCTGTCTTGTCTCCATTGATGCTTTGCTACCTCACTCACGACTGGTTTGGAATTGACTTTATGTAAACCGGATAGATAGATGTATGGTCTTGGTCTTGTGATTTGGTTGATTTTCTTCATTTGTGAACTATTACTTCGCCTTGCCCTTGGGCAGTGCCTCGTTCTCTCCGAGCTCGCGGACCAGGATCTTGGTCCGCCCTTCGCCCGAGTAATCCTCCATGCCCGTCTCAAAGCCGGGACACACGGCGATAGCGAGGTGGCGGCCGTCGGCAGAAAAAGCCAAAGCGGCGACGCTGTCGGGGAACTTCTGGTACACCTTCATGCGCCGCTTGGCGTCTGCGTCCCACAGCGCCACGGTCGCGTCGCCGCCGCCGCTCGCAAAAGTGCCGTACGTGGGGTGGAAGGCGAGCGCGTTCACGGGGTACACGACGTCCGTGGGGGCCCCGTCCGGCGACGGCTGGCTCTGTCGGTGGCACTTGAAAGCGTATTTCCGCGCCTGCGACTCCGCCGACGCGTCGAAGAATTCGACGGCCACGCGCCCCTCTATGCTGCTCGTCGCGTAGCCCGCGTCGGACGGCATTGCGGCCACGGCCCGCGTGAGGAACTTGAGGGAGGACTCGCGCTGCTGCCAGGGCTGTGGCACCGTCTGTGATGATAACCCCGTGGCGAGGGCTGACAGGTCGTAGATGTGGACTAGTCGGGAGGTCATGGCGACTATGAGCTTCGATGGGCTCGCGGCCATGGCGTGGGGTTTGCCTGGTAGCGGGATCTCGAGGGGCGCTTGCGTCGTGTCGGTTGGGTTGTGCACGTGTAGTGTGCTGTCCCAGGAGGCGGAGATGACGAGGGCTTTGGAGTGGGTTTATTAGCTTGTCTTGTCGCATGGAGAATAGTAGGTAGTAGGATATTGGACATAATAGATTTATCCGTATATACTCACAGTGCTGTCGGCTGTAGACGACCCTCCGTACGGGCGCGGAGTGCTTGCTGAGGACGGTCTGTTCGCCATTCGTCAGGTCTAACCTTATTACCTGCCAGTCCATGCCTGCGCTGAAAGCCTCGTCATCGTTCGCGCCGAAACAGACGTCCAATACAGGGGCGCGGTGCTCGAATGTCTGGATGAGCGAGCCTTGCTGGGCTTCGCCCTCAGCGGCGGCGGTCTGTGTGTCGTAAAGGTATACATTCTTATCCCAGGACGAGACGAGGAGGCGTGACGAAGACTCGGGCGCGAAGACTAGCGCGGATATCGCATCATTGGGCGGCTGCGCGAGCTCGAATTGCGCGGCTGGAGTCGCAAGTTAGCTGGCTGGATTCATACGAGAGAATAGAGTATCTTTGACTGCTCACCAGGCGCCATTGTTGTATATGCGCAATTGTTTCAAATAGAGATCGCGCTGACTGATATAGAGTTGTGCTTAATATCTATAAAGATACGTCCAAAGAAAGTTCTTGATTAAGGCACCGATTATCGTTTGTTCTGTCGCATAAATAACTATAGGTTGACTGAAGTCAACTTGGACATGGAATTCAATCGATAAGAGGTAAACAGCCTGGGAGCTATCGAGCTACAGTACATGGTACACTGTGTTTCTGCCATGCTCCACCGCCTCGACATATCCCCTAGCTCCGAGCTTAGGTAGGTAGTTCGCATGGAGGGGTTGAGGGGCAGCTTTGTTGTCTACGTACTGTGCATACCTACAAGCAAGCGCTCTTCGGGTCATCGTCACCACTTCATTTCTCTCTCATCTGATTCTCACTTTGGGCTATCTATACCTACTCCAAAACCCCGGATTTACCGCGATGCCTTTCGCACAGTTAGTGCTCGGCAGTCCCGGCGCAGGGAAGAGCACGTACTGCGACGGCAGTAGGTTGGCCTGAAACCATCTTGTTTGGCTCTTTTGCTCACTTGACACCGTTTAGTGCACCAGTTCATGGGCGCAATCGGGCGAGAGTGTTCAGTTGTCAACCTCGACCCCGCCAACGACAAGACCAACTACCCTTGCGCTTTGGACATCCGCGACCTTGTCACCTTAGAGGAGATTATGGCTGATGACCAGCTCGGGCCTAATGGTGGCATCCTTTACGCCTTCGAAGAATTGGAACATAACATGGAATGGCTGGAGAATGGCCTCAAAGAGCTGGGCGATTCCTATATCCTCTTCGACTGTCCGGGCCAGGTCGAGCTGTACACACACCACAACTCCCTGCGCAACATCTTTTTCAAGCTGCAGAAACTGGACTATCGAGTAGGTGCACCACTGAGTATCCATACTGGCGACTAACGCTCTAGAAAGCTTGTAGCAGTCCATTTGTCCGATAGCTTTTGCCTCACCCAACCCTCACTGTACATCTCGAACCTTCTCCTCACCCTTCGCGCCATGCTGCAGATGGACATGTCCCATATCAACGTCCTGACCAAGATCGACAAGATCGCCTCGTACGACCCTCTGCCTTTCAACCTCAATTTCTACACAGACGTCGATGATCTGTCCTATCTCCTTCCAGAACTCGAGGCGGAGGCTCCAGCGATGCGTAGTGATAAGTTTAGCCGGCTAAACCAAGCCGTCGCAGACCTCGTCACGAGCTTCGGCCTTGT
This sequence comes from Xylaria curta, assembly GCA_022495235.1. Lineage (NCBI taxonomy): Eukaryota > Fungi > Ascomycota > Sordariomycetes > Xylariales > Xylariaceae > Xylaria > Xylaria curta. Next base: position 216,958 of record MU375927.1, on the reverse strand, counting down.
TAGGTTCGAAGTGCTTGCTGTCGAGAATAAAAAGAGCATGATGCACGTCTTGCGTGTGATCGATAGGGCTGGCGGGTATGTGTTTGGCGGTGCCGAGGGGGCCAACGACACGGTTTGGCAAGTAGCGATGCGCAACGAGTCATCCATGATGGATGTGCAGGATATCCAGGAGCGCTGGGTCGACGCGAAAGACGAGTACGATGCGGCGGAACAAAAGGAGTGGGAGGAGCAGCAGAAGAAGAGTGCGAACTTCGCTGGTGCGGACACAGGGACTACCACCCCTGACCTTATTCCGGACGACGAGGACGAGTTCGACGGCATGCCTCCTCCAATGGGAGATAGTGGGGTGAAGGTCGTTCGGAAAAAACCATGATATCTCAACCGTCACTTACTTCACCCATTTCCAAGCCACTATCGTACGCCTCTCCCGCCGAAGGGATTCCGCTGGGTGCCCCCGGTTTGGATCGGCTCGAGGTGCTAAAGATGTTGCTGAGAGGATCGGACATTTTGGTAGCCTGCCCTCCTTTCGCCTCGAAGATGAGGTTTCGTGCGCGACGGATCCCTTCTTCCTCGGCCTTTCGTATGGTACCGCTGACGTGAACGACTCGAAAGACACATGGCTTGCCGTTCTTAACGGGGACTGAGTTCATGAAGCTTAGAGCGGTCCAGATGAATCGGTAAGAGGCTCGTGCTATCCGCAGAATGAAAGTCGAGGTTGCTGGCGAGAGGTACTTGACTGGGTACATATACCTGTTATTATAGGTAAGGTTATGAGAAATATAGATGTTAGGACTTGCCTGAAAAACCGCCGCCTTCGAGGGCCCCTGATCCATAGTCGCCAAATAACGCAGAGACTTCGGCGCGTATCGCGCGGAGAAGGGCCACGGGTGTTAGTTCGTCAGTGGTCGGCTGATTGAGCACAACGACATCAGGCAGGTTGGTTTGGGTGCCTAACTCGGTGGGATATAAGATATTGACTAGCAGGTAGCGCTCCTTGATTCTGACCATCGTGTTGGCGGATTGAAGAGCGGACTAGAATGTGGAATTAATGTTGTTGATGCGCGTAATGGTCTCTCAGGAGGCACACTTTCGAGACTTTGAGGTGCTACCCCACAGCTAAATTGGCAGCTTTATCTTATCTGGAGCAGTGTGAAATACTATTAGGATGCGATACAAGCACTGTACTGTCATCTAAAGTTACAAACGCCAATGCGCCGCCAGCAGTTGATGCTTTTTGGAATGATACATCTAATTATATGCTGTGGTTATTTTCTGAAGCACGGTGGTAATGACTTTGCAGCAAGTCGAAGCAATGAATACTAAGTAAGATGCTAACAATTACTGGCGCGGAGGGTTGACGGGGTCCACGCTTCCCTTCCCCAATCCTGTTCACCAAAGTTTCCATCCACTAACTCACCTACTTGTCATCAGGACAAGGGCAAAATACTGGTAAACTCGTAATCAAGACTGGTTTTGACTAAAATAATTAGCGACTAAACATAATTCGGTAACCTTGGCCGGAGGATGACTTTCGTTGGCTCATGCAATTGATAATTCTTGGCAGTTACGATATGAATGCCTCACAACATCGGATGATTTCAAAAGAATAATTGTAAAAGAGACGTGAGCGATGAGTCAGAATCAGAGTCACAACTATGAAACGACACTCAGCTCTACGGTCCCCGGCCTTCATTGAGTCAAGAGATCGGCCCCGAAAACTCGGGCTACCGATCCGGAGTTCGGCCGACCGGCCTCGGGCCATCCGGGGGTGAACGACATCACACTCAACACCAAAAAAGCTCCAAATACAGAAGTGAAACAGAGAGAAGGTAGAGATATATATAAAAGAAGCATCGTCGTAATCATGGCATCGATAGTAAGTCTAAACTGTATCACGCTATACACTCGCGTTCTCTTACAAACTAACATATACATCAATCATTCTAAGGAAGCAATACCAAATCAGAATCATTCATCATGGCGCCCCAAAGATCGATCACGGAACTTGCAGCGCTCATTGAGAAGAACACGAAAGTCCTAGAACAGGGCACGAAAGGTCAGCCAGGCAGTGACTTCTCGTTGACCTTCACCTTGCCCCCGGCGGCTGTGAAGCTCGACAACTCCCTCGAGGCCGTGCGCACCGAGATCCTCGAGGCGGCCGACGAGCTTAAAGTTCGTCTCCTTGGCCCGTTTGCATACATAGGTGCCGTGGCATGGCCTGTTGTTCGTACTCTCCCTCCCCCTTTTCCAATTCTGAACCCGCATGGACGAGATAGAGCAGACTATCTAACATGAAAGCGAAAAGCCGGCCATCATCGTCATCTTCGACTGTCTCTACCGCTTCGACATCGCAGGCAACGTGCCCGCGACGCCGGGCAAATCCATCACGTATAATGCGCTATCCCAGCGCATCGGAATGCCTGTCGACGACCTGCGGCGTGTACTGCAGACGGCAATCGCGTACCGCATCTTCGAGGAGGCTGAGCCCGAAGTGTCCGTGCGACACAATGCCGTCTCAGCCATCTTCACGCTGATCCCAGGCATCAAGGACGCCCTGTCCCTTCTAGTCGAGGACAACCCCAACGGCGCCAGACGCTTCGTCGAGAGCGTGAAGAGATACCCCGGAAGTGGAGAGCCTGGACACTCGGCTTTAATGGTTGCGGAGCGCGCAATGAGAGGAATGTCGAATGACGATATAGAAGATCCGAGCAAGGGGCTCTTTGATATCATTGCCGACGACCCTGCGCGACTTACCCGCTTCAGGAACACCATGGGCATGGGCACCCGCGCCCCCGGGTACGCCGTCGAATACTTCCTCGACAGCGTCCCCTGGAACGATGCAGCGCGCTGCCCGAAGAGAATCGTTGATATAGGCGGCGCGGGCGGGGATCTGAGCAAGCAGATCCTGCGCCGTTATCCGGGGGTGCAGAGTGCGGCTTCATTGGATCTGCCTGAGGTCATCGCCACTGCAGAGACGCCCGCAGAGCTGGAAGGAAGGCTGAGTTTTAAGCCGTATAACTTCCTCACCGAGATGATGAGCTATCCTGCGGATGCGTATCTTTTCCGACATATCTTTCATGATTGGAGCGATCAGTACGCGGTGAAGATCTTGAAGAATCTGGCTGCGGGACTTAAAGAGGGGACAAAGGTGTGGATTAATGAGGTTGTTCTCCCGCAGTTGAGCGAGAGGAATCACTTAAATGATCAGAGACAGAGGTATGTGATGAACTAGCAAATTGTCCCTAAGAATGGAGGGAGATGTGACTGATGCTAACTTGTATGGCAGGGGTGCGGATCTCTTGATGAAAGTCGGCTTCAATGGCAAGGAGCGCAGTAGACGTGGTTGGGAGGCTGTCCTTGCTGAGGCCGATTCCCGCTTCCGCATCGAGAATATCATCAAGCCGGAGGGCGCGTCTGATGCGGTTATAGAAATTGTATTTGGCGCGTGATGGACGGCCTGATCTTTTCTCCAATAGGATTATTTATCCCAGGTAGAGTTTAGAACTGCCACGCAGTACTCTCCGCTCTGTACTATAATTTGATGTAGATTATATTTGAACACTTATCAGTCTTGTGAGTCTCAGTCCCTTGAAGGTCCCATCTGTCGCAAGTTATACCAAGTAGTTTAGCTCATGGAAACCTGGGGCATCGGGCACGGGTCCATGGCTCGGACATAGAAAGCTACGAAATAGACCATACACGAAAAAGCCTTCCTCATGATTGCCACTCTGACACTGTATTATACTGATAGTGTATTGACCTCTAATATAAAGTGGCTATCTAACCTCAACTACTTGTTTCGGTTATCAGGTTGAAATAGTTACTCATTCTGTTGTTTCTAGACCTCAATCTTTCTATAACGACGTCTACTAAGCAACAGTGGGGATCGGAAACGCTGCAAACGGAGATTCTGATAGTCTTAGATGATATCGGAATAACTGCTGTGTATAAGGCAAGTAATAGTAGTGGCATCTATGCTAAGAGAATGACTGAAAATAGGTACTGCCCTATTGACCAATCTGTACTTAGCATAACCCCGGAAGCTTTTGCGTCATTGAGCCACTGCTGTAAAGCTACCCAAGGCAGAATCCCCCAAAGAAATTGGGTCTTCTTCGCTCGTTGATGATGAATAAATGTTCCCTTCGTTCAAGTGCCGAGACAGCTCGACCTTGTTAGTTGGGCTTTGTAATGCATGAGGTGGTAATGCTGGAGGGCCCAAATTGGTGCTTTGAGTACAGTCTTCTGGCCTGCCTACTGTGACAACGTGCTGGGATAGCTCGACAGAGTGCTCTTCGTCTTTGCCTTCATATAATGAGTACAAGTAATGTCTATGTGATAAATAGGATAGGGTGAACAAACTTTGAATGGCACGGGGCGAGGAACGCTGAGCCCCATGCCAGGAGAAAACCATGAAGATAAATTGGATGGTGGAAACTATTAGTTGAAAGATTGCAATGAGAATCTGAGACGGAAGTTGAGACATCGTAAGGAATATTATTCTGAGGGTGTATACTTGTCTCAATGCTAATGGCAATGACTATAGGTGTGGAGAAACTTGGGAAGAATGCAGCTGAAGTGCCCTACGATGAGTCTTGAGGATATTTAACACTGAGAAGGAGATGATAATAAATGAAGCAGAAAGCTACTTTTTATCGTTCCATTCACTATTTAAGAAGTAGTAGGTTATAAACGTGCTATTATCATCTCTGCCTAGCAAACTTGTAATTTTGCAGAACGGTTGTGGTGCTCTAATGGCGGTGAAAGAATCTCCGGAGCGGTCTGTTATGCTGATAAATTGGTATAGATATATCGTCTTTCGAGGATCAGGCTGATAATTAGAGAAATCGGGAAAGATACGGTGTCGGCGGGAATGGGCAGCACGCAGGCGAATATCGCTCGCAATCTCGTAAAATGTAACTTAGAGAGTAGATAATGACTAAGAGTAGCAAATAACTCGACTATATATGGTCTGAACGAAGAATGATACTATCTTCCACGTTCGCACCCTTCGCCCTGCCTCATATAAAAAGCCATTATATACACCCACCTATCCATCTACATCTATGCTCCACATACATAGGCTATCATGTATGCATGGTACTTGATCGGATTACCGCAAAGAGCCGTCTGCAGGATGAGCATCCTGCACGGTAAGATCTGGGCCGAATGAGTTAGAGCGGTATGCCTTTTGCTGACGGTTGAGCGAGAAGCTTGTGATCGGTAACTTGGCGGTTAGGAATCATGACTGCCTTTATATATGCAACTACCTTTCACCTTTACAAAACATCCTGATAAATTCAGTGATTCCGACCCATGCTTCCGCACAATGCGACTTGAGAAGTTAATAATACTCATTGGCCGAGTTGTCGAGCTAAATCTGGATCCTTTTGCATGCACACACCGCACCGCTTGCCTTACCTACCTTACCCGGCAAACTCCGTGTCTGCATTATGTACGAGGATGACGCACTCACGCGGGCTTTTTCTCCTGCGTCTGCATATACTCACTCATTTGCAGACAGCTGGCGTGATCATATAACTATACCCATCATGGTAGTATCGACCAATAAAAATCCGATATAGAGCTTAATAACTTAAACGTGGCGGCACATAGCATAAATCTTGGTGCTAGGGTCCTTATCCCAACTACACAATTCTTCTTGTGCATCGCAACATACATCCTATCGGGGCTGCCCATAGCCCCGGGTGCTTGCGGCTGAAACGTAGTTAATTTTACTCGCACAATATACCCACTAGATAATTAAATTTGTTCGCTAGCAAGTTTCTCACCAAAATGTAACATTTTTAAATAACAGATAAAACGAACGCCTGCGAAAAGACTGTCTTGCTCCCCAGGAGTACAAGAGACATAAAACTTAGCCAACGCCTCCCCGGCATACAGTAACTGTACCTACATAAAACCCGGAACTTCTGCCGAATAATTGCTGCAAGAATTACGCACATGATTGAGCTCCCTCCAAATACTATATCAGTTGAGATTAATAGGTGAACCTTTCCTATCAACTAAGTAATGTCACTATTGCTTTTTACTCTGATGCTGACTCTTAGGAGCGAGTATGTGAGTAGCATGATAGTCACGGGGAATTATTTTAGGCCTTACATTGCTCAAATTGGGATGTTTTTTAGATACGTTGATTCTTATTGCTTTACTGTATAATTTTAATGACAGTTTGATGATCCATACTCTAATCCATCTTCAAACATAATGATATCAACAATTTTTGTTACTCTAAACCCGATCCTAGGGAGCAAAAGCACCATTGGTGCCCTCTTCGGCATCCCTATCAGGATTATAGTTTCGTTTTCGCATGCCGGAAGGCCTTGGTTCGGATTGCTCGCGTGCTGCCAATCTCATCAACGGTGACATCAACTTTGTGATAGGTCTAAGGTGCTTTTTCCGTTGCGACTCGTTCAAGTTGAAAGCAATAAAAAGCAAGGCGACGCTCAGGGGAAGTGAAACTGATACTATCGACACAACCCAAAAATCAGTTCAGATGTACTTAGCAAATAGCAAAATACGAGTATCTGAAAGTGGCTTATAAGGTTGAGGAGAGACTCACGAATAATTTTGACAACCCAATTCAGCGGCAGCTTGTCTCCTTCCCATGGGAACTGCACGATATCGAGAGCTAGGAAGCTGGCCATGAATGATAGAGGAAGCTGTAAATGGATTTCGATTAGAGAGAGTCGTAAGAACTCAAACCCATGAGCAAGTGATAGACGAATGTAGACTCACAAAAATGATGGTAACCACCGTGAACGTCAATAGTGTCTTTCCCTGTCTGTCTGTGGCGTCATTAATGTTATAGATTGCTTTTGTTAGAACTAAATCTGCTTGTTTCTGTTTCAGCTCGAGAAGATATTGAATCTTTTTCCCACAGTAATTAGCTCATATAATTGAATCGTAATGGGGCGGGTTATCATACCGACTTCTCTGCCTTCTGGGCAAGCTCATCTAGCCTTCCCACCTCATTGAGATTTTGCTCTACTATCGCATGTGGAGGGTATGGCGACGTAAAGAGTCGGTTGAACTTTTTAGATGCCCTCTTCGATTCAATTCGACTCCTATCCCCTTGGACGATTCGTTTCATTTCTCGGATGACCTCATGCTGTGTATAGAACAAATAATTCATCATAAGTAACTCATCCCTGATATCTTTTATTTGACGGAGGTCTTCGATATCGTCTTCGATATCTAAAAGCTCTTGCAAGTCTTCACCATCTAAAGCTTCATTGGCCTTACTCCCTCTGTCCTGCTCCGTTTTAGAGGTTCCTAAATGCCTGAATTTTGTTTGAATTCTCGGGGCCTTTCGCTTTGCTAGCCCAAGGACTTCGTTTGCTTTGCGCATGTTTTCCGGAAAAGTGCGGAATCGTTCAGCATCACTATCCATCTGCCGCAGAATTGTTAGTCCCTCTGGATTATCGACTAGACACAATTACACCTACAATCCGTCCTATCGATGACTCGTATACATGCAGAAATTGAACTATTTGGTTTCGATTGCTTGTGGAGTCAAGGTAAATCCTTGAACACTCAGTCACGATGATCTCAGCTACTTCGTAACAAGACCAATTGGAAAGGTCGCGACACTTCCCAACAATATTAGCCATTAAGGCCGTCGGTTTCTGTACATTCCTATTGCTTCTTTCAGGAAAAGCTGTGATGATAGTTGGCGGTGACTCTCCGCACTTTGGTAGAACCCACATCCACAACTGGTCTACCATGGTTAATACTGGGTCAAATTCCTCGGAAGAGATATCCTGATCCCGGAAATATCTCAGGGAAGTCTGGTCTTCATCTCGACCTTTTAGGTTAGAAGAATTTGCGTAGTAATATTGGTCAAGGGTTCTGCGGATATGCAACGGATGGTCTTCGCCAAGGTACATCCACAAGAGCTTTTCTGTGCCGTTCAGCTTCATACCTTCAGATTTTACCTTTTCAGCACGGACCTCTCGGCTCTTTTTTTGGTCTTGCTGTTGGGACCTATCTTCCAAGAGACGCTTGAGTTTGAGGACTTCATCTTTACATTCCCAATGCAAATACGGCATCTTTGTTATTAGCAAGGTCCAGAAGCAGACAGGTATACATTTACGTACAAATAAGACGAAGCCTTTGTGACGCGGGTCCGATCCCCCACTAGTCTTGGCGATTTTAGACTTATTCCGTTTTTCTTGATTATGGAAAGAGGAGGCTATCTCCTTCCCCTGATCAACTTCGCTTTGAAGAGCCAGTTGCGATGTAAGCATACTGGCAGAAAGCACATGGCAGCCTGCACGCATAAAGCGTTCATGATCGTGTGTCGCATCTTGCTTCTTATTCTTCGCCTCGTTCTTTGGAACACTCTGATTGTCTCTCCAGAGCTTCGGTTTTAGAATCTGATTGCGATTCTGGCTGCCTTTATCGCCGCAAGCCTCGTAGTGTCTCGTCATCAATATCTGTCGTTAGTGAGCTCAATCTCTCGGCGTACTTTTGACAGTCAAGTGTTCGCTATTGAACGTACCTCAACCCACCTCATCTATAGATTATCGTTAGCTGAAAGCGTCTATATTGAAGGAATGACATACATTATTAGCGGGTAGATGAAACCACTGTAAGCCAAGCTCGCTGCCTGGATCGACCTGAGAGGTGAGAAGCTCTTGGACGGTCTTTCGCATATGTCTTATTTCTTGATGGTGACTCCTTGGAAAGTGTAGAACCGTTGCCGAAAACATTCCATCTACAGCTTCGCTACCAGAGAAGCTTTGCGCCAACAACGAAAAGAATGGGTCTAACATTCTTCTGACATTCTTACGACCGGTTGCGTTGAAATTAGATCCATCGGATAACGGTGATGTTTCCATCTTAGCTAAATAATGCATGAGATTTTTGCCTCCGTTATCCTCAATCAAAGGGTTAGCACCGTATTCTAAAAGCGCCCTGGTCACTTTCACATGACCACCCAGCGCCGCGTACCAAAGCGGTGTCCAGCTCGGGCTTTTTGCTCTTAAGTCCACTGCTGATTCGCCTTCCTGCGCTAGGGGCTCATAGGTTGCAATTATTGAAAGAAATTTCCTGGTAACGGCCAGATTTCCACTTTCTGCTGCCCATGAGAGTGGTGTGCGACTATTCCTATCGCTGCTGTTGGGCCTTGCGCCCTTCCCCAAGAGAAGCTCAATAATTTCTTCATTTCCGCTTCCCGCTGCCCACGAGAGCGGTGTGCGACCATTATCATCGCTGGTATCTGATTCCGCACCGTTATCTAAGATTGCCCTGACGATTTCTCCGTGCCCTACCTCCGCTACCCAAGATAGCACTGTTCTGCCATTTTCGTCCGCAGATGAGAGATACCAATCCTCTTTCAAGATGAGGTTCATAGTTCTCCAGTAGTTGTTGTCACGAGCGTGATGTAAAGCTTCTGCTATAGCTTTTGTTCGTAACAGCCGTTTGGGAAGTGTCGCTTCATTCGACTTCGGTTCAAAGAAAACTCGTAAAAGTTTAAAACTATGCACTGCCCGCTCGAGCGGAGGATATCTCTCTTCTGCTTGAGAATAAATTTCACAGCCAGCTTCAATCAGCAGTTCCACAATCTCTGCGTGACCCCTCTCAGCCGCATAAGACACTGCGGACTGTCCATATACAATATCTCTCGTGTCTAGGTTTGGCCTGAATCTGAGGAGTGTTTTTATTGAGTCATAATAGCCTTTTTTTGATGTAAGGATCAGCGGTGTCAGACCGTCTTCGTCCTGAGAATTCACGTCGCTGCCGGCGTTCGCTAATATTTGTACAACTTCTGTCTGCCCGATTTCGGCGGCCCAGGAGAGCGCTGTTCGTCTGTATCCCGTATCCTTAACATCCAAGTCTACTGCCTTGGTATTGAGGAGTGTTTTGATCGACGAAACTTTGCCATTTCTTGCTGCCAACAAGAGTGGGCTCATACCGCCGTTGTCTAACGCGTTGACGTCGCTTTCTGCTTTCACTAAAGCCTCAATAGCGTTGACATGACCGAAGTTGGCAGCCAGATGAAGGGCTGTCCAGCCATCTTCGTCTCTCGAATGAACGTCGCCTCGAATGTCATCCTTTTCACTCGCTTTGATCGCCTCAAATAGAACCATCAATGGGCCTGGGGGGTTGTTAGGTTCTGCTGCCGCAATATTAGCCCAAAAGAGCTCGAATAGCTCAAGGTTTCCAGCTTTCGCTGCCCAGTATATGGGCAATCGTCTACCGTCATCCGGCATATTTGAATCTGCACCTTGATCGAGTAGGACTTCAACAATCGTTTTGTCACCCCCACGTGACGCTGCAATCAATGGCCGTCCTCTCGGGTCAGCACCATTCACATTGCTGCCTGCAATGCATAACTTTCTTACGGCTTCGGGAAAACCTCTCCTTGCGGCATAGGAGAGAGGCGTCTCTCCATCGTCATCGACAGGATCTATACTCCCATCGTGAGTATTTATGCATTCAATCAGCGTTACAATAGTCGCTTCGTTCCCACTTCTCGCTGCGGCGTGAAGAGGAGTCATCCCGGAATTTTCCCTACAGTTAACATCTGCTCCATTGTCAAGTAGGATCTTGACCGCATCATTCTGGCCACTCAACGCGGCATAGAATAAAGGGGTCCTCCCAGCAGCATTGGGTATATGAATGTCAGCACCCTTGTAAATGAGAAATTTGAGGATCTCCAGACGCTCGTATTCCGCTGCCCAACCGAGAAGTGTTTCTTTCCAGTCATCATCCTGCTGGTTTATATAGACCCCCAAATCAAGGCACTTCATTACGCCTTCTATATCTCCACATTTGATATAGTCGACTATGTCGTCGCTGCTCCGCTCCTCCGCCATTGTTTCGTAGATATCGGGATCGTGGGATAAAATGATGAAATTGCGTTCCTAATAAGCCAGATTATATGCAAATTCAAAGTGACCGAGAGAATAGATCATGGACACGAGATCAGTGCCAGCTTTCTAGAAATTGAAAACTGGAGTTTTTGGTCAAACTAAGCACAGGCAGCCATGAGAAATGACACGACGTTGGGAAAGCGAAGTGATTGGGGGCGCTTTGGTGAGTTACTTGCTGCTAGTCGAAACCGGGGAATGGCCAAATTTAATTGTCAAGCCTCCTATTCAGCGTCGAAATTTGGCAGAAATAATGCATTGATATACATACTTTATCAGCCGCAGATCTGACGGCGGCAACCCCGAATCCAGAGAACGATTTACGATGCACGTAGAGGTGCATATTGTGGCGTTTAGTGGTCTTCACTGTCAAGTGTAATGGGAAGGAGACTGCGAGAGAGGAGTGGAGGTTCCTGAGGAGTCCCAGTATTTTGTAGGGGACTGTTCGCCTAACCTAATCAGAAAGGTTTTAGCGGTGATTACATGCAGCAGTGATATAAGGCTATTGCTGCTAAATATAGTAAGCTTTCACGGCAGGATTCTGATATAGAACTACCTCGACTACTACGGTTGCCTGCTGATATCAATGCTTACCATAGTATGGGTCCCAGGAGTCAGAATTCTCTGAATTACTACCTTGGACCTCAAGACGCTTAAAGTTGTTACAGACGAACATGTTGGTGACAAACTCTACCGAAACAGCACGCCCTCCCGGGTATCAGGAGAAAACCGGACGGAATCAGTATTAAAATACTTTGTGATAACTAGATGAATTCATCGCCGTATATGGTTACTGTCAATGCTACGATGATTGGGCGCTGGCGAATCTTGGCAAGCCAGGTAGGTGTAAGCATGCGAACTGGTTATGTATGTACCATTCAATCTAACTAGGCGTTGCGCCGCGATCAAATAGAGGCAATGCATTAATGTAGATGTTGTCTCAACCACGCTACTATCGCATTCTTCGCCCTACTCATCGCTTCTCGCTCACCCTCATGCCGCTCATCTCCTCGCACAAGCGCCCCATGAACGATTCCGGGGAAATGCTGGTAGTCGAATGGTACTCCCAACGTTAACGCTGTCTGGAAAGTGTAGCTCTTAAGCTCTGGTGTATAAGACGGGTCGTGCTCAGCGGCAAGGACCTGGACTGGTACGGCGATGTTGTCAATGTCTTCTTTGACGAGCCATGAGGGATGTGCCATAGAGATGGCATCAACAAGCCGAGTTTCTTGCGTTTTAGAGGCGACGTGGCAAACAGCCCAACCCCCGTAGCAATACCCAACAGCGCCGAGCCGTTTGAAACCAAGCTCGGTCTTGATCGCACGAGCACATGCAACTATCTCGGGCCCGCGGATCTCACGCGACTGGTTTCTGGCAACACCGTCGAGGTCGATCTCACTCCAGCGATCGTCCTCGACCGCCTTCCAGTCAACGACCCAGCCGCCAAAGAAGTCAGGCACGTAAACGGTAGCGTTCACCTCACGCGCAAAATGGTCGGCTAGTAGACGCACATTGGGATATTTCCAACCGAAGATATCGTGCACTAGAAGAATTGCTGCGTCCTTATCATTGCCTGTTACATAGCAGTCGTTGTTGGCGAGCTTGGTTTCTATGCCTGTGGGTGTGCCATCCCAGGTAAAAGTCTTAAGACAACATGAGGTAAATGACATATTGGAAATGATTTATCAGCAATTGAGGAAATAGGAGAGATAATCAAAAAGCTTCCGAATAAAAAAAAAACCATTTTCTTTGAGATGCAGACACTAACACCTCCTTATAAGACAATCTCATTACTCAGGATGGTGTATTGCCGGAGCTGACGCTAGCGGAGTTGAGACCTGAGCTCCGGGCCTTACGTGCAATTTACAGCGGCTCAGCTCCGAAGTCCGCCAGGCTTCATGTCATGATTCAAGATACCCTGGTACACCCGAGTCTATAAAACAATGATTCTTCAACTCGCTATTCACAACTTCATCTATGACAATTCTTATTCAAAAAATCCTCTAAGTTCAATATCTTTAAGTATTATTGACTGATCTAATTATTAATTTTACGCACCTATACCGCCCTAACATACCCTAATCTACTACAACATGGCAACGGAAAGCCGGCCTATATCCGATGACCAAACAATGGAGCCGTATAGCATCTTCGATAAGAGACAGAAATGGCTAATTGTACTCATTGCCTCAACCGCCGCTACGTGTAAGTGCCCTATCGTTCAACTAACTAGTTGATGATATGCTAATGAAAAGAAGTTTCCGGGTTCGCATCCAATATCTACTTCCCGGCGCTCTCAACGATTGCGCATGACTTGGATGTCTCTTTAGAGCTCATCAATCTTACTGTGACATCGTACCTGATACTTCAAGGTATCGCACCCAGTTTTTGGGGGCCGCTCTCAGACGTCAAAGGGCGCCGGCTTACTTATGGCTGCACCTTTCTCGTGTTCCTCGGAGCTTGCGTTGGCTTGGCGGAGACAAGGAATTACGCCACGCTCATCGTGCTCCGTAGTGTCCAAAGTGCCGGGAGCGCAAGCACGATTGCTATTGGAGGGGCAGTCATCGGAGACATTACCACTCGCGAGGAGCGCGGAGGGTACATGGGTGTTTTCCAAGCCGGCCTACTTGCACCGGTCGCAATAGGGCCCGTTATTGGAGGCGGGTTAACGACGCTGGGCTGGAGAGCGATATTCTGGTTCTTAACGATATATAGCGGCGTGTTTCTCGTGTTGTTGATCCTTTTGTTGCCCGAGACTCTTCGATCAGCGGTCGGGAATGGGAGCGCACGCACATCAAACCTCGTAGCCAGGTTTCCTCTAACCATATACCAGAAAACCACCAAGGTCAAGTTCACCCCGCAACCCGCAGTTACCGCTAAAACGAGCCGCATCGACTTGATCGGACCGTTTCGGATCCTATTTAGCAAGCAGGCAGCACCCATTATCCTCTTCCTCGGAATCTACTACGCTGTCTGGCAAATGTCGATTACGGCCATGTCCACTCTCTTCCAAAGCCACTACGGTCTTACAGAAACACAAACTGGCTTGACATATATCGCGAATGGTGTAGGGTCTATCATCGGCACCCTCATCACCGGCAAGATTCTGGACGCAGATTATCGCCGTGTTAAAGCCAAGCATGAATCTCAAGCTGGCCGAGACGACAACGACAATACTACGTTTCCGATCGAGAAGGCTCGGCTGCGCCTTGTCCCTATCTTTGCCGGCCTCCAGTGTGCCTCTGTGCTTGTGTTTGGCTGGACTGTCCAGTATTCACAACGCGTACACATCGCTGTGCCAATCATAACCACATTTATCACGGGCTGGACCCTCGTTTCAACGCAGTCCGTTATCCAGACATATTTGATTGATATCTTTCCAGACCAGAAAGCCGCTGCAAGCGCCAGCATGAACCTGGCAAGGTGCCTCCTCGCAGCCGGCGGCACAAGTCTTGTCAATCCTCTTATCAGTGCCGTTGATGTAGGATTGACCTTTACCATTGCAGTCGCCGTGTTACTTGTCGCCCTGGTTGGCATAGCTATACAGTGGCGCTTTGGTGCAAAGTGGAGGATGGAGGCGGAAGCGAAGAAGGAAAAATCCAGCGAGCAAGGGAGTCAGACGACGAAGTGAGCGGCCACGTAGATGGCCCACAACCTTGATTACCGGTACATCAGTGCCATGGAGCTGTTCATATAGAGCAGCATAAATCACGTTCTGAAATTGTAACATACCTAATATCATACTTCTAAAATGTTAGCTATAGACGGCGATTGTATTTCATCCAGTTAGAACTTAGCATCTCAATCCTAAAATTCGACCGAGGTGAATGGGAGGAAACACATAGCCATGCCCTAGGAATAAGTTTTGAGTAATTTGGCGATGAATCACGCGCTCTTGAATCGTGTAGATAGTGCCTAAATATCAGAACTTAACTAGATGATGAGCAGCTGGGCTGCTATCATTTTCGCATTCGTTCATTGTACTCAGTCCCATTTGGAGAACGTTTTATCCTCTATGTAAAATGAAAGGTTAGAGCGAAGACGGGGAGTCATTTTTTTGATTAAGTTCTGTTGAAGTAATTGTGTAATGAGGACAAGCTTTAGGTATGCTTACTGGGTAAGGGTTCTAATTCTTGCAGTGGAGATGACTAACTGGGTGGAGTATGCTTGGCACTTTGCAGTTACAGGGTACCTGAACTGTACCTCCTTAAGCCCGAGTAGTGGTACAACAGCAGCCCATCTAGACGCTATGACCGTGCTTCTCGGAGTATTCCTAGTGTACCGTACACACCAATTCACTCATCGGATGTAAGTACTTTCTCGACCCCTCCTTGCTATAGCTTCAATGCCTCAATGATGTTTAGGCTCGTAGCTGGCTCATCTCGGTACCTGAGTGTGACAATTCTCGCCAGCTTGATTGTGTACATGTGAGTGCTGTGCTACCATTTGCCCCTTGCATTGACATCAATTGACAATTTCTCAATAGGAAATTAAAGTTTACCTGCCGGAGTGTTCGCGGAACAGAAAAATGGCCGAGGGATCATTGAAAGTTGCCTTGCTCATTGTTTCCACCACTGCAGCCAAAGATCCATCAACAGATTCCTCGCAACCCGCTTTAAGCGATGTTTTAGAAAAACAAGGAGGCGGAAAATGGGAGCTGATTGATACTAAGATTGTATCCGATGTGGTGGTCCAGATCCAGCGACAGATTATGCTATGGAGCGATGTTGCCGCTGAGGGTATCAACCTCATCGTGACCACCGGCGGCACCGGCTTCGCCACGTCAGACAACACTCCAGAGGTAAGCTCTTTGAGTCTCTTGAAATCCGGGCATTTTATTATCGTGTTCTTATAATGACCGCATGCTAGGCTGTCTCTGCTTTGCTGCATAAGCAGGCCCCTGGTCTTGTTCATGGCATGCTGGATGCCTCTCTCCGCGTAACGCCATGTGAGTAACTCAAAGAACCGCAACTAGTGCTTAGAGGTATCATATCCTGACTGCTTCAGTTGCTATGATGTCTCGTCCCGTGGCCGGCGTGAGAAATGGGACCGTCATCGTGACTCTTCCGGGTTCACCAAAAGGGGCAAAGGAGAACCTGGAAGCAATTCTCAAAATGCTGCCACACGCGTGCCAGCAAGCGGCTGGCATGGATTCAAGGACATTGCACGCAGGGGGTGTCAAGAAGCTTGAGGCCGATGCTGGCGTCACTTCTAACACGACACACACACAATCGCATTCACACCACGATCATGGCCATCACCACGGGCATGGACACGGTCACGGTCACACTCATGGGCATGGGCATGGACATGGGGATCTAGTCCGGCACACGCCTCCTAATGCCATCCCCATATCAAATGATCCGAGCCTTGGGCCCAGCAGAAGGAGTCGAGAGTCGCCTTACCCAATGCTCTCGGTAGACGATGCTCTACAAAAAATCCGAGAAAACACCCCAGCGCCTGAAGTCATCACATCAAAAGTCGACACATCTCTAATCGGCCGCGTATTAGCCGAGGATGTCTCTGCACGAGAGAATGTGCCTGGATTCAGGGCTAGTATAGTAGATGGATACGCAGTAGTGGTGCCAAAGGATGGAAAGATAAATGGAGTCTTTCCCGTCGTGTCAATATCTCATGCATCACCAGGCGATGAGATGAAAGCGCTTAAAGAAGGCGAAATTGCAAGAATTACGACTGGCGCACCGCTGCCACCTGGCGCCACTTCCGTTATCATGGTCGAGGATACGGTGCTGAGAACCATGACGGAAGATGGCAAGGAAGAGAAAGAAGTTGAGATCGTTGCTGACGGCGTCCAGGAAGAGGAAAATGTCAGAGCCATTGGCAGCGATATCAAAGCCGAGGATGTAGTGCTGAGCAAGGGAGAGCTAGTATCTGCCGTCGGAGGCGAGATCGGTCTTCTGGCTGCTGTGGGCGTTGCGGAAGTTCAAACATACCGCAAACCCGTTGTCGGTGTCTTGTCAACGGGCGATGAAATCGTGCAGCACGATCGAGCGGGGGACCTCCGTCTCGGCGAAGTCCGCGACACGAACCGCATCACCCTGATGTGCGCGGTCAGAGAGCAGGGCTTCGAAGGCGTCGATCTAGGCATTGCAGCCGACAAGCCCGGCACGCTCGAACAGACCCTGCGAGACGCCTTGCGGCGCGTCGATCTGGTTATCACGTCAGGCGGCGTCTCTATGGGAGAGCTTGACCTGCTGAAACCGACGATCGAGCGCTCGCTCGGCGGAACGATTCACTTCGGCCGTGTCGCGATGAAGCCTGGCAAGCCGACTACTTTCGCAACAGTGTCTGTGAAGAATGATGCTGGAGAGCGCGTCTCCAAGGTCATATTCTCCCTTCCGGGTAACCCGGCCTCAGCCCTTGTTACCTTCCATCTTTTCGTTCTACCTTCGTTGCGCCAGATGTCCGGCATCTCGCCTCATGGATTGGCCAAGGTTCCAGTATTACTGGGCCACGATTTCTCCCTCGATAAGTCGCGGCCTGAATACCATCGTGCTATTGCCGTCGTTGATGCTACTGGTCGTCTAGTGGCGACGAGCACTGGCGGTCAGCGCAGTTCGAAAGTTGGGAGTCTCAGAGGTGCAAATTGCCTTCTTTGCTTGCCAAGTGGCAAGGAACCTTTGAAGAAAGGGGCTAAAGTTGATGCTCTCCTCATAGGAGGTGTCAGAGTTGAGGTATAACATAATCGTCAGGTTATATATTCTTTCTTTAGGCTTGATACTGGTACATAGGATCTACGCCGTTGAATAAGCCTGGAATGAATTTTTAATACTTTTCATCTTTGTTGTCGCTGAGAGTTATACTTGATGCAGTGCTGACATTGAATATTGCTTACGTTACAGTCTGTATTTGGGAATGAATTTCACGTCCTGAATCAACTGTCAAATCATAAGCTTAGATAAGCAGATTTATTTATTTTTCAACCACGAATGTCTCAAGGTGCTTCTATAAAGCGACCTATTAACCATCTATACACCAAATTATACTAACACACCGAGCTTGATCTATGATCAAGACATGCTAGAGAAAAGTAATATCGGTCAGGATAAAAGGTTCCCATCATCCACCGCTGCTTCTATATTTATTTCACTCAACGGGCTAACCAATTAGGTAGCACGAACAAGTTCTCGGGAAACTATCGTTCAAATTTATAGCAGGGCTACTGCACCGATAAGACCTCCCAGAGCCGCGGCGCCGGCAAGGACACCGGTAGGTCTGGCAGCAGCGGCCGTTGGGACCAGAGTAGCCGAGCCGGTACTGGTGGGATGAACAGAGCCCGTGCCGGTCGGGTAAGTGCCGTTGGACGCACCGCCGGGTGCACTTGTGGGCTCGCACAGGCTACCGATACCACCCGTACCAGTGAGGAGCTCGTTGAGGTAGCTGGTAATGGTGGCAGCGGCCGGTCCGGTGGTAACACAGTCGGTGACGAAGTCGTCGTATGCGCTGATATGGGAGCTACCATATTTGAGAAGTGCTCCGCCCCAGCTCTCAAAGGCGGGCAACAGCGAAGCGGGCAGGTCGGCAGCGACGCTGCAAAGCACGCTCACGTAGCCTGAGGGGTCTGCTAGGGTATCTGGGGGCAATGTAACCGACGCGTATGCAGCAGTTGTGGAGGCACCGCGGCCGCCGCCGAGAGGACCGTCTAAGTAGGGCGAGAGTGCGGGAGCGTAGGTTGGAGCACCGGCTATGAAGCCAGCCCTGCTTGCAGAACAGACTGATGGATCGGCAGCTAAGGACACACCCGCAAGGGCGGCCATAGGGAGAAGGACCTTGCTGTACATTGTGTTTGCTAGATTAAGTAATTCTAGAATTAAGAGGTTATTTTGTATGGAGGTGAACAACTTGTGAGACGAGAGGTGCAGGTTTCAACAGTCCTACAGGCAAGACAGATGGTTTTATATTCATAGGAGTTCCCCCTTCAGAGCATAGCAAAACACAAACTCGTGAAATTATCAAACCAAGACTATGTAACCAGGATAGTTAGACAAGCACTAATTACTCCCGGAACCATCGGCCGAGAACTTAGACTCGGTATTAAGCATTTGACAGTTGTTCCTAGTTAGGCAAGGCTATGTCAATTGCGTAAATGATTTTGTATAACTCCCTGAGGCTATAACTGCCCCTGCTCAGCTCAACTAACTAAGATTGCGTAGTTTACCATGAAGCGTGGCTAACCCCTGCGAGATCAACCAATCTTAACCCTCTATCAAAACCACGCTATATGCTGACATACACAGTATTCTGCACATAGTAGGTTAGCATAGGCATGGTACCTGAACTATTACAGATTAATAATTGGGACTAGCGGAACCGACACGGGATTCCGAAGAATTTGCCGGTTAACTGCCATGCCCGGGCCAACCGGCGATACTTAGTTGCCGCCAACCTTCCGCCCAAGCAGGGCATGCCATCACGAGCTACAGAAGTGGCACTCACTCATTGCTTTTGCGACCGCTTCTCTTATTATCGATCTAACTCCGGTTTATTCTATCAGGAGTAACCCTAATACCTGTTAGAGATATATGAATTGGTTTTCCAAAGTAGTGCAGAGTGACCCCAGCTTGGAGTACCTGTGTAGCTAAGCACGGGCTCGTCGGCTGCAGCAATTTCTGCGGATGACATAAAAAGGTGTGGAACATCGCGCCCCGACCGCTAGAAAAGGGGAAAGAGAAGAAGAGGGGTGGTCAAGTTAGAGCTGCGTTGACTGGAACAGGTGTTGAGCGACCCCGATCATCAATGCGTTTGCAGGGTCCGGAATTTCGGGTGCGACCCTACGTAGTCGGAGGAAAAGACCGCGCGAAACGCCGTATGAGTCAATTAGCCCCCGTGTCCAGCTCCAAACTTGCTTATTTGGAATCATGTTTGCTGGTGAGGGCGGAACGCGAAACACGCGATTCTTAGCGCGGCCATTTTGGCCCAGTTGGATCTTGCACCTCTCTACTTGATTGTTTCAATTTTGCTACTCTATCCTAAGGGTTTATCATGTAAAAGGCTGTAGATCGGACGTCATCTGACCCGAGCGACTTTCTTCTCGCCCGAGACGACGAGTGACCCCCTGAGTTGCAGGGAATCTCTCCAAGTCTCACAACGATCAGTGTAATCGACTAACGTAGGGCTTACCCCGGATATGATTAGCTTGATGAAGAAAATCTTGATTTTCCAGCTCAGTCAAAGAGCCGAAGTAAATTAATAAACCCAATTATAAGCTGTTAACGATGCTGCGTTAAATAATTTGTATACAGTACGTCACTGAAGCGGTAGCACCTCAATACTATACGAAACTGTTCGAATTTAGATCACGACCTATCACGCTGAAAAGAAAGTAAGCTGAGCTACACAGGCCATTAAAACAACATAAAATCAATGGTAAAGACATGTTTGACTAACATGGAACTGTCAATACTTATGTATCTTGCAGAAGTAAGGGGGGATGACTGCACAAACAGTCTTTGTGCTATCCCGCAGATCGCGTGGTGTTGCGAGCTATCGCAGATGCCACCCGAGGAGGTTATTCGGTAATGCCATCTACTCCAGCAAGCCCCGACATGAGGCCTCGAAAACCGTGAGAATCGCGGAGAAAGCTTTTCTACTATTTACGACAACTCCGAGCCGAGTATACAGTCCTCCGAAGCTCGCAATAGAAGGCTATATGCCCGAGTCGTCTATATACACACTGCATAAGGAATAGCTCAAGAAGTAAAAAGTAACTGACTTCCATCTGGTGACGCCAGACTGGAGATGGAGGATCAGCAAGGACCCAGTAGGAGTCTTGCGGCTTGCTTATTTTAGCATGAAGTACAGAGAATTCTACGACTGGGACATGACAATGCCCCTAGCAAGTATTTTGCAGAGTATGTGGTAATTCATGCGACCCAGATACTTTTCTTCTAAACCATTCTGTCCAACGCGATTTACCCTGCCACGCTGTTTATCTAGGTTCTGCTGCAATTCAATAGCCACCTTGCTAACTAGCTTTCTATAACTGACTGCAGCAGCTTCTGCTATCCCATTAATTTACCTGCGCTTCCACGATCGTTACCAGATAATCGGGGTCGACGTACCCAAAGAGACGTGACTCGTTCTCGACGCCTTCAACGAACGCTCCGTGATACTGGACACTAAACAGCCGCGAGCCAACGAATCTCTTTCTACCATTGCCTAATCAATTATCTCCTGAGACTAAGGTTAGAGCTAAGGATTGTCTTGTAGTCTGGTTCGATAACTACTGTGAGCGTGATGATGCTCCTGATATTGCACAGCGAACTTCGCCGCCCTCGCAATTTCAGGGGCGCCACGAGAATCTTATCTCGCGAATGAAATTTCACATTGAATGCAACACCTAGAAAGCCATGATGTCCTTGGAGTTCTGGCTCCACGCCTTCTCTTGTGGGAAATTATTGTGTCAAGTTTGGAGGGTTTTTGTGGTGCAGTGCCATGGAAAGTCATGATACGATTCGCTAGAGTTCATTCGTGTGATAATCACAGCCAATGTCAGGTATTGAACGCAGCCAGCCATCTTCCAGTAATCCTTGCGCATATCATATATATGAGGCTGTTTTCCGTTGCAATTCGGGGCGTGGAAATTCGGAGTAAGGTATCTGTAACCCCAAAGTTGTTATCAAGGTTTGATTTAGTATCTAGGAAATCCATCCTACCGAATGATGTGTAACTTCGGTTAGAGAACACTGACATTATTCAGTTTATCGGGTTCAGCGAGTTGATCAGATCTTATCTCATTTCGCAAGCCCGTTTCTAGGTTCGATTTGGACTATCGACTTGCTCGTCTCGAAGAACATTTTACCTCTAGGTTAAAGCCACCGCGACCGAACTACCACCTCTTTTAAGTTGTCGGTCGAGAACGACGTTTACAACCATATCCAACCCACTGTCTATTACTGGGAGTGTAGTCGGGATTATCTCTCTCGAAATCCAAATCGCTCAATCGGTCTTCAACTACTACACACTTTTAAGTCTCAGCCGTCATTACTCGCACGATGCGAAACTTGAAGACCTACTTGGAGTACTCGAAAGTTTACGCAACCCTGCCTCCAACCGCACATTTCGAATCGATGAACACAGCTTGATTAACAAGATCTAGTCTCTCATTGGAGAGTGTGTGAAACGCATTCAATAGCTCTAGGACGAGGCGGACAGGCTCAAGAACCCTTCAGTGGACAGCTGAATTCTTAGAGCTCTATGGGACATCGGTTGAGATGCTGTTATGGGCGATGCGAGTGACGCAATGTTGAAGCTGCAGATGATGAAAAGGGACCTTGAAAACTCAAGTTACGAGCACATCGCGACCCGGTAGAGCTCGGCCGACCACTGGAAGCGCTTCAACTTTGACTTCGACGGAGTTGACGCTTATATCTAGTCGACTCTGCTAACCTCGATACCGTCAGTTGAAGCGTTTTGCCAAGTGTTCTAAGAGTTCTGAACTAACCCGGCATAGCCTGCTTGTTCCAGCACGATATTGCTGGAACCCTGAGCTCTGAATTCAACTATGCAAAATCTAGACAAAAGAGTCTCCGTGGACAAGGTAATAGTTCAAAAATGACAATGGGACAGGGTCCAGTAAAGTACAAGGTGCGAGTAAGTTTATATAGGAAACTGACATGCAACAACTTGATTAGCTAATAGCTTTTACTGAAATTGCGTTTTTGGGATGCTCTTTCTGGTTCTGTAGTTAGTATTGATACTAATGCGTGTAAACAGCGTGCATGATGTTTAGGCTGTTAAAGAAGGCATGCCAAGCAAGATTACGCAGCTACTCAGCGTTGTGAAAGAGGGCTTTGCAACTAACCATAATACACAACTGTGTACACGCAATTCACAAGTTGGTAAAATAATTCAAGGTAGGTAAATGTCTAAGTGTACTAGAGGTCCTCTTTGCCTAGGTTCCCCTCTCTTTTCTTTCCTTTTCTCCTCTTCTCTCTGCTTCAACCTCTGCTTCAACCTGGCAACCACACAACCTGAATTACTCATGCAATCCCATGACCTCTTAATTAACCTCTACAAATCTCACTAAACTCATGCGTCTTTGAGCTTCGCTTTACTTCAGTTGGACCTCGTTCTACCGTTGTGCTTCGAAAAATCCCGGCTGTGGTTGAACCTGACTTGAACCTCGAAACACCAACTACGACCAATTGCATCTTTACACCATTCCTACTTCTTTCTCTCCTACACTCAAGGGACATTTTACTCGCTAGATGATCATCAGATCTTTCGAAGGCAACCAATTCATCTCCGCGCCTATTGCTCTAGCCCGCCCGATTATTCATTGTATCAGTTTATCCCCATGACCTCAAAGCTGTGGCACCATCCATTTGATAACACACTGGGCTCGCACCTTCAGACACTTCGTGATATCATGAATCGTGCTCATCTCCGAAGGTTCATCAGCATCTGCCAGTCTTGATCTGTCTACGACAATTTACAACCTGAGCACCCTGAGTGCTGTCGCTCTATTCCCCTGACTCGTGAGAGACCGATGGATACCTAGATGGACTTAGAGAACTCATAGTCAAGGTAAGATATACTCCATGTTATTTTTTTATGTTCTGGCGATATTCTAATACGCGCTAGCTGATAAAGGTCGTCTCTTGCGATGGTCCGCTGTTGTTGGACAGCGTATATCAGATAATACGACAAACGGGCAAGCAGACAATGTTCTACTCTTATCAGTGTGCCGCAAAAATGCTACAGTCCTGGTGTAATTCACATACCACCCAGTCCGCGTCCCGTGCCTAGATGCTAGATCCTTGAATCTCGGTCCAATGTGCGCGACGTCCCCGCCGCCACACTCCCAAACCACTAGCACATACAAGCAACTATAGAACTATAGACAGTCAAGTCTCACAGCTTGACAACGTTCTACTTTTCTAGTAGTATACCGGTATAGTGCGGCATATCCACCATGACCGTCGTTGTTTGGGCTCAATTAACTGAGAGTACGTGTTTTGTCTCGCCAGTCTGCACCTGTCACCCACATCAATATCCACCGTCGATTTCACGCTGGCCATCAATATATTGATCTGACCACGTGCTGCTGCAATTGTCCATTATTGGTTAAGAGGACTCTGTGGATTTCCGGGGAAAGAAAGAAGACCAAGAAGAGCCGTCGGGGTTGAACAGGTATGTCATCAACTATAGATGCCACTCACACCGTGCTTGAGACATCGTGACATCGATATTCTAGTGTAGTTGATATTGCTGACTCTCTGGCAGGATATGTCTAAAGCGCCGAAGGTTGGGATCGCTGCCATTCCAGAGTATTAAGATACTCTCGTTGGGGCCTGGTCGGTCGGATCTGCTACAGAACATCTTCGGCATTCTTTGCGAGCTCAGACCTCTTTCCTTTGCTCTAAACTACTCCCCTAGTCAATCGGGCGGCACTGCTAGCTATCACTCTGACATTTCGACTGCCACTGTCACGGAACAGAACTGTAGCACTATACCGGTATACCACTGGTAAGAGAAGACCCCAACTACTGTGTCCCTGCTCTCTTGGAACTTCATTTGAGTGCGCGGCGACTCTGATCCGGCTTGAAATCATGTGGGGGATTTGACTGCCCACTCGGGGTTAACTAAGTCGATCTGCTTGACGGTCTGCTTGACTATTTGCAGTTGCTTATATGCGTGACTATAATTATCATAGTCAATGTGATGAGGCAATGGGATGTCATAGACCTGAGTCTGTCCGGAACTCGTGTCTGCATGATAGCGGGTAGCGTTACTTTCGAGTAGGCAGTCGAATCCTCTACATGACTTCAAGCCGGATCAGAGTCGCCGCGCACTCAAATGAAGTTCCAAGAGAGCAGGGATACAGTAGTTGGGTTCTGCTCTACGGTGCGATGCGATCGGTAGCCTTTATGGCTAGATATGCCTACGGTTGGTTTTGATCTCTTACGGCACACTTTGGCTATAGTTCATGAACTAACTGACAAAGCCGAGAAAGCTGCGGAAGATGCTAGAGCCGCTTCCCGCAAGGCAGTATCCGACGTCGACACGAACAGGACAAACATATAGGCACTATCTGTCGCTGGCCTGGTTGCGGAACAGTCACCTACTGATGCCAGAAGATAGGTGCCTGGAGTGAATAGAAAATCAGCTTGTAGCCAGGGGGGTAGTTAGGGCTCAATAGAGTGATCAATTGATTCCTGAACCACCCAAATCCAAGGTAAGTTCAGCCACTTATATACACAGAATCCACTAGTTCTACACCCTAGGATAGCTGTGAACTAGTCCCCTGACAACTGACGAGGAACTCAACCAGCACTTTCGCAATCACCAGAAAGACGCTATCGAACAAGGGTGGGATAAGAAGGCCTGCCTTTGGCCTAAGAGAAGCTGATGCGAAAAGCGAATATTCCTTCATCTGGAGGCACGGCCGCGGTCCAGATGAGTCCGGCAGCTCGTCCGACGAGTCGATCACGAATCCATTCCGCGAGAATCACCTAGATGTACAGGTGAAGTCTATTATACCTGGACACCTGATAATGAGAAGCATGAAGCCATGTCCATAGCTTCAAGAGCCTTCAGTAGTCTGAATAGGGAAATAAGCGCAGTCTGTGGACTCAGCGGCGCGATTACTGTAACAAAGGCTAGGTATGTAGGGCTTGGAAAGGGGTTTTCAATATTGCAATAATCTTCTTGGGCGTTAAGGAGGCCATACGAGTCTGGCTTTCTCCCTTCAGCTCTCGCGGCGAACTTAGGTCTATATACACGAACAGTCTCGCGCTTGCTCGCTTCAGTAATTCCAAGTCCTGTTCTACAGCATCAGACAAACACGATCATTCCGAATATTTCAAAACCCGAACAGTTCTATCGCCGAATCGCGCATTAGTTACACGATGTTGTCGACCTCAGCCACCGGAAGTTGCCTGTAGCCGTGGCTGTGGCTGGTCCGTGTGACAATTACCATGTGAGGGGGATAATCAACTGC
Organism: Xylaria curta; assembly: GCA_022495235.1. Classification (NCBI taxonomy): domain Eukaryota; kingdom Fungi; phylum Ascomycota; class Sordariomycetes; order Xylariales; family Xylariaceae; genus Xylaria; species Xylaria curta. Next base: position 191,098 of record MU375927.1, on the reverse strand, counting down.
ATGGGTACTATTACTATTAGGGTCTCAAGGTCTAGCTAGTGGACTCTTGTTGTTGCGCGAAGAGCCCAAAAACCTTCGTGGGTTAGTCTTTAGCTATATACATATCCTTCCAATAAAGACATTTTAACAATCAAGCATACTTCCAACATGTCATACAAGTGGATCCTACTTTGTGAAAACAGCCTAAGTGTATGCAACTTCTCCGAAACTGGGTCACGCGGCTTCATTAGCTGTAGGGTATCTGACTAGCTCAAATCCACTCTCCTGAGAGCTTTTTTTATGAGAAACCTACAATGTTAAAACGTGGCTTAAAGAGTCATGCTGCAGTCAAGTTCAGCAATGCGGGTAAATGTACTGAGCACAAGAGAAGGCGCCGTAATGGGCCGAGAATTCAAGGACAATGAAATCGAACGTTTCAGGGAGATGGCGGTTACGGACAAGCTTCTCTACGCCTTGTGGTCAGTGCAATGACACTATCAGTGCCTTGTATAACTTTGAAACTTCTTAAGTCGATTCCTGACTGATGACGTAGAATCTTAGCTACTACTGTCGGACAAGAGACTATGGTTCACGAATAAATCTCAGGCATCCTGAACGGTAAGTTTCAAGTATCATGGGTCTCTACGTATAATTTCGTGGATGCTTATTCCCTTACTCGTCTAGCATTCATATATTAAAACCTAATCGTAACGCGTTCAGATTTAATCTGTGTAGGTGTCTCACTCCTATCACGTATCGCAAATGAACATCAAATAACTAGAATCATATTTGATAGTTTTATGACTAGATAGCTCCTATAGTTCTAGTATGACGCAACATAGTTGTTGCTACCAGTTCATCGTGCACTCTTAGCTTTAGCAGTCCGTGACCATGACAGACCATCGTCCCTGCAAGGAGTGGCAGATAGAACCGGAGCCCTCAGGACTCGCAAGCGGAGCGCGGTTTCCAGTGCAGTCATCACTCTCATAGGCATAGACTATCAGATAAAATGAATTAGTAGAGAATCGGGAGCAGAATCTTGATTGGTAAACTAACGGGTGCAAGGGGAGCCGGTTTGCCAAATCTCAACCCCATGGTCGCTTTCATAAAGTGTGCGGCATTCGTTCTCGTAATAGTGCCTGTACTTGACGGAATTTCCCTTGCAGTTTGCCAAAGAGTTCCATTTCAGAGTCATGAACTCTCCCATGGCTGATGGTACTAGGAAAACGCATGCGGCGAAGGTGGTGGTGGCGAGGCTTTTGAACAGCATTTTGTAAAGAGCAATACCCTTGATCGGAAGCTTAGAATCGATTGTCGTCTCGAAAAATGAATTTCGAATTTTATTGTTGTTGACACGATGTAAAACAAATGAACTTAAGATGAAGGCAGAAAACTATAGTCTCGAACATGATGCAACTACACAAGCTTTTTATATTCAATGTCACAATCAGATGAGCGAAGCCTCTATACCTCGTATCTCGCGATACGTTAAGAATGACCGGAGCTAAGATAGATACTATAGATACTTTCCTTTAACTAAAGCGGCAGTTATAAGTCCATTGTTCTATTGAAAGACATATTATTGAGGATTAACGGGCTATCTTGGTCATAATGTGGTGGGCACGCGGAGCTAAGAGTGATCGGGCTTATGAAAGGTGGAGGTTAGGTAAACCGCAGCGCCCTAGTTCTTACATAGGTACCTACGTCGAACTGATCAAAAAGCTTTTTACGGCGTAATTTACCGCCGATCTTATTTGAATCAACTTATGAAATGATATGATTCAGAGACGCCCGCGATATGTAGTAAAGAAAATTCTCCCTCAAAAGTTCCAGTTCAAAGTGCCTCTCTATGTAAAGATTACTACTCATCTGCAGCTAAACCGGAATGTAGTTGGCTATGGCGTTGCTGCCTGTAGCGCACATCCTTGACAGCGCACTATAATACCCGAATTGGAATGTATCTTAGAAACATCAGTCCTACCGGTGTTCCCGACGTTATATAATCCATTCCGATTGCAATCACTACCTTAGCGCCCCTGGGGGGGTGTAGGTAAGGATTGCAGCAAACCTTTCGTTGTTGGTAATGCTGTCTGCAATCCCTACGGAATTTTGAATGGTTGCGGTTCCTGGAGACGATTGCTACAAAGCTTTTGTATACGAAATGCTTATATTTTTAAAGTACTATTGTCAAGTGGACACCATGTCGAACTAGAAAGCATGTCAGAATTGAAATAGCAGCAGAACTCTAAAATGGTGCAAAGCTCAGAAAAAGTAACAGAGCCCTACAAGGATAACCCCTGTGCCGTACCTGCAAATGCCCACTATTACCCCACTTCCAGGAACCAGCTATATGTTTTTTAAAAAAAAGGTGCTCCACAATACTAGTAAGTAGCCTAGCGGATTGGCCACCCGCTTTGCTGCAAGCCAGTACTTTACACCTAAAGGTTTGGTGTTCAAGTTCTGGCTGCAGCGAAGTGGGTGGCCACCTCTATTGATTTTTTTTTTTTGCTATATACGTATATTATTTTGCAGACATGGTTGCAGCAATGTTTTCCGCGCGTAGTAAAGATTATTTCCCTGTAATGGCTTATATTTTAATTGTAGTTTTTATGTGGACATAGTTTTAATCGCTGGACATGCTATCGGATGTTCGACATGGTGTTCAACTGGACATGGTCGTTACTTCCGTAAGGCTTTAGTAACCATGTTGAGTGGAAAGCATGTCTAATTTTCGAAAAGGTTGCTGCAATCCTTACCTATACCCCCCCTGGGGCGCTAAGGTATATAAAGGAATACGGTGTCGAGCATCCTTTCCTTCTTTTCCCTGCGTTATTCGCACAAATAGCTGACCTACAGTGATTCAAAATCGAGATCGTTCTTTTCACTAAGGGCAAACATGTTAGGAGTTGTAACACTCACGATTTTACAAGCGTGCCTTACCCAAGCAGTTGCTCTACCACCACCCACGGGAATATACAATGTCGGCGTCAGCAAGCATACGATTGAACACTATAACTCCCACGATCCCTTAGCGCCAGGTAATGTCAGCACCGCGTTTTTGGCAACTATTTACTACCCCACACTCCAGAAACCGCATGGCCCGCCACAGCCGTATTTAGAGCCTGAGCTTGCGGCGATCATGGAGATGCAGTTTAATTATAGTGCTGGTTTCCTCTCCACTTTCACCTCCACTATCCAGCCAAACGCACCCTTCCTAAAAGCGCAACATGGGGAGCCCCAGTTACCAACCCTTCTGTTCGGCCCTGGTGGCGGCGGCCCTCCGGTTGCGGGTAACACCATCTTGATCTCGGAGCTGGTGTCGCACGGGTACACGGTGGTGGGGCTGGACCATCCCTTCGAGCAACCGTTCATCCGCTACCCGAACGGAACAGGTGTCGTGGGTGTCGACATCGACTATTATAATTCGGCGCTCATCGAAGCCATATACGACACCCGCGTCGTAGATAACGCTGTCTTCTTGAAATACTTCCCCGAGCTGACCCGGAAGCTCGGGGCGCCGTTCAACACTACGCATATGGGCTCATTCGGATACTCGCTGGGAGGTGCCGCGGCGCTCGCTGCGATATACAACGACGACCGCTTCGTATCAGGGCTCAACCTTGACGGCTCGTTGTATGAGACCCTGACTGAGAATAGCACCGTCGCGGATGCAAGAAAACCAGTGTTCCTGATTGGGAATGAATTTCACACGGGAGTAGATGCCGACCATGATATTACGTGGGAGAGGTTCATAAAGTATCAGACGGGGTATTTTAGGATGATCACGATTAACGGGTCTATGCATCATGATTTCTGCGATGATACCTTTTGGAAAACCATTATGCCTACTGACCCGTCTACCGGCCCTATTGATGGGAATCGCATGTATAAGATCTTGAATGATTATGTCAGGGCCTTTTTCGACTTCACTTTGCTCGGTCGGAGTTCACCACTCTTAGACGGTCCATCGGCGGCATGGCCTGAGGTTGTGTTTTATAATCGAACTGTGTGATGGGTTGTTGAGCATGAGACGTGTATGTCAGAGTCAAGATGCTTATGTAATTCTCTTCAATTACATTTAAGGTTTAGCTTGTGACTATGCAGTTCTCCAGAAGAAACATGTTCAGGTAACTAACCCTTTGCAACATGTTATCTAATTTACCGCCAACTTCAAAGCGGCTCACTCGGCCGACCTCTTAGTCAAATAATATCGGTAGGAAGGATTGAATACCTAGACTTCCTAAGAAAAAACCACTCAGCAACGCCCTCCGCTAACCCGGATATTTTCACCTAAGCACCTTGATGGCCGGAGACTTCCCGGAGAGTTCCACTTTAAGTCCGGCAACAAAACTACCATATAAGGATAGCATAATCAAGACTCCTGGGAAGCCCTCGGACAACCTATCAACTGCATTAGATTTTCTCTTCTCAGCTTTTGCAACATCTTATTTGAAAACACAAGTTTCTCCCCAACCACAACATCAAAATGGCGAAAGCGCAAGAAGAGCTAGAGAAGATGTTCAAGACATTCGCCTCGGGGTTCGATGATGAGAGACTAGATAAATTCATCGAGGACTCAGAGCGGATCATGAGACGACCTGCGGGATTACTCCTTGCGCAAGCTGGCCTTGATGCATCGACGAGCAAACCTATCACTCTGCTAGACCTCGCATGTGGTACTGGTCCCATCGCCGCGCACTTATATGAGACTGTGGACAAACAGGTCTTGTCGCAGAGTAAGATGCTGTGTGCGGATATTAGTGAGAATCTGGTTGGCACGTTGAAGCGACGTGCTGAGAAAAACGGTTGGTCTAACGTCGAGACTGCTGTTCTGGACGCGCAGGTATGACCACATCGCAGATGACATAGAAGTGCATTTGATAACACTACTAGAAATCGGGATTGCCTGAGCAATCATTCTCGCATATGACCCTCAATTTCGCTATGCACATAATTCCAGACCCGGGTGCTGTTCTGCAAGGTGTGTCTCATTCATTGATGGGAAATTGAAATTCATTGCTGATCATCCAAGCAGATGCTATGCGAATCCTTCAACCTGGAGGCATACTTGCCTTCACAGTATGGCACAAGGACAACCTGGGCTGGGTGCCGGATATGCGATCGAGTTTCGCGACGCTACCATTCGAGGCACCTATGCCAAGCACATTGCCAATGGCGCCCAACGGGGCGTCGGAATTCATCGACCCCGACCTGATCCCGGAACAACTCACCCGGTACGGCTTTGAAGATGTCAAGGTACAGACGGTTGAGCACACCATGCGGATAGAGAATGCTGAGGACTACCTGCGGAGCTTTGGGATGATGCGAGATTGGATGCTTAAGTCGTACTGGAGCGAGGAGAGTAAGGAGAAGGCGAAGGATGTTCTTGACGATCATATTATACACCACCTAACAGAGAAGCACAATGGACAGGGCTGGGATCTGACTTGGAAGTTGATTATGGCGACTTGCCGCAAGCCAAGAGACTGAGATGGGTATTGAAGCAGTGCAAGTGGACCTCGGCTGAGTAAAAGGGGGCAGTCAATAAGGGGTTTCGCTGGGATCAAATTTATGAATTTACTCACAACATTGCTTTTTGAGACCTCCAATTAGTACTTTGTTGGATTTATCGTTGATCTTTTATGCATCTACTCAGTCTCATTGCGTTCTTAATCAAGTGATCGATTTACCGATGCCCACTAGCCTTGTATGCGTAGTGGCGTGATTCCTTTGCGGGACTTAGGGGTATGTGAATTACCCAGGACCATTTCAGTATATATGAGAATCAAATTTGAATGTTTTTTTTTTTTTACGTGCGCTGTGATAATCTTTTATATTGGGATGTTGTCGGGAGCGGCTGTTCATTTAGTATCGCCTACATTCAGATAATACCTCATATGAAGTTCGCTTTACTTATATGCAATAAATGACAGGAAAGCGGGGTATTTCTTGATGTGCATATAAGGTAGGATTCTGGGTCGAAGTCCTGCGCCGTCAGCCATGATAGATACCTATCACCACCCGCTTCTATTTATCCCAGCCCGTCAGCCTACGAATGGACTCGAACCTGCAATTCTACGATCTGTGATAAATACAACGATGAGCAGCGGGCGGATCTCCTCATGGACCAGATTCAAGCTTTCCAGTTCAGAGTCTCTTGATCCTACCATTTTCAAACCTCTTATAGTAGGCAACAACAACTGCGTACACGACGCCTACTATGGCCCTATAGCCGAATTTAACGGTGAATACATTCTCGTCGTTATCTGGGAGTCGCGCCAACACTACGAAGAATTCAAGGACTCGGCCCAGTATCGCGAATTGCTTAGTAATCTCAAGGCGGATTCTTCTACGAATTCGGTCACACAGATCGTCGATTTCGATAAAATAGCTTTCTGGTGGCGCTTTGGGCCAAATACTGAGCTTCGCACCGTCTATTTCCCCACTTCTCTCCCGGCAGAGTCACGCGAGGCAGTGAAGAGACTCAGAGGCCTCGTGCTGACAATGGGTCTCGGTATCGATGGTAGTAGAGCCCATTTGTCTCCTTATAGAGGCGTACCTACTTGTGGTTGGACGGAAGGTTCGAAGATTTGGATGAACCAGGACACAATTTCATGTGTATGGTGCCATTATTGGAAAGATCGAGAGGCCGAACGGAGATTCAAAACGACAGAGACGCGGCTACCTAAGGATATGGAAGAGGATCAAATTTTAGCATCGGAGGCTTTCGAGGCGGATTTAAAGAGTTTTGGCGCGTTAGGCTGGGAAGATGTTCATGTGAACTTCAAGAAGGTACCTAAAACTATCTAATATTGGGAGCATTCCAACGGCACTGTCCCTGCTTTTACCATGAACTATCTGATCTCGAAATCATAGGAACTAATATTCTGAGTACAATGATACAACAGGGAGGTTCTATATGCCCCGATTTATATAAATTGACTTTCGTGGAACTTAAGGATCCCATATTCGGGGTCGGTAATGAAGCCTATTGTCCTCGAGACCACCTGCGCGGGCCTGCCCCAACTATATACAACAGTCCCCTAGTTCTACGACCTATGGCAGCTAGAGACGTCTTCGAATTGTTGATTTAGGCTACCCAAACACCTTTTGGTACGTTCTGCTTGCTCACTTGAAACTTCGCTAGTGTGAGCAAGCCCGAGTCCCTCATAAACCGCTTCGGGTTTGTCGGTGGCGGCTTATTTACAGATTTAGAACTGGCGAATGTGAACTGTGTATTCTGCCCCAGATAGTACGCCAGGGCGTAAAACGTATATGATTCTGGGTTCTCTATAGCCTTTGGAGTACCAAACCTTACAATAGAGTTCAAATTGTCTGTTTTATTGTGATTAGATGACGTTATTAGCTCTACGTGAGTTCTCACCACTTACAACTATGGTCAGGAGTATCTGCTGTACCAAGAGCAAGATGAAACATCTCATGGAACAGAGTCAAGGAGTGAACTTGAAGGGTCGAGATAGAAACCTTCTCCTTTGTAACTGGGGGAATATTGGCTAAAGTGTCTCCTTGTGTGCTTGGAAAGTTGTCTATGCAGAGCGTGACAGTACTGGGAGCGGTTTGATCTTGTGTAGCTGCCAAATTGTCTTTATCGGAGCAGTAATCTCCGGGGTCTGCTTTTAAATATTGTCGAAGGTCGTCAGACCAAAAGGGGACTTGATACAAGAGTTAGGTGCATATTAGAGGAGACTATATGATCGATTATGACGCACCTAGGCCGGTTGTATCCTTTGGAAAGATGTCCTGGACTTTCTTTTGATCCGTACGTGGCAGTCCTGTTGCGTCATCGAATGCTATGTCGTCCCAATTTTGCTCTAATACCAACAAAATTATCATGGTGAGCCTGAAATAAATGGAATATTCTTGATCACTTACCTTGCAACCAGTCTGAGTTACAATACAGCCTTGGCTTTCCCCCGGGAGGGAGGCTTTTGAGATTAAGAACGTCATTTACTTGTCCAATTGGGTCTAATAGGATTAAATAATTAGCATGTTAAGCTTTTAACTTGATGGTAAGATGATAGATACCTCCCGCCTTTGTTGCATCACCCTGCGGATCAATGCTAAAAAAGGTCTTCAAGTATTTCCTACTATCCACATCCTGAGCCGCTGCACCGGTAGATGCTGAGTTTGCAAGGGTTAAGGTATCCGCAAACCATCCGTCAATATTTTTCCCGTCGCATCCTCCTTTCGTGGTGCCTGTCTTTACTTCGAAAACATCACCGACAGATACCCCGAGAATGGTGGGCGTGAATGCGCTGAGAAACATGAGAACCCAGGCAATGCCTGACACAGAAGATATAGACGACGGCATGATGGGAAGCAGTCGATTGGGTATTTTGTACGGCTTGTTTATCGAACGTTGAATAGTAAAGTAAATATTGACTTGACACTTGGAAGCTTAAAGCTATGATAGCTAGGAATCTTCGAATAGGGCGGATGTCAGTAACATATGTGAACAATGGCATCAAATTCTATTTGTGGCACAACATATAAACTACAGAATTATACAAGGCAAGTGAACCCGAATACCACAATCCAGCTATTTCAACTGTTTCATGGGGCAGCTCATTCAGAGCTTCCTATTTGACACCCAATTTTGTTAAGTGGCATTGTAGTGAAAGGGGAGCATTGTTTCATGTTAAAATAGTTTTCAGCACAACCCCCAGTTTGTCATCACCTCCGGTAATAAGCGCGCATAAAGAAGTGAATGAATAAGCGCTCTGTTGGCGCATGAAACCTTGCTGTTCGGTAATATCGGCCATATCTCAATCCACGGAATGAAGTTATGGATTATCATCCTGCCGAGAGGTTTTGGCCGGCCCCCACCCTCATCCCGTAGTTTATAGTAGTCCGCATGTAGTATTAACTAAGCCATGGCTGAACCCGAAACTCTGGCTATGTTGCTGCGCCTCCCTATGGGATCCTACGGAGAGAACCGATCAGTCAGCCTTGCGAAGTGCAGTGTTGAATCTCCAGCAATAAGTGACTTGAGCATTTCAAAATGTTGCAGTTAAGCGCCTATCAAGGGTTCGTATTCATAGGCAAACGGATCCTCGTAATTAATCTCTTGCGTAGATCATCACGCCATCATGTTTCAACAATAGACCACGCAGTTGAATGAAAATCGGAGTCAGCGTAGAAATGCCGAAAGTGTAGTCGTGAGGCCGAAAATACCCATAGACTTTTATTTCAAGTTGAGAATCCCATCCTTTAGAGCAAAGATGGAGTTTAAAATATGCCTTCGGCCATACCAAGTCAAACAAGTTGTCTCCAGCCGTTCAACTTTATCTCTGTCTTCAAATTCTTGCTCGGTAATATCGCGTGGGGAGCTCAACCCAAGATTTCTATCACAATGGATAGAGTATGCCGTCTTCAAGCTTCTCTGCTATGTTTATTTAGTCTGATCGTCGCTGTGACCGGAGCCCGGGGTTACCGTCAGATTGAGAGGGCCAATGCCCCACGAAGAGAACATTTAATTCAAAGGTTCTCAAACACGAGCACTACCTCACAATCTCCATCAACATCTATACCGATATCATCCTTGACGCTGACTTCATCCACAACTCTACCATCGTCATCTTCCACCCAAACATCGGAATTTCCATCCTCCACACCAGCGACGTCGTCAACGGCGTCGGAGGGACTACCACCATTGACTACGTATCCACCACTCACAAGTATCTCAACGTCAACAGTGTCCGTTACTACTGCGACTCATAGCAATATTGACGGCACTGAAGTACCAGTGCTTTTCGGATGCTTCTTCTGTCCCCCCGGAGAATCAGGGTTGTTATTATTTGGCATACCCGATATTCCCGGCATCTATCCACCCCCTCCAAACCCACCCTTTCCAGGATTCCCAACGTAAGCGCATCCGTTTACAAAATTTGAGCAGAAAGGCTTTAACTTTATTCAGCGTGACAATCGGTAACGACGGGAATCCAACGGTAGATGCGGATGATTCTACGACGACAGGTGGGACGTCATCCAGCACGCCAACTTCAAGTGAATCTTCGTCTTCGGTAGGCGCTCTGAAATCAATACCTACGTGAGCAACTCTGTCCTAACACGATTCAGTCATCTTCATCCACCAGCTCGTCCAGCACACCGACATCAACGATGGTGGCAGTGACGTGGGAGCAATGGAGTAGCACAGAAGAGAGCGCCAGTGATGACGATGCGGCAGCTGAGTTCGCGCAGTCCCAGATTGATGCTGCCTTCGGCACCACCTCGTCTACGCTAGAGACAACAACAACACCATCGATCAGCACTCCGTCAGAGACCAGCTCTATCTCCGTGCCAATCACCACCAGTAGTGAAACATTGACTCTTTCAACAACAGAAACCAGCGCCACTTCTATACCCGTCAGTACCAGTAGTGAAAGCTTGACTTCTACAGCTATCAGCACCGATAGCGTGACCTTGACACCTTCAACATCGGAAACGCCCTCAACAACTACTGAGCCACTGACAACCTCAGCAGCACAAGGCGATCCAGGATGCCTGACTGTGACTGTATCAAATGGCGAGACTTTTACGGCTTGTTCATGAAACTAGGACTTACAGTTCAATGATTCCCCCACGGGCAGGAATCAAAGCCAGTTAAGGGGTAGTAAGATTTGGAGAACGTATTGAACGCCGGGTACATGCAATTTGGCGCCCCTTAAGTCGTCGCCGTTCAGAGCGGCACAATCCATCTGTCAATCAAGGAACAAAGGGGTGAATTTAGGTACTTCGATACTACGTATAAACGTTCTTTTTACTTCGAATATGAAACACGCTTTGAATTAGGGTACATCTATTTGTTTCATAGCTCACTATTCTGTGTGATACATTGTACGTACATAATAGCATGGTCTTTGTGAACTAGAAAGCACTATTACTAAACACTGCCTGAAATTGTTCAAGAATCTGAGGAGTTCCGGTCAGAAGCGACGGTTCCAGGAGTGTTGTCAATAATCTGCGGCTCAGATTCAATGCTCTGTCGGAGACTTTGGACACTCCCAGGGCTCGCTGGCGAGTTTATGCGATGTTCAGTTTGCTGAGGTTCTTCTGAAGTATTATCTTGTGCGGTTTCGCCTTCCTCTGGTGAAGTTCCTTCTTTGAAGGGTGGGCTTAGAACCGGGTGATCGGGGTTCGAGATGTCCAGGCATCCCAACAGATCACCTGTTTCAGTTGTTGGAATCTCCTCGGTGCCGTTAGCCCAGGTCCCAAAGCCGAGTTCTTCATGGGCTAAACGCTGCAGCTGTAGAGCGGTGAGGCTAATCCATTCCAAATGCGCATAATTGTTCCAACCCCATTTCTGATATAAGATTTTGGATACGGGCTCAAGTAGGTAGGATGTGATGATGATCAAAACTCCGACCAGAAAAGTGAAGAGAATTCCGAAAAGACTGAATGAGGCATATGCCGTGCTTCTAATCTTCTGTAGCTTAGTTAGCTTCGGATATCCCGCACGCAGAAGTCCTTGCATACCTGGTTGTTGCACAGCTTCCTAGCTGCTTCAGACTTGAAAGGCGAACGCGTTTCAAGTACCGACGAAGCGTTGGGGCTTACATACGCTATGTCGAGGAATGCTTCTTGTAGTGACGCCAGATAAATGTCTGTCCAATGGGCTACATCTCTTTGCCATTGATTCGATGCTAACGGGCCCTGAACGCCACGTAGCAGAGTGCTTTGAGAGTCCAAGCTTGCCGGCCCAAGGTGAGCAAGTACCATTTGCAAGGATATATATTGATAATCCATGAACGCAGCCGTGAAATACTTAAACCTTCCCGTATCCTCGGTGCCGTCATCCCTTAGCATGATATCGTCATATGTACTGTTGAAAACAAGTGCGACGTCGTTGATAGCGTCACGAAGACTTGCCAGGCGACCACAATGCTCGGTATCGGCATGGCAGAATTGGAATTGCTCGGCGCAGCCTAGTGGAGATGCCGGCTCCGAAGGGAGATATAACGGTGTAGTATTGTTGGGGTTTTCAGAATCGTGTGAGGTGATACCAGACTCATTCGACACGCGGTACCATTCGTCGTCAGAAGATGCCTCGTAGATGACTCCCGCGCCAGACAGAAAAATCATAGCGGTGTCTGCATCTTTTCTGTGAAGATTGTCTATCGGGGAAAAAATCGATAGTGGGGTGAGAGTCTGTCCGTTCTGTACCCAAGACCACTGCGGGCTGCACACCAAATGTTATTCAGGATTATGTGGAAAGAAGTAAAAGTCTTGATTCTCCATCGACCTCGCCAATTGATTAATTACTTACGTGATTTGGTAATTAGGGATAGGAGCCTCAGCATCCTGGGAGAGCACAACTGCATACTGGGATTCTACTGGTTCGGCCATCCATATGTGATCTTGGTTTCCCGTCGGGGTTGACATGTTGCCGTAATGGTATGTGGTAAACGTTCCGACAGATGTATTGGTTTGGCTTGTGTAGTTTGTTGTTGTGATGGGAGAGCAGTGTAGAACATATCTGGCCAGAAACCTGTCATTAGGAGGAGCGTTCAAACCTAGATCTTTGTGACTGTTAATATATCCCGAGTCGATGCGTAAATTTTCTGAAGGAGATCGACACATCTCCTCTTTAAAAGGACATGCCATATTCTGGTCCCTAACACTGCCAAGGGCCTTGCTAATAAAACGCTCACAGCTGAGTGTTCCTGTGGCGCCAATTGAATAGCACTGTTGAGCATAATTGGCTGCATTATTTGCCTTCTCTGCTAGATGGGGTCCCTGCACGAGTTGAATCAACCCGAAACCAGGATTGCCATCTGAGACTGTGAAGTTTGCAAGATTAAGGGTGCCGCAGTTTAGACTCTTGATTAAGACTTCAGTGCCGACTGCGGTAGAAATCTGTGACGACAGGCCACTCGCAGCAGTGAAAGCCGCGATGCTTGTTACAGCAGCAACCACTATCCAGATTGGATAGAAGCGACTCTTGCTATGTCGGTTCGTCCATATCAGGCGGAGAAAGAGCTGGAGTCCACTTTCTGGCGTGGAAGAATTGCGCAAGATCGCTTGCCTTTGATGGTGCACTGCACCTTGTGAGTTGTTCGTGGCGTAGTGTCGATGAAAGGCGAAGCACATAATTCTCCAAAATCGAGTCGATACAAAGGTAATAAAGAAGGCGGTGAAAGCAATAAGTAAATTGGCCTCTTCGCGTTTCAATGTGAGAGTAGCCCCCAGAACTTGGCCTCGAGACCAGTTGGTCCATACACCCACGTATACAGGGTATTGACCATCGTCACTAGATTGAGCTGCCATATTAAATAGTGAAATTGTAGATATATGAGCGTTTGGATGATCATCTAACTACGTGACCCAGGTGGGAAATCCTCTCTATATATACATGAGTATGCCATAGCTCTTTGACCTATGCTTTCAGGGAGATTGAATTGCAACAATGAGTAGTATTGACTGTTCTATAAGGTTGGGTATATATGTTATTTGTGTAAATGATGAGAAAGAAGGTCCTATTCGTCTTATGCTGGGTGAGATCCATCTCGATCTTGAATTCGACGGTATGATATCATAAACCTTCTTGTTGTATTAAAAACTGAATATATCATATTTGTCAATATATGTCTCCGGATTGGGGGCTAAGGTGACGGTGACATAGATCGAGGGCCCCCACCCCCACAACACGTTATCATAGCTATAGATGTCGTGTGTTGCACTGGTGAAATCCTTCACTATGGAGGATTCATTTCATTTAGGATATAGTTGCGAATCTAGTCAACTACAAGCATAAAATATCTAACTAGTACATTGTATAAATCCTCCAACAGCATCGACCCCGAAATGCAACGCACAAGGGCAAAATGCGCAAGCTCGTCCTATTTAAGGGTTGATCTCGATAGATGGATGGCGAGATGGGTGCTTACCAATGTTTATGTGTGAAGTTATCTAAGCGAGGAAGTCGAACCCCTTTTCCCCCTAATTCCAAGTGTTAATTAAGTACTTGGGTTGATGGGTGGGGTCCACTATCAGCCACTGCTAGTTATAGCTTATCAGTTTATCAGTTGGCAGCATAACCAGGCTATCATTCAGCCTCTTGACAGGTGTCGATAACGAAACTTCATGTCTTAATGCGACACGGTCAACAAAGACTACTTCTTACCTAGTAACACCACCTTGAGGGGAGACTCCCTGGTGACATTGATTTCATTTCGACATGTTCGAGCTTCCGCCGTAAACACCCGACACCCACCGATTCTGCCCATAGCATCATCCCTGGATAGCAATTAACTAGTTACATGCATCATTACGTTAGTTATCTCGAAGTGCGACTCGTCGGCATCCAGTAATCGCAGCACCATGCCCTCGTCGTCTATCGTCCGCCTTGTCCTGGGCGTGATAGCGCTTCTGTGTGTCGTCCAATTGGCCGTCGCAACGTCAAGTCTAGAGGAAGGCATCCTCCCGTCGTACCACTATGGCGCTTCCATCCCCGTCGAGTGCATGAACCGTAGCATGTGAGCCACCTCCTGCCTCGTGCCTCGTGCCCCTGTCCTTGTCTTTGTTGCTTTCATGTTATCTTGTCACAGGTTTGCTAACCCCAGACTACTACTACAGGGAGACAGGCGAGCACATCCAAGATGCCCACGACCAGATCCAGTGGATCCCTTTCCCCGTGTGCAACGAGACCGGCAAGCCGCTCGAGTTCCACTACGGCATCGAGACCGAGCTCAATTGTACCATCCCCTTCATCGACGACCCCTTCTTCCATCTGCTCGAGTTCTACGTCCATAGCGATGCGCCCCTCGCCTGCCGCCTGCCTTCACGTCCGCCCGCCCACGTCGAGCGCATCGGCGAGAAGCCGATCGATCCCGAGTTTATACCGCTCGTCTTCGCCCTCGCCGGCACTCTACAGCTAAGCCACATGCACATCAGTACACACCTGAACGTGCTACTGCACAGTACACCCAAGCATCACATCCATCCCCACGATAGCGGTGTTCTTGATAGCGGCGCCGCTTATAGCACCAGTCCGCTCAGCCATATGGCCGGCAGCCACACGCGCCGCCTCGTCATCGGCGACCCTTTACCCCTGAGCTTCAGCGTCCGCTGGTTCCCCACCCCGGCCCTGCCCAAGACGGAGGGCAAGGTGGAGTGGCAGGGCATGGGCGGCCACATATATGCTAGCACCGTCTTCTACGCCATCGTCGCCTTCCTCGCTGGCGTGCTCGCCTCCGGCGCCTACTTCTTCGGCGTCATCCTGCCTAAGAGGCTGCGTGGAAGGGGCCTCGGTGGCGCCACGCCACTCGGCTATGGAATAAATGGCAAGGGAGTTGGGAACGGATGGGGTTACGCAAAGCGAATTGACTAGGTTGTCAACCTACCTATAACCCAGGGTGGATTATTGTGAGGCAGGGGGAATACCTCATTCTTGTACATGCATACCTATTGATAGATTACGTCTACTGTACGATGGAAGTCTTTTTTGGCTGGCTGTAGCATTAGGAGTTACGGCACTGGCGCTCGAATTCAAAATACCGGCATGGATTGGCTCTTGGAAAGTTGGTTGTCATCTTTTTATCTACTATTTATAATGCGATATCTCAAGTAACCGATACCGTGACACTGAATATGATTCTCCGGCCGGCTTGCTTACTGCGCTTTCTTTACCACATCTACGGCACTGAGACGTTTCTGCACTCGTGCGTACATATCGATCGTCAGAAGGACAGCTAGGACTCATCAGTTATGCTCTCAACACAACAACCATGGTCATCCAAAAGATGAAAGACAAAGGGGGGAAAACTCACCGAGCGCCAAGTATCCCCCATAAAGACCACCCGCGAGCGCCGTCTTCTGCGCGGTAGTAACAATAGCAGGGTCCCAGAGAAGAATATCGTAAATGCACGTAAACGTGGTGAGAGCCGTCTCGACACCGTACACAAGGAGGAGCAGCTCAGCGGACCCGGAGAGACCCCGGCGCAAAGCGCCTACCGCCCAGAGAGAGACGGGGAGGTGGAAGACCAGCTCGAGAAAGGCGAAGAGAGGGAAGAAGGAGGGAATCTCGGCTGGTGGCGGCAGGAAGAATTGGTCGTTGTAGTTGGCGATGTAGAACTCCCGGATAGAGAAGAGGAAGTGTAGAGGGGACGACGGAGGAACCCAGAGGGATTTGGGGTATAAGGGGACCAGGTCGACGACTGTGAGGGGTTAGTTGGTTTGAGAGTTAGGGTGCGTATGAGAGTAGTGGGTTCATGAAGTGAGGGAATTCTGTGTGATAACATTCATTTGCGATGGGGAAAGATGAGTTGAAAGCTGGATATTGTTCATCTCATTGCGATTACACCCCTCAAGTCATTGCGTGAGCCGCAGTAAGGTGAACAGTGAAGGCTGGCTCTTGGGCAAGGGATAAGACGTGAAGATCAATTCATCCAAGGTATTGCATTGAACCTGAGCCTTCACCAGATAGCTTTTAAAACAGAACAGCTGATTGAGTAAATGGGTGCTTACAGAAGAGAACAGGGATATGGATCACAAAGTAGACCAAGTAGACGCGGTCGAGGATTGACCTTGTTGAGGATGTCATTTTGTTTATAGAACAGGGGGTAAAGGCGTAAGTAGCTGTCTCGTTTTGAGTGAACTGATTAATATGTGTATTATAAGATTGATGTGTGAGGATGTGTTATGAAATCGCTCGAGATCTTACAGAATTGACTGAGTAAGGACGAAATAGATATTTGAAATTACCATGTGTGAAGATGTAATATACTGTCCTACACACTGTCAATTTCTTGGCAGTTGTAGGGTAGCTTCTTGAATTCAGGGGCTAGACACCAGCTTTATAAAGTATTGTCCATTATCATACGTGCATTTTATCCTTAGGTAGTAATATCAATTTGATGATGTCTTCTATCACGTTTCATTCGTGTTCGTATTGACAATTAGAACGATCACAACACTGGCACTCGAAGTAAAGAATGGGACTTTCATGATAATCATGAGCAAGTTCACTTATAGCATCTACTTCCAACATCTTCGAAGTGGCTAGCGATCCGACTATATAATTTATAGTTCCTAAGTGATTTCTGATATATCTTGAGCAGTGACTTAGCTCAACCTATCTCGCGGCTTTACCACACCGTAGAATTTCTGAAACCGACTCGTTCATCTGGACTTGATTATATGTAAGTTACTAAAATCAAGCTGCTGCTGCACCAAGCTGAGTTGCCATTGATACAGGGCTCAAGACCCCCAAAACTAGAGCTATACGGTTACAAGAATATCAGTCATTAAGGAAGTTATCAAACCAATCATCCGGAAGCTCAGATTCTGGCTCTGAGTCGTCTGCGACCGTCCTACCATCCTCGTCCCAAGCCATATCATCGTCCAGAACCATAGTCTTGCCGGTCAAGATATCGAATGATCGTGTTTCGAACTGTGGAAGTGAATGAGTCAAGACCCTCACGATTTTAGGGGACACCATTTGGGCTGCGAGAGCTTGGGCTTGTTCCTGTATGTCGGCTATTAGTTGAAGCGGTCCCGCTGGGGAGCCGCATCGCTTAGAGTGAGCTGCAGACGTGGTTCCCGGCTCGTTCGTGATTAAACTCAGATTTACTATCACGACGCTTAAGTGTGGGATATTGTCAAGATCGTGTGGTTTTAGAACATCTGGACAAATGCTGCGCATGCGTAGGTGAAGAGTGTGAAGGGTACGAAGAAGCGCGCCAATAGCGGGGCATATATGGACACCCTTCTCTTGCGCTTCTGGCGAGTTTAGAAAGTCGACAGGTAGGTCCAGCACTAAAACGCTTAAATTATCTACTGACAGAAGACCCTGTATCGTTGGCAGAGATAGATAATCATTGGAATTGTCGAGGGCCTCGGGAGACGGGGAGCTTCGAGCTTGTATGCGCAAGATACGTAATCTGTGAGACTGTTGGACTATAACGGCGAGCTGGACGAGATCATCATTTAGGACATCTATCCAAGTCCTGACAGGAGTATCCTCGAAAGAAGCATCCGAGGCAGTAGCATTCAAAATATTCGACTTTGACGCGTTTGGTTGAGTATTGAACGTGGAGTTATGGGAATGATCATATCCCCTCAATTCAAGCTCCAGGGTTTCCAAGCTGCGTTTGAGAGGAGATGGCCTTTTCATGGTCCCGGAGGTGACCAGACTCCGTAGCGTTTCTTGCGAGAGTGTGATGCACTTCAGGCACGTAGGAAGGGCAAATTCCAACCACTGTTTGCATACTGTAAGGCGGCTCAAATCCTCGCGGAAAAAAGATGAGCCAACATAGTCAAAAATTTGTGCTAGAGTCTCCGGAGGCAATTGTAGAAGCGGCATTCTAAGTACCAAGGGTTGTAACAAGTTGATGTAGGGAAAAGTGTGTGCACCAAGAGTCACGACACCTCAAGTCCGATCTCTATTTCGCTCGGCGGGGAGTGTTGGTTGAGAGTGCCAACGGATCGAAATTGATTGGTCTATTCTATCGCGAGCTTACCCACATCATTTGTGGAGATCGAAGACCTTGACATCCTAAAATAAAAAATGTTAGGATGAAGCTTTTAATGGAGCAGAGCAAGGGACTTGAACGCAGGTAGGGCGCAAAGACCAAGGAAATTGAGTAATATTCAAGGCAAAGATTACAAAATCACCCAATTGACAGCTTTAGTCGATGGCGTGCTTGTTTGCCCATAAACCAGGATCTCCCCGATTTTCACGAGGTATCGACGACCAAACACAGTCGCTGGTGGGCTTTGGAGAAGGACACCAAACTGACGGGTGTGATCTCGGAATAGCGCTACTGCAAAAACAGGGTTTACACCACCAATATCCTGAAGCTTTCCCATAATATTGCGAGTGCGAGTCGCCTGTATTGCGCCGTTGTCATATGTTAAATGTGCCTCAACATCTGGCACGCCCTCTTCAAAGGTGGATGCAAGTACACCGGCGAATCGTACACGAATGCTTCCGTCGGCACGGATTTTCCAAGTAGCAATCGAAGGGTGATCGATGGCTTCGATCAGAACGCCCTCCACTACAGCTAAATTTGTCTTGTTGCCAATCCTTGGAGAAGAAAACGGCATCATACTACCAGAAGACTTTCGTCGGAGCAGATCCTTCGTATGCAGAAATTTCTGGTTACTCCATTTTCCATTTAGAAAGGATGCACCAAATTTGTCAAAGGCTTCTGTCACGAACTCTAACGGATAACTGCCGAGCACCAGGCGATGAGGCTGTATCCTAGCCACCCATCCGCGGTCCAACCTTTGGAGAAACCAATTAGTAACACCAATGGCAGACATAATGGCCGGAGCACGATCGCTCGTGCATATCCTTGTACTTGCTCCAGCGAATGCACTCGCAGGGGAACGGTTGGGAAGTGTCATGTCCAGGTGGGTAATTCCAATGAGACGTAACAGATTGGAGACGCCGAGTGGGAGGCGAGTGCTGAAATATGTAGCATCTGCGTGGTGCTTTTTAAAAAAGGATAGGTTGAATGCATAAGCGTCACCAATTGAAATCTGTTCAGGTGCCTGGCGAAGCAGAAACAAGCGGGTAAGATGAGTGAACACTATCAAGGAAATTAAACTTATTGGGCAACCATTGCCGTCTTCTAGTCGGGTCCAGGTTCTTGTGTAGATCTCTATATCAGGACAGAGGAGTGCCTCCTGGAAGGTCCATAGGGAAGAGAACCACGTGACGGGGTCCGCTCGAGCTCTAATCCAGATGTCATAGCCATCATCTCCCTCCTCAAAGAGGCTACTTCGAGGTGGAACTACGAGTTCCGCAAGGACATTCGCTTCTTGCCAAGCTTGGCTCATTTTATCATCCAAAACATGGTGGCTCATTTCTGCTAGCTGGGCAGTAACCGAGAAATATCTCAGTGACATCCAACGTATTGCTAGTTTTAACCCAGTCCAGGAGTCTGCATCATGGATCCATGCGACACAGGTCCGAGAGTTTCTGAAAATTGTAGACTGACGGGATATCTCTATATCCTGTAGTTTTCTGCCATCCTGGGGTATACAGAATAGGTCAAACCAGATATAAGACGCCGGTAGCTCATGCAGCATAGCTGGCAACTGTTTCACATCGTAGAGACTGTTCTCGGGAACCAGCCATGGAACTCCATCTACCATGACAGATGTTCCAACCCTCCACCGGCCCCAGGTATGGCTGATGCAAGTGTATACCGGCCGACTATGCAAGGATGCGACTTCAACCGTCTTATGAGCGAGATTATCCCAAAGATAGGAGGGCAATTCGTTGATTTCCAAATCACTCCTCCATGTGTCGTTCCGTGACACAAGCCGAGGGTATTCTAGTCGACATGGTGCACTTTCAGGAAATAAAGAGGCGTATGCTAGCTTCTGTGTTATTGCATACTGCGAAACGTCGTATCGCAATTGCTGGAGGTCCCTTGCAATGACATAACTAGTATTCGGCTCCCAGCATCGTGGGTTGAATTCCTCAACGAATAGCTGAAAGCAAAATGAATGATACAGAGACGTATCTATCTTGGTACTTTCGTCTTTAATGGACCGTAAAGGATGTAGATCGACCAGTTCCTGGCGAGCCTCCATGAACCTTCGAGCCGATTCAGCCAGCCGAGACGGCGCATAACGAGAATGCCACCAATCGTCAAGTATCTCAAAAGACGACTTTTGTGGTGCAGACAAAGACTGCTCAAATGTTTTCTCCCGTTCGACTCCGGGTTGAGGATCCTGCGGGCGAAGCAATCTCCTAAACATGGACCAGTTCTGCAATGTGACTTTCCAAGAGTGTTCTCGGTCTGGGCTTGCATTGCCGGCATAGCGGTCCAGGTGTGCGCCAAGCGGACAGAAACTCCAGAGGCTCCCAGCAATTGGTTGATAGTCATGTCGGCGCGCTTCTTCCAGCTCCTGTCTATGCTCCTCTACGGCAATCTGCCATTCATGAACTGGGTGATGCAACTGAAGCTGCTGGCCTTTCAACCGATCGTAACATTTCCATAATTTGGCCCACAATATATCGTGCTCAGGCGAGTACTTGTGATGAATTTGACACCGCTTATCTGTTTCGACATATTGATGTAGCCATTTGCGAAGATCTGTGTCGAGCTCGCTTCCTGCGTCAACCACTATTGTTAATTCTGGGACGTTCCCCATTGCTTCCATAGATTTCTCTCAAACTTCATGTGCGTTACACGCGTAGCGGCAGAGGTAATGCCTTTGTTCTTAGCGAAGGAGATACGATACGACTCAGTGAAACGAAGGGTTCCTTGTTAGAGGAAAAAGAGAAGAAAGAAAGTTTTAAGGAAAGATTGCTATATTTTTTTTATAATCCTAGAATTTTGTAATAAAGGTTTAAATTTTTTTTAGAAGATTTATGAAATCAGTTACGGTATATGGCCGTACGGCTCGCCTTCGCGGTGATTGGTATTGGCGATCCGTGGCATTTGGCTATTGGCGGATTCGTGGCTGTGGTGGCTTTGTGGCTTTTGTGGCTTTGCTTATATAAGTGCATTTTGACCCCTTAGATCCCTTAAATTTCAAATTAAAGAGTAATACCAGTCTATTACGTACGGAATCGCTAAAGTGCACCTTTGTGACAAAAGGAAAGTAATTTCTATTATAAAAGCCGGTAGTAGCCTGTAAAGCGTTGGCCCACAGCAAGGGAGGTTAACTTAGCACGACACAATAAGCCTTAAAATCAACATTGACTAGTTCATTCCTAATCTCGGTGTCCTTTTGCTCTAGAGTGCATAATGGATTAACTTTAACGAGGAACTCATGCAACAACCTCAAAAAACGCGCAATCCCACCTTGCAGAACAGTTACAGTAGTGTTCTCTGAGATATTATGTAAATAGAATTGTCCTAGAAAGCTGTTTGAATAGCCGATTCCTGGGACTGCTAGCCATGACTCATAGCCTAACTATGCCTGATTTCTGGGGGGTTCGATTTTGGAAATTGAGCCGAGACTGATCAAGTGAATAGTATTTCCTTTGTTGTGAGCATTTTCCGAGTATAATATGACCAGATAGGTCCGAGGCGATCTTGGCCATGCCAGAGATCAGAAAATCGAGCAGCGTAGCTCGTTGTAGAAGCGCCTTCTGCGAATTTGATTTCGTTCAAATCTACTCCCCGGCTCGTCTGCTTTATGCGCTGGCTTTCACGTCATAGTCCTTTCATAGATCCCTCTGGTTAATCCAGGCCGCGGAGTCGCAAAGCACTTCGCCAGAGTAAACGAACCCCGCCGATGTATTCAGTGTTGTGTAACCAAAGCACTGTCCTGAAAGCTGGTTGATGTTGTCTCGATAATCCGTATTCCGCCAACATACGGCATTGCAGGTTTGATTGTCCCCAGTAGCAATAGCCGTCTTGTTCTTGTCATTATAGCTGACACACGCATTGATACAGCTGTTCAGACTCTCCATTGGCTCGTTGATTAAGTCCACGCCGTTCATATCGTGGCGGAAGCCCCCCGAGCAAACCTTGCGGAATACTAGCGGTTCACCATCGCCGTATGGTACACTGTAGGTTGTCCCATTAGAAGAAGGACAGTCGCGAAGCAAGGTAGCACTTGGGAGGACTACAGTCGACGTCGATATCGTCGGAGTCGAGGTCATGGGTGTAGGGGACGTCGAAGACGGGGAAGACGACGAAAGGTATGATGTTGAAGATGTGTTCATGTTGTTCTCTTCATTCAGAGAACTCAAAGACTTATTGTTTCTGCTGAGAAGACCGCCCGCCACTCCTCCGGCAATAGCTCCTATTATGAGAAATACCGAGACCCCTGAAATGATCCAAAAAGTCTTCGGCCTCAATCCACAAGTGGTTCGTGGCTGCTTTGAGGTTGTTGTTATTGGATAGAGCACGGGTTCGGGGAGATCACTAGGCACGACCTGAGGGGCCGTGCCGGGAGCAACTTCGAGATCTGAGTATGCGTGGTTGGACATTTCAGCTTATGATATGGGAAATAGGTTGCTACTATTGCTTGAGATAACTCCCATCACTGCATATGAGAACAAGATTGGGGAAATGCAAATAAAGCCATCCTGTTGGTGCGGGTTTGAGCCTTGTGCATAAATGATTTCATCGGGTCAAACCACTTATTTTATCTCCACATTGGAAGAATACCCTATCCTTAGTATATATACATTAGAATATGGCCTCATCTCGCAGCATTACAAGTAGTGTGCCTACCACGATATATAACCTCAGCATCTCGGACCCCTGCTAGCGCTAGTGAAAGAATACCAACAGCATTTTAAAGTAGCTCTGATTGGCTGACGGCGCCCACTAGCGCAGGTCACAGCGACCATGCATAATAACAAGTACGGAGTAGATGGTTCATCTACAGCACACTTCAGGGCAGAAAATCGGTAGTAGTGTAGTACGTATATTGGGGGAGCGTGAGCGGTAAAGCTAGCTCGCGCACCTAAGCCGGCGGTACGGCGAGGCGTTTTCGTTGATTCAACGTATCGCGAACAAGCCGAAACCTGCCCAAAGCTAAAGCAAAAACAAAGAACAACAAAGCACAACTATCTAACTATCTACCTATTTAACTATTAATCCAGTATAAGGGAGGCGGGCGGGCGAATCTCGAAGCGAGAAATATGCGTTTTCTGCTCAACAAAGGTACGATATAGATGGTTAAGTTATGCGGTAGGCCTGTAGAACCACTCATTAACCGCCGCATGTCCCTATGAGGATGGAACCTAGAGCCTTACATCCATTTAGACTTTTAACGTCCCTCACAAAAGAGCCATAGAGC
The DNA here is from genome assembly GCA_022495235.1 of Xylaria curta. Taxonomy (NCBI): domain Eukaryota; kingdom Fungi; phylum Ascomycota; class Sordariomycetes; order Xylariales; family Xylariaceae; genus Xylaria; species Xylaria curta. Next base: position 167,380 of record MU375927.1, on the reverse strand, counting down.
AGGGTTAGTAGGCTACAGTGTGGCGAAAACACTACAACTTTAGGACTAACATACACATTCTAGACGATATTCAATATACATGCTGTATCTGGCAGCCCTAACACTGCTTTCTTCACTTAACTATATTTTAGCTGTCATTATCAAAGGACTTCATTTCGTCTTTTGATCGAGTTTTCGTAGTATTCACGTCCTAAAACACTTCTCATAAGCACTAGATACCACCACTCTTCTATGGGTCGGTAAAGGTTGAAGCCCGTATGCTCTGATCTTGGCCTGTCTATCAACCTACTGTATCTATATATCTATATGTACATAATGACTCAGCGTATATTAAACGGCGACATTTTAGCGTCGGGAAGAATCACTGCGTTCTCGTGACCCTGACCTGTAGTCGTCGTTCTCCACCCACGTCTCAATATGCGGGCTTCGGTATCTCACCTGCGTTCGGAACTGCTGTCGTTCTTGTGGTGGTTCTGACACAGAGTCACGTCTCTCAACGGTTATAATTGACTTTCGGTGTCCTGGAGATGTCATGTGACGGTTCGTGGGCCCCTCAAACTCAACAGTCCGTCGTCGGGGAGGCGGATTCGGCCTTCGCTCAAACGAACCCTCATAACCATAGTCGATTCGGCTCCTTTCTCGGGCTTCACTCCTGAGTGTAGGGCTTCGATGACGCTCATTGTCTCGCCACCACTCATCTCGAAGAAGCTCCCTTTCAAGTCGACGTCCCCCTCGCGGTGAAAACTCCCTCACCATAACTTGCGCCGTTATGGGGTTCTGTGACGGGGTTTGTAGTGGAGGCTCGTTCTCCTCGGGATCTGCCAGTGTTGCCGTCTCCTCAACAATTTGCCTTGCCCAATTGATATCCTCCCAGGTCTGCCGCGCAAGAATAGGTACAGTGGCTGCCCTATTACCTTTTTGAAGCAGCCGAGGCTCGATGTCGTCATCGTCGTTCCCACCTAGTGTCTGCAAATTACAGACCTTCAAGGGTTGTCTATTAACCGGCTTGACTAGGCTGATGCCGTCTGTGGTCTCTCTTCTCTGTGGCCTCGAAAATGGCGGTTGACTTACAGCTATTCGATTTGTCCACTCTATCTTGTCCCTCCGGGTGGGTTCGGCGACAGGTGTTTCTCCAGCCTGGTTCTCGGGAAGTTTCTCTAACTGGATGTCGACCTCCTTTTCTGCAGGTGGGTGATTCGCATCTTTTGACCTGATTACATACTGCAGTACTTCAGGCTCTTTTGCCACTGCAGAGGTCAAATGCGATTGTTCATTGAGTGACCCCTGGGAGACTTCGTGTTCTGTGGGTTCATCTGGATCCTCACCGTGGTTATCGTCATGTTCGGCTTTGTATAAGGGCGTCCACTCAAGAAGTAGTTGTTCAATGGCTTCCTGGCCGGCTGCCTCCTCCTCCGGCGATATTTGGGGATTATACGGCTGTTTGTCAAACTCGTCCGGATACCTTTGCCTCGCTCTCGCATTTGCCCTTAACTCTTCGTCCGTATAGTATTTTAATAAACGTGGACGAGACTGAATGGTGGCTGCGCTTCTGCTGCGCTGCCTGGGTCCGGTAGAATGGGATTCCCACGACAGGTCAGAACGGCGAAGCTGGAGGTTGCTGTTGCGATCAGTAGAACGATTACTAGTGCGTGGGTCACGCTTGCGCTGAGCCTGTATTTCTCTTCGAAGAGGGTAAGTTTTCTCCCTCAGCTCAGTATCGCTTTCATGTACATCCAATGCGCGCCTGTTATCATCGTCATAATAAGCGGAACGACGATGGTAGTTCACACGGCCTCTTGTGGGCACACGCCTCGTACCCGTGATTGTGTTTGAATGCTTGTCTCGCACTAGACTATATGTTAATCACTGACTTGATTACAGACGGCAGTCTGCGTACCTTTGTATGTATCCGAACCTGATGAATCACTCTCATCCGTGGAATAAGAATTATAGATGCGGTTGTTGATTATGATTGGTGGAGTGGGCTGCGGCGGAAGCCTCTTAGCGGGGCGAGTTTCGGTATCTGTTGGAGATTGACGTGGGAAAGTCGGTTGAGGTTGTCCGCGAGTTTCCGATGGAATAGGGGGCCGGCTAGCTATAGCTTCATTGGCACGCTCGATTTCGCGTCGCCTTAGAACTCTTGGCCGGCGATGACGACGGAGTCTTTCCATTTCGCTTGATTCTTCTCGCCGATTATTTTCTTCATTAAATTCAGAGTTGTCGGTTGAAACTATATCCTCCTTGTCGGTACTGGTCATATTTCTCGGTCTCTTGTTCTTACCGTCTGTCTTATCCTGTATGGATGAAATTTGACGCTCGACAAATGACGGTACAGCGTTATTACAAAGAACGTTAAGCGGGCCCTCTTCTATCTCTGAGGACTTTTTCTGCAATTCTTCAGATTGATTGAAAGCTTGCGAACAAGGTTCCACGCACGCGTAAACGACGACCTTCTTGACATATTTTTGTCTAAAAAGGTTCCTTGATCGAACGATATCCAGCTGTCGAAGTTTCCACTGATATTCGGATCCAGAAGCGCCCGATTTGACTACCTCGAAGGACTGCTGAACTTGTAGTTGTTGGCTCACAGTAAGCATTGTCATTTTTGCAAGAATAGTCATTGAGCTCTTGTCCAAAGCGGTCAGTCGACGTTTTATCTCTGGGATATTAAGATACTTTTCGCTTATCGCACATCGATTCCAAACACCGCTGGGGCTTTGCGCCTCATCAATACCCAAGAAGGGTCGGATAGTCCACACTTTGTAGTGCTCTATAAAACTCTTCCTCCATTCTTCGTCCATAATTAAGAGAGAAGTCACGTCTTGGATCCCAGATATCCCTGAAATGCTCGAGTCATTTAGCTGATCCAGTGGCGACACTAATTTCGGTGCGACTGATTGAATATGGGCGATAGCGTTCCTGGTAGTTTCTGCTCGACCCATACTTGAATGCTCCGTGTCTGATTGCTCTTTTTTAGCGTCAATATTTGACTGTGAGCTGAAACTTGGGGGTAAGATCTTCTGCCATGACAGGCTAAAAGCAGTGTTTTTTAAATCTGCATCCTTGGATCCAATAGGTTCTGCTACTACCAGCGAAACACCCTCTGGCATGCTAGACATCTCACCTTCGACGAAAGCAATTATTACCTTTTTCGACTTCTGCCAGAATTTCATATTTCGCTTTTTGATAACCTCAAGATGGGCCAGTTTTCGGGCTTGGTCTCCAGGCTTGTACCGTAGTATATTTTGTAACGTCTGAACTTGGCTGGTGCTCATAAACGCCAACTTTTCCGTCAGATCTTCCCCAGGATGGCCGGAGCCGAGACTCCGTCGGAGTTTACTCTTCAAATCTAATCCCAGGGACACTGGAAGCTGGTACGCTCCCCCTTCGTATAGCACATAGGGCAGGATCTGTACCTCAGTACTGCTTGTATCCTTTTCAGTAATGTCTTCTGCCATCAAGAAGCTCCCCGGGCCCGATTTCTCGAAAGTTTGTCTGCTCTGTTGTTGTGTCATCGTTTGAAACTTGGTCTGCGAGGAATCTTGTAATGGAGAAGGTGAAAGTGGCCCTACTTCAACATCGCCCGTCTTCGCTTCATCGGTGCTGGATATGGGTCCCCGAGATAGATCGTCGGGCACCTTTTGAGCTTTTTTTGTTATGGCGTTTGATAATTTGCTACATTCCTCAACCCGTACTGAATTCTGGGCGTGCATAGTCTCTTGGTCATTATGAGCTCTATGTCCATTTGGGATGACGCTGTTCGCTTGAGCTTGTGTTAGTGATTCTTTGATGCTATTAGCATCATCAATCATTGAGCTGACTAATGACAGTAGTTAGCAAAAGCTATACTTGTGTGATGCGTAATACGTACTGTGATCATGTTGTGTTATATCGTCTGAGTTTGCGAGGCGTACCGGCGGTATCTCCGCTTGAGACGTTGAAGGTAGGCTATGCGGCTGGTCTATTGTATAAACATCCTATGCCTCGTTAAGTCGACATATTGATTAATCGGTTTACACAGACGACATACCGATATATTATTACGACTGTTTACTGTACCTTTATTGGGTGATAACGGTACGTCCGATCGAGGACCCTTTGGCCTTTGTGTACCCATACCGACTAGCCGGGATTGTAAAGGATTTCTATATCGAATACTGCCAAGATTATATGATTCTAACTTTGTTGGAAATCCGGGAGTTCGTGGATGTCTAGCCGTTGCCCGATATAAGATTCGCGGTTTGATGTAACTAGGAGAAACTGATGCCTCACGTCTGGTATTCTCACGCCGATTATGGTTTTGCGTCTGTGTATCAAATGCAATGATTCGAAGTTCTTCTGGGGTTGCAACTTCGTGAATGATTGCGTAAGTCTTCAGCATTAACCGGATATCCTCTTCAGTCGGGTTCCTATATATAATCAGCACCAAACTTCAAAATCGGGCGGTATGCTGCATACGGCTTTAATCGTTGCTGACCGAGCGAGACAATTTGTAGAAGTAGCACTAAGCTATCCTGGTATCGTTGCAGTTGTTTGCAATATTTGTCTAATTTAGAAGCCCTAGAAGGCCAACGAAACCTATCCCGCAAGCCTAGAGGATCTAAAGTGAGTTCTGACTCGATCTGGATAGTAGAACCGGGAGTATAGTATTTTAGCTTATTATCAAAGTCGAGAAGTTTTTCAAGAAGTCTGTCGTCGAGTTCCGCTGTCAAATTGCCGGAAATAGTCGCTTCAACGCGCCAGAAGATCACTAAGCATCTGTTGGCGATTGCTCTAATTTTCTCTAACGAGTTTCCGGAGAATAGATGAAGCGGCTGCCCATGTCCAATATTAGCCACTTCTAGCTGAAGGAAAACGTAAATTTCTTGTAGCGCCGATGTTGTCAATTCAATCTCATCCACCACGGCCTCAAGACGTTCTTGTGCAGACCAGACCTGAGAGAGATAATTGTAGAGGATCTGTGAGAGCTGAAGCCCAAACCCAATAATTCCAACAACTGAGCCGGCTGCTCCCAAAGCTGTCACAGGATCCATCCGGAGATCAGACGCGATAGGGATCGAGTCATCGCCTGCGCTAAGAAGGGGCTCCTGGAGATGTGCATTGGAAAAGGCGAGCTTGAAGGAAAGTTGCGTCTTACGTTGGGGAAGTCATTGGGGCATCTGTAGATAACCGCGAGAAGGCGACAAGAAGATTGGGGGCCACAGATCGGGATTCTATCGCTTACGCCCCAGCTCTTCAGCTGCTGCAAGCCCCCTACGACCGCGCCACTTAATAGTGCAAGCCTCTCATCAACAGAGAGACCATATTTTCTACCGAGTGTTGTTATTTTTGTAACACTGTATACCCTTTTCTGGAACGGGGAGGATCGGATGGACCTGCTCACTCCAACAATCAATGCCAGTACTAATAGAACTGCCTCACGTAATAAAGTTGGCCATAAAAAGGTGTGGGAATAAGATTGGGGTCGGTCCAATTAAGGTCCTGCTGTTAACTGAACTCGCTACAAGGCCAGCGTTCCCATCAGTGTTACATACAGAGCATGGCGCTAGGACTTTGCTTTCTATATGCATTGCCCAGGCATTTCAAAGCCGTCCTAGTAACATCAGCCCTAACGGCGGGGATGATTTCGACATTGCCAGCCAGCCTCAGTGATGGGAACAAGCCCGAAGAGCTCAGCATCAGCAGTCGTAAGCTATGCATATCCCCGACGGATTTTAAAACCGGATATTCCGATGGGCATTGTGGCGTTTGCTAGGGTCGAAAACGCTGGATCCATCATAACCCCGGCAATTATAATAGTTTCCGCTTCTATGCGTCACGAACAGCCAAGGTTCAGATCTGCTGGCAAGATAATATATGACGATGCAGCTTGCTGTTCAGGAATACAGCGCCTGGCAGAGCAGCTACGATGGACCCAAGAGTCTCCATTACAGGTTTGTGAAGTTTATGGAGTGCCAATCGGCGTGTTGTCTTTCGTAGAACACATTTAACATCCTCAATTTCAAGCCTGATCTAGAACTGTAGTACCAAACCGCGTTTTACGTGCAAATGCTGAACATTTGGTATAGAAGGCTCCCAAAGTTGGAGGTTCTAAGACCCAAAGATGGAGTCCTTTTCACCTCCTGCAACCTACTAGTCATCATACTTACCCATTATATCTTATTGCACTTGTTGCCAGAGCAGTGCGTGATTTTTACTACCCGTAATTTATGTTCTAATAACGTAGGTATTTTGTTCTTCTAGAAGAACACGAGCATTCAATACTACCTTTTTGTTGCGATCTGCCTTGTGTAAATTTCAAGTTATCAAATTCTACGTTGACTGATCTTATCTGCTAAAATTATTAGACACCTCAGGTTCAACGCCTATCCTCCTAAGAAGTCCTTCTGTCGGTTTCTTCCACTTGTCCGACAACCGAGTCCCCATCTGGAGCTCCCAAAGCACGCAGTCGAATCTTCCAGCCTGCAGCGCCGCTGCGTCACCTGCGTACATGAATGTATTGCCAGAAAGTTCCCTCAGTTCCCTATCGTCTGTGAATCTGATCCGGCATTGATGAAGTTTATATGCGTTTGTCTCGTAGCGCGCCAGCTTGAATCCGTGCTCGATCGTCTGAACTTCGTAGGCGAATCCCGACACTTCATCACCAGACTCACCGTCTGCGAGAGCTCGGTGCTGGCCCCAAGATGCGAGTTTGTAGCCGATGATCTTGGCAGGTCTCAGCAACGGCTCTTCCTGAAGATCGAGGATATGTTTGAGGATCTCTGGCTTGGTCAGCGTGCCGTAAAAGAAGTACCACGCGGGCTTAATTGGTTCATCCGGCTTTGGCACGTAGATAGATGTGTCCATGAAATTAGGCCCAGTAGCTTCCAAAGAAGCGATGGAGGTTGATGGCCTTTCCATTCTAGCCATGTGTGAAGCTAGGGGCGGGGAAGAGGAGGAGGAGGTGGTGGTCTTTTCGTTGCCGACTTCATCTTTTCATGCAATACATAGCAAAAGTAACTGACATAAAGAGACGACACGTTTCTGTAGATTGTGGGTAAAAATGATACGGCGATAGGTAGTTGAGTGTACCCGACACTTAAAGTAGGTGCTTATTCAGAGTGTCTAAAAGCGAGAGTCCCCAGTTGTGTGTGCTGGCCGCCACTACTAAATGGGATCCAATCTGTTACTTTTAGGGCTACAGATCAATATTCAGTATGGTGGTTGATTGAGGGAAGATTTAGGACTGGAATTCTTATCCTGAAGGCTATGTACCTACTTATACACCTAATTACAGTGGGACTTACCATGTTACCTAGCCTACGACATCTTTGCCGGGCAACTGGTAATTCTAGCTCATTTCCAGAACCCACATCATGTAACTGCTTTACCGATCATTTTATAAGGATATATACCCTCTAATCCGTGCTACTTTAGTAGGCTAACCTCTTTTAATTCTATAATAAGCAGTATGGACAGTCCGTGAAGCCCGAATGTTGTGTTCGGAGGGATAGTGAGATCATGGTATGCTATTGAACAAAGAAAGGGGACATACGGATGAGAAAGGGGCTCGGTCCATCGGGGCCGGTAGATATACCATATAATTACATATAACAACAGATTATACAGTTAAAATAATGGCGCTAATAAGTCGAATAATTACAAGATAATTACAAGATAAGTGCATTTAATTGTACGCTAAAGCGAAGGCATTATTACAACCGCGTAGTCGATGGCTCAACGGCGCAGCAACTGAAAACACTATCGCAAATCTAGCAATATCAAGCATAGTATTTTCCCTCAACAGGCGGGGATACGTTATCCTCCTCTACGCCAAAACTGAGGTGCCCTACGGAGCTGTGATGGGCAAACTCGGTATACCACTCCGGTGGCATTTCAACAACTCCCCACCGGAGTTTACTCCGTGCCAGCTTTTTAAACAGACTAGGCTCGTATTCATTGTGTCCCACGCCGTCAATTGTTGTTTCAATCCAGTCGTGAATGAGCCTGTCGTATGATGACTCACTTGCTTGGTTTGGTGTGGTCGGAGCCGATGACGGAGTGGATCTCGGAGAATTGATATCATCATCCATGCTCTGATGCTTAACGGCATTAGAAAGTCTTGATACGTGGCAGGCGGCCGAAATGGCTAAGGAGTTGCAACCCGGCACGACAATATTCCTTGATAGTCGCTTAAGGCTCAAGAGTATTGGCAGAGAAATCAAGAAGGTCGATATTGTAATTAATGCGAGGAGTGCTTTCGTAGAATATCCGACGTACACCGCCGAGGTATCAGGAAGGCTCTGATCGTGGAATGCCAGATCATTGCTGTAGTATCCTTCAGAGTCGTTAGATCGACTACTCCAAGGTACACTAGCTTATATGACTTGTTATTCATCTTGACCGAGTAAAGCAGACTCACCGCCAATTGAAATAAAGACGTAGATAGTATTTGATAGTATCCAGTGAAGAACGGCACTGGCTACCATCAATGGTAAGCTATACCGATAAGGTAGCTGGAGCCTATATGTGGATGATTGTTGGCCCTAGTAGAGTTAGCATTTTCATGGCGTTACTTCTCTTCAACCTTACCTGTGGGTCAGTGACTCTTAAAGAGAAATAGCCTTCACCGTACTTCCCCCATTCGCGTGCTATTTGAAGGTAAGTAAAAAGGTTGTTGTACTACAATAACAAGAGTTAAGCCGGTACGATGCGCATTATGAGAAAACAGCCATAGGAACTTCGTGTTCGCGATCAGGGCGGCTTACTGTTAGATAACAAAAAGACAACAAGAGTTGGGGACTGTTCGCTAAAGTTACTGCCCCCAGAAATGAAAACGTGAGGGGTATGAACGAATTGTTATCGCTTTGGAAAAAGCTTCCAGTCCTGCGGTTGTATTAATTGATGCTCGTCCTTGAAATCCGTTATATAGATAGGAGATACTTACAATCCAGAAGTTTGATATGCACTTGCATAAAGGCTAACACATAGTCCTATTCCGACGATGCATAATAGATAGCTAGTCACCCAAACATATCCTGGCAAGGCCACAGCCCTACTCTTTGCTACGGCCTTCCATTTTCGTGCCTTTGATAGGATAAAGACAGAATCCGATGCCATGGCCTTCCGAATTTCCGCTTGGCCAAAAGTGCAATACACCGTATCTACACTCTCTGGCTTCTCGATAAATGAGACTATTGCGTCTCCTAAAGTAACTAGTGGTGGTTGATTTTGGCGACCTAGGAGTGAGGTGACTAGGATGGCCGTTGAGGTCTTGCCAACAACACATATCATAACAAGAAGCAGTAAGATTGGGGATAGCCCCACTCCTATGAAAATGAAAAAGGCAATCAGCGCATTTATTTGGGATGAATTTGAGGCATGGCCGATGATCATAATAATAATGGCCCCTTGAGACAAATCATTTAAAAAAGTAAAACTTACGGCAAGTGCTCTCTAATGGTTGTGCTAAACAGTATTCCACTGGTAGAATCAAAGCTCCCCTTTGCAGTTCTGCGAAGCCTATGGGATGCCAATCAACATGCTGTCTTTGGTAGAACGCATTCGACGCCGTCAATGTCGGGTCTGATTCAAAACTGTAATACCAAACCGCGGTTTGCGTAGAGTTAGTGATGATAGGACTCCGTGGGCCCATGGCATTGCTGCAAGTATTGACGCAGGTCGTCTTTCCGGCCGTATCAAAACTTGCATACATCCCGCATTGTGTATCAAAAAACAAATGGTTCTGCTCCCTTGGGGGGACATATCGATTCCAGAATGTCGCGTCATCAGCGTCGATGCGCCACGTCTCATCTCTTATCCAACCTTCATGGTTGATGATTAGAACAACGTCACGGTACTTCTTTAAGCCCCTGCAATCGAGATAGATTTCCTTGCAATTGAACGGGTCAAGTTTCTTCCACCGGCCAGAGTTTGCGGCTATTGAGGAGATATTTCGGAGGGCATCAGATCTTTCATGGCTGAAGTAGTCTGATAGAGACACCGGACAGCCATACCCTTCAACAGGATATGCCCTATTCTCTTCAGTATAATAATCCATGGGAATTACGCCAGGGAATAAGAGACCTGCTCCCGGAGGAAAATAAGCGCCACCATTGGCGAATTCCTCCGTTGCGATTGTTAAGTGGAAGTCTGACTCCCGGAAATCTGTTTCGAAAACTGCCGAGTTGAAAAGAAGGTGGACTGGGATAGAGCTTAGCAGTAACACCATCCAGCAACATGACTTGAATCTAGAAACGCGGAAAACGTTTCCCACTGCGGGAACGCCAATTAATAGCCAAGATCCTTTGGCATGAGCCGTGTCTACTTCCTCTCTTGAAGGCGCATTTAGGATCTGCATAAAGAAATTGCTAGAGGCAAGTCTGTGTACACTACGTTAGCCTATTTTATTTCTCTACCTTTTCAGAAAAAATTTTAAAATCGCTGAAAGAGACTGAAAAAGGTTAACTGACTGTTTCAAACAGAATTAGCTTTTCATCCAGGAGACTGGCATGCAAATCTAGATTATCATAACATTCAAATTAAGCAAAGTACCGACCATGAGTGTTGATACAACGTTGATGAGAAAGTGTAGGCCAGTATTAAGATGAGACACGCTGCCTTCGTCGCAGTCGCCTGAATAGAGGAAAATGGTTTTCTGAGCTCCATTGCGTAAAGATAGGCCCGACAAGACTATAAGGACTGTTGATAAAGTAATCAAGATAATGCAATTGACTCTTGCCGCCCGCTTCCAGCCTGTGCACGAGCGTCCTTTCCGAGAACCAAAGAAATTAAGAACTTCCATTTGATATCCACAAATTATATGATTAGACGGCTCATCAATGAAGCATGAGAACACAATGAAATGGTCTGGCTATGTGCTCCAATTTACTGAATGCTTTTATACCTCTATACATGTGTACCCAGAATAGTGCACGTTAGATCACAGGGGTGCAGTACTCGTGGGGGTCGTGCAGGTTTCAAAATATGCAGAGAAACTCAGCTCAGCAAATTGGTGTGGCGGATTATGGGGGCTAGAAGAACGGCACGCTTGCATTCGCGCAGGTATATTTCTATGGTAGCAGTAGGTTACATTAGATATAATGAAGTGAGGTAGGATCCCACCCAGCTGAGCCGCACAGCACAGCCACTACCTCACGCCAAAGTCAGCAGGTAAATATATGGATTTGTTCGTCAAGTTAATGCTCCCGCAAGGCACAGCATGAGCAGCCTCGATTCCTATATATATACCATGCAACCTCGGAATGCACCAGCGGGGTGTTTATATGAGAAGCTTTTGCAATTATGCCGCCCCGCATTCCTGACCTTTCTCACAAGCCTAGCTATACCTTGATATCGAGGGACGTAACCTATTTCTCGAGCAATAACCCAAGATGCAAGGCTCACTATACGGCTTGTCACGACCTCTGTATACTGATAGCAGCAATGTAGGGGTAAGTCCTGAATACTTGTTGTCGCACAAGGAGCTCCAACTACTACATCTACAGGCTAGAGATCTATATACAAAATGCCCTCTTTGTTCTGTCACTCTAGGTAGGCGGTATGCAGCTGTAGGTATCGCGAGAGTCTGACACGGCTTCTCCGAGGTGACCGTCGGAGTTCCGAGCCTGGGCATACATAAGTGACTGCAAACACCAAAGCATCTGTCCGAATGGCATTTCGCTGCTGGCAATAATGCACTGGAAATAGCACTACAGCTCTATTCGTTGAAAATGACTCACAAAGTGAGCAAGTTTCCCCTATATAATGAGATTGATTAAGAAATGAAACTAGAAGAGCTTACAGCTCAACGTCGGCCTCGGCTTCGGGGTGGAGGCAAGAGGGGTAAATAGGCCGGCGCCAACCGATGGGTAAATAGGTAAGGTATGAGCGGCCGGATCCCGGGACCGGAACCGCGTCTATTAGTTAGTCTCCCAGTCATCACGTCTAAAACCGGCGCTTGCTTCGAATTTGAGTCATTCTGGTTTGCGCGATTGATTGATTAATAAGTTTTCTCTTTTTCTTTTTCCCGCAATCTGGAGTAGGTAGATAATGTATATATACTTAATTAGATCCCAACAATAAATTGCTTTCCCCTCTTCCTCAACGTGGTTCAATAGATTACTACGGCATATCACCCGTTGCAAAATAACCAACCATCATGACAGCATCCTCGCTTCCCGTCGCGCCATTCGGCCGCGCCATGCGGCAAGCGCACTTCTCCTTCTCGCCAGACTACACACCACTAAACCACGGGTCCTACGGGACGCATCCCAAGTCCGTGCGCGCGCAGCACGCGAGGCTACAGGCCGAGGCAGAGGAGGCGCCAGACCGCTTCATCAAGCTAGAGTGGCCGACGCGTCTGCGCGAGGCGCGCGCGGCGGCGGCGGGCCTGCTGAACTGCGAGACGGACGAGCTCGTCTTCGTGCCCAACGCCACGACGGGCATCGACACCGTGCTGAAGAACATCAAGTTCCGCCCGGGCGACGTGATCCTGATCTACGAGGTCGTCTACGAGGCCGTGCGCGGCGGTCTCGCCTGGCTCGAGGAGACGTTCGACGTCCGCGTCGAGGTCGTCCCCTTGTGCTTCCCGCTGTCCGACGACGAGATCGTCGACGCGGCCGTGGACGCTGCGCGACGGGTCAATGCCAGCGGGAACGAGCGCGTGAGGCTCGCTATTGTCGACACGGTCGCGAGTCTGCCGGGATTTCGCCTCCCGTTCGAGAGGCTAGTACCGGCGCTCAAGGCCGAGGGCGCGCTGGTCATCGTTGATGGTGCGCATGGGATCGGACATGTGGAGATTGATCTCAAGAAACTGGATCCGGATTTCTTCGTTACTAATCTGCATAAGTGGCTCTTTGTCCCCCGTGCGCTCGCCGGCCTGTATGTGCCGCGCCGCCATCAGGATCTCATCCGTACCAGTCTGCCGACGAGCCATCGCTTCCGGAAGCGCGGCGGCGAAGAGGATGAGAACGCGTTTGTTGAGTTGTTTGATTTCACGGGTGAGTGATGGTGGCTATGGGTAGTCATAATTCGATGAAGAGTCTTGTGCATCATCTGCTGACGCGAATCCACAGCTACTATGGATACGACAAACTACCTGACTGTCCCAGCCGCCATAGCCTTCCGAAAAGAAGTCTGCGGCGGCGAGGCAGCAATCAACGCCTACTGCCGCGCCCTAGCGCGCGAGAGCGGCGAGGCAGTAGCCTCGATCCTCGGGACAGAGGTAATGGACGTAGCAGGGTCCTGCATGCGGGAATGCAACTTCGCAAACGTGCGTCTGCCTCTCTCTATCTCAGACTCTGGGAAAGAAGAAGGAACAATCAGTTCCCAGGACGCCAAGAGGGCCATCATGTGGTTCAAAGAAACGGGTGTCAAGGAGAACGGGACATACTTCCAGACGTGCCTTTACCGCGGCGCCCTCTGGTGGCGTCTGAGTGCTACCGTGTACGTCGAAGTCGAGGACTTTAAGAAGGGCGCGCGCGTCCTATTGGAGCTTTGCGAGAGGGTATCGAGGGCTGGGGGTATTCCTGAGGCAGCGTAGGTTGGTATTAATGATTGTTTGAGGTCTGGTTCATCATGTGCATACGACTTAATGAAATGTGTTTTGAAGGGCATCGTCATTTAGCTACTACTTCAAAGAAGCTCTCGGGCGATCAGGTCGCCTAGTTTTCTTCATGCTGGTACCATTGTATTGTTGCCGTATACTTACTGTGCGCCTGATTGTTCCATTACTTAGTGAGCCGCGATCTATTGATTGGGATTTGGTAACGCATGTTAAAAGAAGTTCGGTTGAGAAAAACTTAAATGAACGCTTGACATTCCGAACGAGACCCCTGTATTGTTTTCTTTTCTGTTCGTTCGGGTTAGAGCTGAGCTCATTCATAATTATCGTTAAGAGTTGGGGTTAGCTAGAGCGATAAGAAAAGATATCCTATTCGATCCGATAATCGAACTTGCCCAAACGCCTTTTAAATGCAAGATTGACTCATGTGAATGCCGCCGAATACCTCCCCTACCCTAATAATGATGCCCATTAGGGCCTTTTTGCAACTTGGCATGCTAGTGACTTTGTGCAATTTCATGCTGGCCAAGGTAGCACCTGACTGGAATGAATCTGTTCGACTTGTTGCTGTTCGCCCTCACCAATCGACGGCCCACCCGTTATTTTCCAAAAACTCCTCGCAAGCCTGTCTGAGCCCTAGATTGGGGCGCAGCTCGTTCGGAGTTAGCGGTTCTCTGGTAAGGGGATCGATAGGATTACGTCGTAGAGCCTCCATGATGGAAGCTCTTTCATACGACTTTCCAGTCTTCGTCTAATCAACGTATTAGCCTACAGGCAGCCATAAAAACGCTGCATGGCAAGAAATCATCTGAAAGAAATAGAAAACAGAATTAAACAGATTACATACTATTACGGGATCGACCATGATGCCAAAACTGATGTCATCAATCACCCAGTCGGGGACCTTCCGCTTTTTCTCCGAGGCTGACCGAGCGGCCTCAAAAGTGGCCTCAAGAAGAGTAATCTTATTGTGAAACTCCTCCGTGATCTCCGCGCGCTCGACATCGCTCGTACAGTCGGCGATATTGGCTTTATGTTCGCGCTCTAGAAGCTGAATGAGCTCATTCTCGAGCTCCTGGCCCTCGCGAGATCGCTTCTTCTCCAGCTCGTCCCAGCGCTCCTTCTTGCACCGCAACACTTGGTTGGTCAGGTTAGGTAATGACTTGTCGTTCGTTTCAGTGCCCATTCTATGAGCTTCGAGCGCGTTTTCGAGAGCACCGTCGAAGTCATGCAAGGCGACCAAGCACTGAGAGAGGATGAAATAGGCCTTCATGTTGGGGCCGCTCAATTTGAGGCTGGCGTGACAATCCGCGACAGCCGACTCATATAGAGCCAACTTTATCCTCGATAAGGCGCGGTTCGTATAAAGAGACGGGTTTGTCGCGTCTGCGATTATGCTGCCGGGTAGAAGTTGAACGTCAGTTACCGAGGCTGTATAGATTCTACGAACTAGAAATGGGCAATCACCAGTCATAGGCACGAACGTTCGCCATAGAGAGGCTTTAAAAATAGACTGACGCTTTAGAATAGAGGCCTTCGGCGGCGTAAAAGTTACCCGCTCCATAATGGCTATTTCCCTCCTCCTTCAGCCTAGCGGCTCTCTCTTGCGCGGCAGATCTCTCGGCATTGCTAGCCATAGCGATGGTAATGATGGAGAGATACGGCTGATTGCCAATAGTAGAGTGTTGGTGGGAAGGGTACGGTATAGTATAGATAGACAAGGGGCTATCAAATCGGAAATTCCAGCTTTTTCAGCAACGAATTCGTCGAATATTGTATCAAAAGGCCCCGATGGAGCGCAACGGCCGTTCGCATACGGGTCGATGAATTCGAGGGCGACGAAGGGTTTGGATTCGGTCAGTAATCGCCTTGATACCTAGCGAGAGAGCCGAGTCAAAATGATGCAAGTTGTCGAATGTAAGCGACGCGCGCTATTTTTATATCGAGATCCAACAGCAGCAGAGGACAAAGTCCTAAAGCCAATCAATTGATCAGACAGCAAATATATGCTCTGACAGTCCGTCTGACAGATATTTCGCGACAAGTGCCGTTCACGAATGGATTATGACGAGCAGAAGAGGATAGAATGCAAAGTAGTTATGTCATATAACATTTATTATGTGCGAGTAGGCAGGCACCGAATGCGCTGTGCCAATCGACCTTGCTCTTCACTTGCGCGAGATGGCGATGCGAAGAGGGAGGAAAGAGGAAGGCGTACTTGTTGGCAAGAACGGCGCGACTATCGAATACTGCAACAAGGCCTATATTCTAGCATCAAGTACCTAGGTAAGTACGTACAAAGGTAGAGCCTGCCTATGTACCTAGATGTATGGTGCATGTGAGCAGCCAGCCGTGTTATCCAGCCCGTCGCGTGCATTGTGCATTTGTAACAAGCGAAACTTCGAGAAGTTCCAATTGCGGCGGTCTTCGGACTTGGGTGTTGGACAAGACGCTGTTCTGGCCCGTTAATTGGTTCCCATTATCGGAACTTTATCCAGCTGCGCTAGGTACTTCCCGGGTAGGACAGCCCAGCGCAGAGCCATAGCAGGCTGGCAGGTTCAACCCCTGGCGCCACGAGCAGTGATGCGGACTACAGCATTAATAACGCATGGTTCTTTTACTTTTCCCAACCACGTGAGCCTGGCATACAAATAGACCTGGCAACTTTTCGCGTGTTGGAACAAAGCTTATTACTCAAAAATCATCTAAGCACGCCAACTTCGAGAGTAGCATGATTGAATTTGAAACAGGGCAGACAAACACCTTCTATTTTCTCTAATCCTATCAATCCGTCGCCCCATCGCCATCTCATGAAACGCCACCCCCAACGCCCCTATCGAGATTAACAATATGCGCTTCACACAATTCTCATCTCATCTTATTCTCTGTCGCAGTGGCACCTTCACATTTCGCAGGCAAGCAAAAACATAGCGCGTAAGATTCTCGAACCCGTATAATGTCTACTCTTCTTGTTTGAGAAATATCTCATTCACGACGCGTCGGCGCAGAACTCCGGATGATCTAAATGATTTTCACATATATATATACTAGGTACTATGACTGGAATGCATGTACAGGGGTAATCAAATATCTACAAAATTCCGACTTTGCGCCGCCTTCTCTATTGAAAAGGGACGTCAAAGTCGCAAAAAGAGAAGCACACTTCCGTGTCCCTCTGCTCCTAAAATAAACTGTGGGTTGATCTGGACATGGGCGGAATACCGGATTCTTTTTTCTTCATTGCAATCTTTATCGTGACTTCCATTACCTCCTCGCGGCGAAAACAAGACAACATCCTCTCTCTGCTCCATTACAGGAGGTAGGCGGCACCGACAGCAAGCAGCATGCCAGCGATACCGGCAATACCAGCCTGAGCACGAGAGCCGGCGCCGGTGGCCGGGGCCGAAGTGCTTGGGGACGACGCGCTGCCACTGGAGGTGGTGGTGCTCGGGGGCTGCGTGGTGCCGCCGACTGAGGTGGTGAAGGTGGATGAGCCGCTCGTCACAATGATCGTGGAGCCTGGGTAGGAGGTTGGCGAGCTACCAGATGAAGTGGTAGGAACAGGGTAGCTGGAGGACCCACCAGTAGGGTATCCGGACGATGAACCAGTGGGAGTTCCAGAAGAGCTGCCCGTGGGTGTTCCGGTAGGAGTCTCCGTGGAACTCTCCGTAGGATATCCAGTAGGAGTCTCGGTAGGAGTCTCGGTGGTGCTCTCAGTGGGATATCCAGTGGGCGTCTCAGTGGGTGTCTCGGTGGGAGTGTCTGTGGGATAGTTAGTAGGAGTCTCGGATGGACTCTCCGTGGTCGTCGTGGGAGTAGAGGTCGGAGTATCCTGACTTGAGGTGGTGGTTGTGGTAGTAACCGGGGGGGTCGTGGTGGTTGAGCCGCTTCCACCAGCCGCGACAGCAGCGCAGAATTTGTCAATGCCGGTTTGGACATTGCCTGCTCATTCATCAGCTGCCATGTCCATTTTTGAGGCGAGAATTCGATGTAGGTCGCCAATTTCACATACCATAGTCAGCCACGCTGCAGGAGTCGCGCAGGCAGACCTCGCCGTCCCGTCGGACTGTGTAGATCAACGAACAGATGCAGCTGTTGTCGTCAGGGGCACAGGTCGTGTGTTGAGCGACGGAGTCGTCGATACACTTCGGTGCGCAAGTTGGCACGTAGTCGTTGATGCTGAGGGCGGCGGCCATGGCGGCGAAGGCCGGGAGCGCGAGAACTCGAATGGGCGCCATTGCAATTACGATAGACGACTTATGGTCTCAGGTAATATGTTGGTGAGGAATTGGTTTCGACAATTATGTCTGTCTGCTGGCCGAATATAAATACAACAGAACAGATGAGTCTTCCGTCAAGATATCAGGGCCGTGACTATTGGGGGCAATCCTTTTATAGGGAGGTGCTATAGATTGACGAGGATGGTTTAGATGGTTTAGCGTACGCGTCGATCCAAATATCGATCTTGTTAATCGTCTTATTTCAAGTTTTTATGGGTATCGAGGGAACTAGGGACTAGGGACTGTTTCTAGTAGGTGATGGGATGGGGAAGATGGTCCGTATCTATATTGTCGGCCAGGATCTCGGGGATCGGCAGTGGCCTGTGATGACAGGCTCGAGGCCCCAGAAAAGCAGCTGCGATCTCCCCGTTTCGACGGAAGCTAACAGCGCAGCACGGCTCCTGAGTGGCAGCGATCATGGCGTCACCCCGGTACACGATGGACAGAGAGACGCCGAGGTTACAGCGCGCTGGTGCCCTAGAGGGCAGTTGTCAGGCATTGCCGTGGCTGGCTCCCTGCGCCATTGCCGTCATAATCCTCCTTGTGTTATAGTGTGCTATAACTGTTGTTTTGGCTTTGGCCAATCAGATCAACCAATGAGCTCTGCTAGGTCCTGTCTCATAGCCTGATTAGGCAGGAGGGGCATCTGAAACAGAGGAGTCCAATTAAGCCCGACGTGCTAGCATGTTAGGACCAACGCTGTCGTTCCAGCTATAAAGCCTTACTCGGATAGGGTAGGTAGACTTACATAAGAGGTAACGTGCCATTGGACTGTTGGTCACTCTTCACTTCCTTCGTCTCCTTCACCCCAGAATATGTGACTTGGCGTTGCGATACTCCCTCGTGTCGGCATTGCCTCTGGAGGTCCACAAGCGGGATTGCCCATTTTGGTATACACACCATCACCATGATTGGACGTTGCCTTCTCGAGCCAGTTCTGCCAACAAGCTACTGCATCCCTAGGGACCCTGCATTTCGTGTCAGTGGTGCATGAACGTCCACGTGAATCTTGTGATCACAAGGTTGGGCCCGTATTGCATTGCTCTTTGCATCGAGTTCCCGACATACTATTACTTAAACAGGTCGCACATCGTGGAATACGACGTCGTATTTGTCGAGGTGCCACGGGGTTTTGTGATGTTGGAATGTATTTGATGCCATACGGACATGAATAGAGCATCGTGGACTGCATGTGTCGATTCAAAACCTCTATGAGCCAAGCCTCTCTTTCCGAGCCCACACCATGCATGTGTACACCCGCGGATGTCTCCTGCAATGTAGGCCTCCCGCTTCATACTTTACAGATGGTTTTTGCCGGTTCTAGCATAAATATATACAAGTTCATTATCAGTCCTGCGCGCATACCACAGGTTATTCCTAACAAGAGGTTGCCGAGGTTGCCTAGCTGTACTTATGATAACGAAAATGTCACAGATTCGATTAACATAATATTTTCCTAGAAATGCGTTTCCTCTTGATTTAGAGAAGGGCACCTTGCCTTGACTTGATTCTTTGTGAGATGTTATGACATCAAGTTGGCCCTTAGCGTCAATTTACTATGTAGTAAGTTCGATCTATTTGGCTTACCTAATCTCCGCTAATCCAGTTACCCCCCAACCCGGCTAATAATAGTCTGTACAAAGGGACCGACCAAGTCGCCTCGACAAGTTCGGAAGGGAATACCTGTAGGACTTGATATTCACATGTGTCTCACAGCTTTCTTATCGACTCCCGCTACTACTATTTCAACTATTATATTCACATGAAGACGTATTAGCCTAGATACTTGGACACTAAGAATACAGGTCTTAGTGCTGCACTAGAGGACGGAAAGGCATCTGTAGCTTGTTTCAATGCATGAAGCTAATTTTGTTGTTAAATGAAAATGAAAGTTTTCAAAACGCCATGGATGTTTATCTAAGGATCAGTGGGGAGTAAACCAAAGTCGCGCCTTTGCTATATAGTTGCTGTATAATGTAACCGCGAGGAAGCATTCGGTGTAACTAACCTGTAAGTCGGTGTTTGAAATATTCAGCTACCCGTGTTTACTTGATGCTACGAAACGGACCTGAATTGTCTAGGCAAGTAAGTGCGGAGCTACTCGTGTATATAGACCTAGGTTCGCCGCGAAGGCTCAAGGAGGAATGCAGACCTGTATGGCCTCCTCGACGCCCAAGAAGATTATTACAACATTGAATACCCCTTCTAAACCCTAGATACCTAGCCCTTGTGACACCATGCCTGATCAAGGGCTTAGAACAGTATTCGATATAACAATAATCTACTTAAACGTCAAGGAGGCCATACGGTCTAGTCCTCCCTTCCATCCCTGGAGGCAATCTAGGTTTAACTTTACGAAATATTCCCTCTTGTTAGCTTGGCCCTGCGTTTTCAGGTCTGTACCGATAATATCGTAAATTATCGTGATCGGGCAGACACGATAATAGTCGAAAAAGAACAGGGGTAGCCGTATATGTGAATCGCCGCTTCGCAGGATATTCATATGATATCGCTGGCACTACCTCCTAACATACGGATAGTCACAATTCCGATACCTAGGGTGTCACGACCTCTGGATACTGATGGTAACGTAGGGGTAAGTCTTGAATACTTGTTATCGCACAACCAGGTTCAACTACTACATCTACAAGCTAGAGATCTATATACAAAATGCCATCGTTGTTCTGTCACTCTAGGGAAGCGGTATGCAACTGTAGGTATCGCGAGATGTCGCGAGAGTCTGACATAGGGGCTAGTCCGCGCGGCATTCGATCTCCGCTAACACAGCAACATAAGGCAATCAAATATACGCGAGGCTGTCCAGGCATTCAATATCTTAGACCTCCCACTTGGCCAAAAGGGAGAGAAGATTCTCACAGCCCCCTTGGAGACATAGAACTCAAATGATCTCCTAAGCGGTCGAACACAGGTCCTTGTCATACGTTACGCATTGGGGGCGTTTTAGATTAGGCCCATGATCCATCAACACCCGGAGAGATCATCTTAGATCATCTTATCCTTGCCTCATGGCGACGTGAAAATCGTCTCACAGGAGCGGTCACACCCTCGCTTGCTTCACTAAACTGTACTCTAAGTAAACGCGAGGCGAAGAAAATGTCTAAAATGAATATAGATGGATGCCTAAGGTGATATATAGCACTATGATACTCTTAAGCATAACACTGGCATCGCGGAGATTTCCCCCCATTTATTTGAGGTTCTATTAAAGCATATTGACATATCGACATCTAAGAGTATCAACTTGATAGTGCCTATTAGATCTAAACACTGTCTCCTAGTGGCGGTCATATTCATCGTTAGAGCATGTTCCGAGCTTACTGGGATAAATTTAATGTAATCTTTGTATATAGTAATGCTCTGAGGTAGTATTTATGTCGTAGAACAGACGGAGCCTGCGCAGTGATAGGCCAATATGTAAATGCTGTGCTTTCTAACTTACCAATAGACTAGAGAATCGTATGATTTGGGATGATACAGAACTTTGACTGTGCAAAGGAGCAAATAATAAAGTACTCGGACTGTGAACAGATTTCGATAGACTTTATGAGCTAGCAGCTAGTGACGTAGTAGCCTCGTATCCGTTTATCTAACATGATAGCCTACCATACGTATGAATAACACAGAAGGCCTTCTGATCCTTTAAGATCCCTACCTTTTACGTGCAGATTAGACCGTGCAAAGAGACGAGCTTATATTCCAAGGTGAGTCCTTGAACCGAGCTTTAATTAGTTTATCGGTGTAGATCTATTGGAAAGAATGATATTTTACGAAGGGAAACCTAGTTGCTAAACTTTCATTAGACAATATGTCGGACTTAGCTACTCACATAATATTATGACGACCCCAGAAACAAGAGTTTCAATATCCCTATTACATTCGAGAGATTTGCTAATTTGTCAACTATTCGAGGCCTTAGAAGATAATTCAGGGGCTTTCGGTGGTGCTTGAGTCTCCAAGAGTACCGGCTAGGACGAGACGATAGTATCAGTAGTATTGTCCCGGATTCAAAGCCAGGACCACCAGACTGGCAGACCAGACAGGCTTCGCTGTGAGCATCAATTATTCATAAAACTTAGGCCTGCGCCTTTTCCCGGCGTACACGCCGGTACTTGAGGTGTAGATACCGTATGGGCTTATGTCGTGTGACCAGCTTTATATATTATGTAGAGTAAGCTGCCTAGAAACCTGCGTAATTACTTACGTTGCCATAGGTAGCCGATAGATAATTCGATAAACCACTCAGATAGCTATTTCGCTTAGTTCGAGTAAATACACTTGCTGGCAATCTAGTTGCTTAACCGGTTTCAGTAATAGCAACTCACGAAACAAGATCATCTTCCTTTTCTTGAATCCGAGGATGCGAGGTGCCGAATAGGCTATGTTCAATACCCTTGATGACTGATTATCATGTGAGGCAATAATCGGAATTCGTCCCCTTTTCAACGAGGGCTTGGCTTGAAGATATTTCGGACGAAAGATAGATATTATAACAGAGTGTAGTCGGCCTGATCAGAATTTTCTAGTTTGCTATAAAGCAAGGGTATCAACCTTCTTTCCGGCAGCATATTCCTGTAAAATCGCGCAAAGGAGGCACTGAACTCTCTACTTGTTGTTTACGCTACAAGGTATCGTATTCTTACGTTCTCAACTCAAACGACATGCCTGCATCATTAGACTCTTTGTATCTCTTTTCCCCCGAGATACAGAATGCTATCCTCAACGGGCCAGCGCTCGCGCCTCCCCAGGCCGATATTGTCCCGAACTTCGAACATCCACCCAACATGAACGTCTTCGCTCAGGCGATCACAACAACTGCATTAGTCTTGGTGACGATCGTCATCGTCTTGCGTGCTTATGCAAAGATATGCATTGTGGGAAAGTTGCAACTTCAAGACTGTAAGTGTACTCCTCAAGCGTCTTTGCTCATCGGTTACCTAAGCTAATGCCAAAACTATCGCCCATTTTAGATTTTGCCTTTTTAGCATACGTAAATTGCCCGCTCACAATCATATCGCCTCATAAAATCTACATCGACATGCTGAACAATTCTAGCTTTGCTTTATTGGGGGTTGCTATTCTCTATATCGCCTAGCTGCAGGAGTCGGTTTCTTTGTCCATCAGTGGAATGTCCTAGTCCGTGACGTGAATGAGATAATCTTCGTGAGTAATCAATGCTTCATCTCAGTCCTTCTATCGCTAATCCATTAATCTAAGACTTTTCAAATTGGCGTAAACTTTTACTCAGCTGCGAACCTTTTCATCAAAACTTCAATTCTCCTGGAATGTCTTCAAACATTCGCCCCAAGGGGTACACGACTCTTCGTAAGTGCACTACCTACCAGGTGTCTTCATGTATACTACCTATCTTAGGCACTTTAGCTTTACCATATTTCTACCCCTTACTAACGTGTCATCAAGTGGGTTTTCCACGTTATCATATGGTTCAACGCCCTCTTCTGCACTTCCATTGAGATCGCAGTCAACCTTACCTGCGTCCCATTCAATAGGACTTGGGACAAACGTATTCTGGGAGTTTGCTTCAACCGGAGGCCCTTGGATCTGACTTCTGCAGGCGCTAATCTCATTTGCAACATCGTGATTCTCCTCGCTCCGCAAAGTGTCATCTGGCAGCTCCAATTGACGACAGCAAAGAAAATCGGTGTATCGATCAAATTTGCTATAGCGCTTTTGTGTGTTACCCCTTGAATCTTTTTGCCATGTCCTTGTTCTACCATCTAAGCTAATTTCTTGTACTAGTGCTATCGCGTCAGCCACTGGGCGCTTAGTTGCGACGGAACTATATTCAACTTCTCCGGATTTCACTTATGAAGTTTCAAAGGCAGGGCTTTCCTGCTTGGCGGAACTATCTTCCGCTTTTTTCGTGCTCTCTGTCCCGATTCTGCCCGGGATTTTCAAGGGGCCGAATGTGCTGGGCTGTGCAGTGAGGTCCATGTTCTCGTGCAGTTTGTTATATTCTAAAACAAGCGATACTTCGGGCCCGCAGAAGTTGCAAGTCGATGACAAAATGTTATTGGTTGACCTTCCCGCTAAAACCTACCAACTTTCCAATGCAATGGAGAATGGTCATCTTCATAGCCTACGGAATGATGGTTCGTTGACCCGTAACCCTTACTAAAGAGTTCGTAACTCCAAGCGATACTGGGATAGGCTTTCTATATCGCATCTAGCACTCTAATCACATTCATGGGTTGCAATATGCAGATTGATGGCCTGACCATTTGTTCATTTATCTATGGCAGCTTGGGTCACAAACGTCATGAAGGCAGACGGTTATTAAAAAAATGATAATGAAGTTGCGTTTGGCAAAGATATATTGGAGCCGTGTTTCGGTTTGCAATCTTAGCCACAAGGTTTCATTTTTCAACTCCGGACGAGACCCTCTGGGACATCTTGGACTTTTCAAACTCCTGCATTATTATCTTCCATAGATGTTGAATTACACCATATTGTAGTGGTAGCGCATCAAGTTTGATTCATATTTAACGCTCTTCCGTTCGATTATTGAAAACACACCAAGTGCTTTCTGATTGCATGTCCTCAGGTTATACGGATTCATAGAAATATTTATACCAAGTAGTTAAATGCTAAATCAGCTTTTACGCGTTACTGACATTAAATGACCTAAGATGGCTGAGTAGCTTTTAAGCCTGAGAAGCTTTGGCCTTTTGCCCTTCATCTACTAGAAATTGGATATACCCTTCTCCTACCTTAAAGGAATCGTAGCATTTGCGTTGTGATCAGTTATAGTGATGTCCAGAAACAATGTTTGACGGTTTTTAAACACATGAATATTCTTTCCGTTTTGTGGACGGCGCAAATAAGCTTCGATTTCCTGTTAAAATCGGTTTATATCGTGTTTCTATGTCAAGCCGAGCTGACCTTACGAGACGGTTTCGAATTCAACTCTCCGATATTAACATTCAGATCAAAATTTAGCATTATTGTCGCTACAGTGCAAGTGGGCGGTGCTGAAGCTCAGAAAGCTATCACCCTTAGTTTTCGAGGCGGTACCTGTCTATTTCACACCGATTTGCATTATAAACTACTAGTACTCAGTCGCATGCTCGATTATGTACAGCGGAATATCAGATCCATTTAGGGGTTCCGAGTACTCTTCAAGTTGTAATCTCGAGTCCTGCGTGTTGATTACCTTTTCGGACTCATGAGGTAGACAAATATGATCAAATACGGATATAGACGCGAGAAAGAATTATTCAGCAAAAGGTCAAGATGTTTGTTTCATACCAGATAATTCCAAAAATTAGGTATTCTTAGTTTGAATAGTAAAGAAAGATCAGATATATTGGAAACCCTCATTACTTTATAATTAGTAATTCCTTTTTACACACGTAGCCCTTAAATGATCTGAATCACCCGGAGCGCTTGAATCACGTATTCAACTCTTCTGATGCTTCTAAAACTTTATTAATTCATCACTTGTTTCTTCTTACATAGGTACTCATAACCTTTATCTCCTTGACGCACGTGCATAATCTCAATACAGACGACCCGAACCAGTCGAACTGGTCGAACTGGTCGAACCGAATCCCGAGACATAATCCAATGAACCGAGTCCCGGGTCATAAAAATATGGATATTCGCATTTCGAATCGTAATACGATGAGCCGCGTCCCGATTTGTGAATAACACCTATGGTGAACTGGCACTTGACGTTGCGGCCAGAGCACTCCGAACAACTAGTCGTTTCTGTTGCATCGCATTTAACCTTCCTTTCTTGGCAAGCATCACAGCCAGACAAAGGTGATGAGGACGCAGAATCGACCGGGCCATCGAAGGGCGTAGGCGGTGGTTGAGGTTCTTGTATGTTTTTCATACTTTCAGCCAGTCTCCCAGTCTCCGTCTGTCTGTTCTTATTATCATCGGTGTTATCGCCAGCATCTTCTTGCTCCATATCTTCCGTCTCCATTATTATATCGCTTTCTTCTTCGCCATCCGGCGAGTTCGTGTCAACGCCATTAACCCACACTTCCTTAACCCATCTTTCCAGTTCTTTCCGTGGCGGGAAGCTACTAGAAGATACGTCAGCGGTAGTATTTTCTTTCCGTGACGGTCTTTTGCAGAAATGTGCCCGGAGCAAGTGTCTGACAGCGTGTTGACATGAATTGTATCTTTTCCCCGCCTTGCAAGCGCTACACCTCTCTAGAGGGTAAATCACAGGAGTGTCAACATTTAACGCGTCGGAACCAGGGTGTATGCAAATGAATTTCTTTGTCCCCCGTTGGTGTACGACGTCTTTGTGTCGTTGGAGCTATATGGATACTCTTGAAATGCATATGAAGACCTGATACCCATATAACCAATCAGTCTAACGCCAAAGTCTGTAAGATATAATGAACGCCAGAACTTAGCTAACTGAATAATCGGAATCGTTCAGCTGCCAGTCATTATCTTCTATTTCGAAGTCGAGCGAAGATGGCCGGTAAAGCTCATCGTCGAAGTAAGTAGTTTCTCCCTTATACGCAAACTCGAAATTGTCGTTGGATTGGCTCGAGTCGTATCTCAATTCCGGATTATTATAGGCGCCATTGCTAGCTTGAAGAGCTGCCTCAGCAGGAGGCTTAGAACCGTAACCAGAGTCCTGATCAGGAGTTGTCTTTCGTAGTGTCCAATCGCTAGGCGGAGGGCCCTCATCGAGCGATAAGGGCCAGCCACGAAAGCCTTCTGGATAAGCGTCACACTTATCGCAAAGCATTTTGTGATGTTCCGGTCGCATATGATTTGTCTCTCCAATTTCGAAGTCGGTATAAGCCGGCGAGCCCCATGAATCTGAGTACCGGAGAGGGCCTTTTGGCGGGGATGTGTTGTGCGTCTGAGGCTCGGCAAAGTCCATGTGCAGGCCTGTAGGCAATCCTTCGATGTCTGATGTTGTAGCTGTAGCCTCAATAGGCCACGGAAGCTCAACAAGAGACGTACATGACTCTCTCATCATCTGCTGATCATTACCAGCATCTGACTTCTTCAAGGATTCCAATTGCTTTTCGATTGGTGTGTCAACTGCTGTTTCGAACTCTTCAGGCAAACCAACATAATCGGCATTGAGATGCGCTTTAATGTCTTGTAGTATATGGTTGAAGGGCATAACATAAGCCTCCCCAAACATGTCTATAGATACGACATGGCCATACACTTCACCCGTTATCTCGCAGATTACCCAAGATCCCGAATCTCCGGGTTGCAAAGCTACAGACAATTTAGCTTTCAAAATTCTTAGAGATTATGTAGGTGAGGGACCAAACTCTTACAGAATCCATCGTCTAGCACTACGTCGTGGGTCTCGACAAACTCGCGGCCTGGAGCTACCAGAAGACTCGATGTGCTCGAGGTAAGGGTCCCTCTCTGGTTCCCTCTCGAAGTTGGAATGATGACGTTGACTTGCGATTGAATAGGAGTTGATACGAGTAGCTTA
Source organism: Xylaria curta (assembly GCA_022495235.1). Taxonomy (NCBI): domain Eukaryota; kingdom Fungi; phylum Ascomycota; class Sordariomycetes; order Xylariales; family Xylariaceae; genus Xylaria; species Xylaria curta. Next base: position 140,088 of record MU375927.1, on the reverse strand, counting down.
AATGTCAATGGCGTTGAATGGACTTGCTTATCGGATTCGGAGGGGTATGAAATGTGAATCAGGTTAGAAAACGACCGGTCGGAATGCAGCTCTATGAGAGCCCAGTCATGATTTGTCGACGAGAACTTCGACTGAAATGAGTGCTCCGTGATATTCCCTATATGTGATCCTGATCCTGGAAAAGCCCAGCTTGCTTGATCATAATGAGCCCCGGGAAGTACCTCAGACTGGTCATCGTCAGAGTAATCGGAAGACTCATCAATGTGATATGGAGTGTCTGAATCGTCTTCTGTACCATTCCAAGAGGAACGCGATGGGCGATCTGGGTTGCGACCCAATCGCGTCAAAACATGACCGGCGGTCAGGCCGTGTAGAACACTACGTCCTTGTTTTGTGACGACAACCACGCCACCAAGGGTCGCCACGCTTGACCCGTGAGGGCTTTCAATCCTAATCCTAGTACCGGAAGAGGCTATTTCAGTTGTACCGTACACCTTGAATTTCTGTGTTGCGAGCTGCCGAAGCCCAGTAGCGATGTAAATCGTAATGTCGTCCCCGACAATCTCTCTTATGTGGCTCTTCGCGAAAAACTTTTCCATTTCCTTTTTGTTGTGCCTGTCACACTGTATTACGAGATAAAGAATACCGTCGCAATCTCCGTACTTCAATTTTAACGACACGCCTTTGGTCGGCCTCTGTTTCGCAGACACGGTATCGAGCAGGGGTGCGGCCAACAGTGTCCGTATATCAGCCAGACGGTTTAGGAAGTCCTGCGGTACTAGTTTTCGAGAGAGGGTGACAGAGTTTCCGATTGGCTTGGTCGACTTGATTGCGTCGAGGTCGAGAGACCTCGTTCCGTAACCCGAATCTGTCTCATCCTGACTGGATGCACAGGCAGTTTCAACATCAGTCGATAGATTCTTTGAACTACCAGTGGTACTGACTGCCTTTTCTTTTATAATCTGGGGCGTATGATAAGGCTTTTCCTCTTTTCCAAACGTCGCAGGTTTTGCTCGACTGCGGGGCTTAGGTAGATTTGTGCGAAGGAATGTGGTGATTGAAGATGACTCTGAAAAGCTGGTTTTGACCTCGCTCATCGTCAAGATCGCAAAATTGGTCAATACTATCACGCAAAGCTCTAGGACGGAAATGTGTATTTGAAAGGCACGTAGTACAGGTTAAATGGTTTCGGACAAAACACGGCTTTAAAGGGCGCCCTGTATTATTTAATATCTCATGGTCATGTGGCGGTAGTTGGAGCAGTAGGTGCATGCATCTAGGTGGCTTCTCAAGACTTATCCCATTGGACGTGTCTGCTAGGCATAACGTTAGGCGTTCTTGGGAGTCAGCAGAGTTCATCTCAGCCATCGCGCTGCGATTAGAAGTTTGACACTCAAGACGTTGTTAAAATTCACTTTTGCATTAACGTATTAATTTCAACCGTCGCTAGAGTGCAAATTCATGGCAGACGTCCCTATCGACAAGTTTGATGACAGAGTCGCTGTCGGCTTGGGTGAGGTATTATGGTCGTGGCAGTGCTGTAACAACTGCGATGGAAATAAGAGGTGCCGATCTACTACCTGTCCATCCCGAACCCTTCGAGTAAAGCGGTACTTGCAATTCTACGAGGCACTCGTGCTTGATTATAACGATGAATTGCCCCTTGAAGATCACCCCTTCAAAACTCACGGAGATATATGGAAAGCCATATCGCTACTTACGAATCGTCCGGAACTTACACGTGTTGAATTTTCCGAGCTCATTTCGGCCTTTTCGTCCTCAACTGTGGATCACACCTGTCTGATGGATGCAACATCTCTGATTGTAAAAATCGTATGCATGATAGACTGTTCCAATATGCAATATTCGCCTGGGCGATTAGAGGAAGGGAACTCTAGCCCCCCATGGAAAGATCAGGTCCCCTTCAACAAATATCTACAAGACATATTTACTACACAGAATCACCCGGTTTGGTCAAGTCAGTATGACCAGAATGAGGTTCTTTGCGCAAGGAAGGCTCAATTGAAGGCAACCAAGCTTAGGAAACACCTCAACTTAACGCTTTGCCCAACGCATGACATTAGAGATCATTTGCGTCTGGATATTCGACGTAATGAGCTTCAAGTATTCCATTATGCTTCGTTTCTCAAAGAGAACTTAAGAGCAAAGAAGGATTCCTCGCATTTGTATGTGGCTACTTCCTTGACAAAACAGATCAAGAAACTTAATCTATTGCAGAGGCCTACTCCCTAGGCAGCTACTACTGGAAGTTCTTGACTCGACCCAGCGTATTCTTTTCCCGCTAGGTGACGCAAAGTCTAGGGGACTGCTGAGATCCCTTATCTCCAACAGCGACTACTCCTTTGATCCCGAGATTGAGAAGTTCGAACTTAGCACCGTATGTAATCCTGGCGAAGATACTATCCCGTACATATACCTTGCAGACCGACTTGAAGAGTTATTTCAAGAGGTACAAAACCCTCGACCACGGACGTGGCTGGAAAAGCAGATGCAAAGGCGAAGTGGCGCAAGATATAGTGAGCTACCCCAGTCGGGTCCCATTATGGCCCTCAAGCATGGCCACGAAATAGCCAATATATTTTTTAGCATCCGACATGTTAAATTGATTCTGTGGCAAGCCAGTTACTAACATATGTGCGGCAGTGATGTTAGCGACGCTAGTAGGTGTAGCCTTCGCAGTCCTGCTGGGCGTTCTCGCCTTGATCTTGAGCTCTGTCCAGACCTGGATTGCCTATCAAGCTTGGAAGCATCCAGTATATACAGTCGCCTAGTCTTTGCCCAGTTCGATACAACTCCCGCCGCCCGCGCCAGATGAGCTGTTATCAGGTCGGCTACTATGTAGCCAGAGTTATGTGTCAGCCACACTTGAAACGAGACAGCCAGGTTAGAAAGAGGAATAGGTTGGCTGGCATATACACCTCAAGAAAGCCTTATAGTTAACCTGCTTTATGTCCGGACTAATCTTTGCAAGCCAGAGAGGGGGCTATTTTCATACTACATGTAATCACATAGATAACAAGAGTAAGCTAATGCATCTAGCAACATTATCCGCAACTGCCGGCTTCCTCATGATCCTTTTTGATAAAGTCAGTACAAATTATAGTAACCCAGGATGTGAATTAAAATGTATAGGGTGCGACTTGAATTATCTTATGACATGCTATATGCTTCTGTGAGTAAATCCTGGGACACAAGCTTGTCCTCCTCAATTTCGTGCATAGCTACAACGCCATTGAGTAATTTAATGGCTTCTCCGGCCCGTCCGGTTTGCATGTAAGCTCTCGCAAGCGTTTGCTCGGACGAGAGACGCTCATAGTCGTCTCTTGCGAGGGTCTTCTTCCGGATGGCTACAACGTGTTCCAGTATTTCGACAGATTTCCCCAGCTGGTTTGTTTCGAGGTAAGCCTTTGCGAGCGTGTGTTCGGACACAAGCCGACTATCGTCCTCTTCTCTAAGCGCTGTTTTTTCGATGGCCACCACGCGTTCGAGTATCCTAATAGCTTTTTCAATCTGTCTGTTGTTGAGGTAGGCATATGCTAAAGCCTGCTCGGACGCAAGCCGATCATGAGACTCTTCAGGGAGCGTCACTTTCTCAACGGCCACAACGTGCTCGAGAATCTTAATGGCTTCTTTTATCTGCCCGTTGTAAAGATAAGCTCTTGCAAGCTCGTGCTCGGATATCAGCCGACTTTCATCCTCTTTTCTAAGCGTGTTTTCTTCTATAGCTACAACATGCTCGAAAATCTCGATAGCCTCTCTGGTCCTCCGGTCTTCAAGGTAGGCCCTCGCGAGCTCGTGCTCGGACGTAAGTCGTCTGCTATCTTCCTCCACAAGCCTTTCTCTCCGAACGGCTACAACATGCTCGAATATATCGATAGCCTCCTTAATACGCCGGTCTCCGAGATAAGCATGTGCAAGCGCATGCTCAGGCCCTAGCAAGTTATCATCCTCTTCAGGTAGGTGCTGTTCCCTCCACCGAACAGTTTTCTCCAAGGCAATGATAGCTTCTTTGAACCGACGATCTTCGTATAAGCAGCGTCCTATAAGGTAGAATAGATCGAATCGTTTTAGGTTCTGATCTTGCGTGACCTGTAGAGCATGTTGGGCATGTGGCAGATATTCCCTCCATTTTGAACGGTTTTTGGGATTATTAGATGGGAAAATAGTTGCAAGATGCTGAATAGCCTGAGATTCAGTCTCTTTGACAACATTCTCCCTTTGTATCCACACTCGCGTAGCTATATGTACTAGCCGATGCATGTCGAACGTATTCTCGTGTCCTCGGCGGACCAAAAACGCATACCCACATAGCACACCAATGGCGTGTTCCATTTCTTCTTCTACTCGCGGCCCAGGCAAGATTGTTTGAGGTATAGCTTTCGGTTCAATGAAGGACACAAACGAGAGCAACTTCGCGGCATTGGAATCTGATCGTCGGATATGATCGAACGATACCAACCATGTCGTTGCTACTGCGTTTTGCGATCCTTGGTACCGCGTGTTGTCATGAAACTCTCGGCTCATTAAATTGACAAGATTTTGTTCTGTATTTCGTAAGAGTCCTAGGTATTTCTTTATCGGCATCTGGTTTTGGTTGAGATAGGCGGCAGCTTGTGCGATAGCTAATGGAAGGCATGTGAGGTCTTGAACCAACTCTTCTACTATTGCCTCATCCTGAAGCAGTTCTTTATCAACCAAAGTTTTGTTCATAAATTCTGTCGCCTCCTCTTTGCTCATCTCATGTAGGTCGATCACGTCGCTTCCTGCTATTGCTACAGCCACTTCTCTCGATCGTGTAGTGAATAGAGTTAAGCCGTTGTCGCGTTCAGGTAAGTATTTGCCTATCCCGCCAGGTTTATCAGGTGACCCGAAAAATATCGCCGTGTCATCGGCATTATCCACGATCAGAAGCCATTTCTCGGCTTGTTCTGACTCGAGATACCGCCGTACCGCCTCTTTGACATCTTCGTTGACTTTAACCTGGATTTTGAATTGCCGCGCCATCTCCACGTAAGCTTTTTCGAAGCTCTCATCGCTCTGCGCCGGTACCCAGAAGATGGAATAGTCGGACTGGTTTTCCATTGCCCAGTACGCGAGCTGTAATGCAACCTGAGTTTTGCCCACACCCCCTAGACCAACGACCGCGAGCTTCTGACACTCCTTGCCAACAAATAGCTTGTCTTTAAGTTCTCCAAGAATATTGTTTCGTCCGGTAAATCGTCGGTTCCTGGAAAGAGGGATGTAGTAATGTCGACTAGCTTGCGAAGTATAGCGCGATCGATCAGCAGATTGTGCTTGAACAAGATTAATAACCCATCGCAACTAACAAGATTAGTATTATACTAACTACTTATCGCTACTCCTGGTTCGTCTTGAGAAGAACTTTTCTCTGATTCTATGTGCGTAGCCGAGGCACGGTCCTGAACTTGGCTACTCAATTTGCCAGAGCGAATGAAATGCTTTAGCACTCCCACAACGTCGCGATATTGTGGATCTGCTTTGTTTCTGCACCGCGCTATCTGCATATGATTCGCATCGATGCTCTCAACCGTCTCGAATGCTGGTGGTAACCCAACTTTCGAGGAATAGTCGTCTACTACCTAGAAAATAATTGGTCATTAGTGAGAGGTGGTAAAATTGGCAATTATTGAGCGTCTAGCACTATACCTTTCCGTGTAACCCCTTTACACCTGAGATAGCCCTCGCTTCTTGGAAAGAATGAACCTTTATCCCAGCTTTATGCGCTATCCGCAAGAACTCTTCTTGAATATTATCAAGAGCTTCGCTGTTGACTTCTAAGCTCTGAACGATTCCTTTATTTGAGTCCTGAAAGGCAAGGCTGACGAGATTGGATGCAATAGCACCCCATCCAGCATAGGAACTACCTCGATGGGGTGTACCGAGAAAGACGATTAGTTTCGTGCGTGACTGGCAGGGCTCAGATCGGCGAATAGCCTGTAGCGCATGAGTGCCCAACCCCTTTGTGCTTTTCACGGTTGATAAAACGTACATCTTTAACAATTATCCCTCCAAGACTGTGCGCTATGAAGACGATAGGCAACTACAATATAATTAGAGAATTTTAACAATACCCCGCATCCATCGACTTACCTGATTGTCAATCTCGCGTTCGAGCTTCACGGCGAGGTCTCGGCCATGTTGCGATATACTATTCTGATTATTGGCCTGGAACAGGCCTCCTATAACATCCGCATTGTACCCATATGTCCATACTTCAGCTTCGGGCACATCGTCAGGGAGGTAATCATGCGGCCAGAATACCTTGTGCCCTTCGCTCGCGCTCGCGCGGTCAGGTGCGACATGTTGGGAACGGAAAATTGATCTGAAGCGATGTCGTCTACTCAATGTCTCCGAAATTCGCTCGTTTGCTTCTATTTGGCCGTCTTCCCATGTCGTTTGCGGGTGGCCTCTTAGTCCATGCACAAAAACGATGCTGCGATTTGGCGAGTTAGGAAAGATGGGGACATGAAACTTCGTAGGAGCAACCTTGTCTTACTTGACTTTAGGCAACCTAGTCTGTGGAGAGTCATCGTGAGAGAGCTGCGTGAACCCGGTTCGGTGAACGCTAGGTGTTTCGCGCCGGGACATTATGGATATTTATGAAGACATGGATAACGTTGGCACAACGCTGAACGATGCCTTTTGCGGGGTTGAAGATTGATGTTCCATCATAACCTGGCGTTGGCTAGCCTAGTCGCTGATACTATACCCTGACAACTTACATAATCATGCTGAGCCAAAAATATCGGCATTTGTGATTGGAGTTGTCGAAGAGGCGGGGTCAATATCACCTGCTGGTTCAGCCGCTCATCCGTTTCCCTTTCGCTTTTCCCCTGGAGATAGTGGGTGATGGTTGCGCCCGTCTCAAGTCTACCGCTACAAGGGTCACAGTTTGTCAAGCACGTGGGGTAATTCGCGGAGAATTAGCTACTCATGTTGGAATTCCAAATTTGCAATCCGCATTTGGGCTAGTTGCTCGTAGGAATCGCAATAATGATGATCTTGGCCGTGATAGTATTATCATTCGCGTCGATAGTGGGCTCATTATATCGCGACCAACTATAGTATGGCCATCGTCAGCGTATTTTTCTTGTATTAATTCTCACTGTTCAGAAGACGACAGTGACTTGGAGTTGTGGCAGAGTTAAAGGGATACCCAGTTTGTCACAGCTTAGGAAGGCAACTTCACTCGCCGCTGGAAAGCTTTCTCCAAATGCTAACGCAGTGTAAATGCTTTATTGCTGATGAGACTTCTGAGATTCTTTGGTACACTCAACAATTAGTCCATGCTACACTTCTTATACCTGCTCCAGTTAGTATTGAAGCAGTGTAAGTTTTCTTACGTAGATCAAGAATCAGGGGTTATATTTCACGTGAGGGGTTTAGGATCTTTGTGATCATTATGGCACAGATTTAACCACTCACTCTGATTTTTGGACTTCACCACTTAGCTTTTGGTCGAATTCATCGTTGATCTCCCTTTTTTATATCTAGACTAATTATTATTGCTAAGCAGTGTATATCCAACTATACTGTCACTTTTGTCGACATATCTAAAGCATAATCACTGTCGAAGTTATCTTTGATATACTTGTTCTACTTCTCGGCAACCGCAAAAGGGAATTTGTCCTGACAGCCCTAGGGTTTAATGAGCTAGACAATACTAACATTTACGCAGATCAAATTCTTAACCCTCCCTTATATAAGAAGAGGTGTCGCAAAATACTACAGAATAACACCGGGGGCATATAGAACTTAATCGAGTAGATCCTAGCAGAACTAGATATTTACTTCCTCTTGTAAGAAAACAGATCAGTAGTAAGAGCTGCGAGAGAGAACAAATCGGTGTCTCAGTAGGTTAATGCAAAGACTTAACAGAAGGAGAGTGAAAGGAGCACGTCTTCTAGTTAAGTTCTCATACTTCGAATAAAATATAACTTACCTGTTGTGTTTCCAAACTTCTCGGGATGTATCATTTCGCGTCTACTCCTGACGGGCAAATGCACCGATGGTATTCTTTACGCCCATAAAAGAAAGATGAAGTAAGTAATTCGGCATGATTCCTATCAAGTGCAAGCCAAACACCACAACACACAAACTAATCAAACCAAACTTCAAACCAAACTGAAAAAATATTGAATGGTATATTTCTTTCCCGCACATTGACTCCGATAAACATGAACCGATTCCGTTTTGGAGCGAGGTTTACATACATACGTACCATACATACATACATACATGACTATCTACGCATTTTTGTCAATGCTGATGATGTGTCTGCCTTTCCACTCCCATCGTACTAATTAAATGCAAGCATGCGTCTGTCTATGCAAGCACTCTCTATTACCTAGGTATGTTTTTCTTCTCTTATCTTTGCCTTAGAAAAAACCCATACTCCTAGCTCCAACAGGAGCCACAATGAGATTCTCGACAGCCCTCCTAGCATCCCTGACATCGCGTGCGAGGTCGCGGGGGTCCGCGCCCCCTTCATTGGTGCCGCGCACATTGGCCGTGGCCCACGTGTCGCATTCGGCCATGAGCTCGCCGACCCAGGGCTCCAGTCTCGCGTCGGGTCGGCCGTGGCGGCCGAGGTCGCGCACCCACTGGTTTACGGCGTGGGCGATCCACTCGACCAACCTGCCGCGTCCCGCGCCGCGAAACGGGACGTTTTGTGTCGCGAACATGCTCTCGAGAACCCGGACAACCAGATCGTGGGTGACGTCGAGGTGGATGAAGAGGTTGATAGGCCAGTGCACGTCGGCGCCTATCCGGCCGTCTTGGCCGTGCTCTACTGCGTAGCGGCATACCTCTGGCATGAGTGAAGTTACCGGGAAAATAGTAGAGTCCTTGCTGGAACGGTGGCAGATGCCTTCGATTCGGGCGATCAAGGTTTCATACGGCTGCGGTGGAGGATCTCCGGCTGCTGCACCTTGTTTCCGACGTTCTGCATTGTATGTAGCTAATTGCTCCGATACTTCTTGATGTGTCTGTTGAATCAAAGTTGTCCATGTCTGGGCAATTGTAGTAGGATTTCTAAAGTCTGCAACATGGTACATGATCAGACACAGGTCATAGTACCCCGCCGGATCAGCGTAGACGTTGAATAGCTACACATAGGCAGTTAGCGAATTATTAACGTAACCCATCGCCCTCAACATCACCATAGGCATGAGAGACTTACCTCAGATACAGGTAGGATCTGGCCATCTAGGGCAATCTGGATCTCCACTTTTCGATCGGGAGGAATTCGAGCATCCGACTGTAACCGTTCTAGTAGATCGTCTTGGACGTTGGCAACATCCAGAAGCTCCGTAACTTCATGGTTAAGGAGTTGTTGTTCCTGACGGCTGACACCAGGGGTCATTACGCTGGCGTTAGTCTTCGCCTTACTAAGCAGATGGAGACGCTCTTTGATAGTGAGCGTGAAGTCAGATTTAGCTAGGTTCGATTGAACCTTGGCAGCACTGAAGTACATGCTACGCATCGTATAGAACCGGCAGAGAAGTTCAGCGTGCGCGACATCTTGGGTGGCCAGCCGGCGGAGGAACGTGGTGACATAAGGTGATTCGATGGCAAGCAGGCGCTCTGTCCATCCTTGTTGTATATACCAATCGTAGAGATCTACGTGAAAGACTTCATCTGCTGAGCTGCTGACCACGTCGTACGCTTCGGCACGTTTAGTTGCGATGAGCGTTGGCTTATTATCGACCATTTCGGGCTCCCGACTTGACGCAGTATCTAGGTCTAGAAGCACTCGGTGGACCAGGTCGTAACAGAGCCTGCGCTGCTCAAATGCTCTCGCACGGGGGTCGTTAGCGGGTTTTCCATCATTGACCCAGTACAGTGCCGACCTCCCTCGATCTCTCGCATCAGCAACCAACAGACACAGTTGGATAGCACCCGCATAGTATCTTAGCTCGATATACTGTTGAATTGCTGACTCGAGGTTAGCTTGCGTGAGACCCGCGGCAACCTTCTGGAAATGCCTCAGACTTTCATGTAGGAGGGTGCGTGACATATTAGGATTCAAGGATGGCTCTGACGCCCTTTTCAGCTGTTCTTGGGCCTTGAAGATCACTACATCATCAGCACTGCAAAAACTGCCACATCTCCGCCGTAACGCATCGGCCACCGTCTCGACATTGGATCCATTTTCGATGTTCCGATTCACAATAGCCTTCACAAGCACCTTGGCTAGTTGTTTTCCTGGTGCTTGTGAAAATAGACGCTCATATGTGAGATCTTTTAGGCCTTGCTGGGATACCTCATCCAGCCTTGCGTAGATATCAGTCACTCGTTCTTCAAACAGTGTCATGACAAACGAGATACCCTCTGTGATGTCTGTCATAAGGATTTCCACGGCATGCATGGCTTGGTGTTCGCCTTGCAATGCAAGCTCTTCCTGCTTGCTTGCCGCTCGTCGTAGATCAGAAGGGCCTGAGAGACCCTGGATAAACGAACGATTCTCGTTGAGGAAATTTCGCAATGTCATGATAGCATCTTGCACTTCTCTCAATTTCGTTTGCGGGATAACACTGTTCACAGCCAATGCCCCTGCACCGTTGGAACCGACCGAGATGACCTTCGATCTCCACAAGGAGCGAATGAGTCTGCCGAGGTAGAGGGTGATAGCGGCATGACGTGACGACGGTCGAACTTGTTCGACCGTTGCAGGTTGTCCATCTTGCTCAGGTAACGTAGGACTACCACCAAAGTTAATGAATACCTGCTTCGCTCGGTCTAGGGTGGCCTGGTCGGTCGCACTGCGCCCAACTCCGAATTGGCCATTATCTCCTTGACGACAGGAGACAGCTAACGCAGCCGTAATGGTCTCAACGCGGCCGTAAGCACTCTGAAATCTGTTGACTTCCGTCTTCAATCCTTCGTCTCCAGCCGTATTCCTAATAACTGAAGCGAAGATATCGACTAGCCTCCTGCGTCGCATAATATGAACACCGGTGTTGGTAAGGATGGCAAAGTCGGTACCATCAGTATTATCGAACTGGACAGCAAGTTCGTTACCAAAGCCCAATGGCTGATTCGTAGCAGCAAATGGTTTTGTGACGAGGCCAACGTCCTCGGCCTTACTATCAAGTTCCACCCAGTTCGCCTGCTCGTAGTACCTCAGCACTTGTGACCGACTCGCATTCTTGATACGGCCACTATCGGGAGCCGACATGAACAACACATCGATGTCGGGCCGATCGGCCTTACGAACAAAATCCAGGAAGTAACCAGGCGGAAACCGAATTCCACGGCGACTCGTCTCAAGCGACCTGGACTGAACAGAGGTGGTTTCACCGAGACCATTGAACGGATCGGCTCTGACTCGTCGTTGGCTGGACTCGACAGGAGGAAACTTGATCGACTGTAGTTGCATGCTCTGAGGTGCTCGGCTCGAGGCGCTCACCATGTAGGACGATGCACTGGTGGCGCTCATGAACAGACGACAGCCCGTGCTGGTCAGTGCCATGAGATGTATTTTGTTGTCCTCAGTGGCGGACACGGGACTAATAGACACAATCTCCATGCGTTCGTTGAGTAATGGGGATATAACACTCAAAGCGTGGGCAATATCCCGTAAAAAGTCATTCTTGGTTTTTTCAATCACCTTGGTCAACTTGTCGGGTGCCTCCATGTAATAGGTCCGCACCGTCGACTTATTTGAAAGTGAATAGAGCAGATTTCTACTGTCGTCTACGACGACGTCGGTGATCTGTTCAGCACCACTCTTACCCCAAATTGAAACCGAGGTCGGCATCACGGCACCCCAGCCCGGATACGAATGGTTGATTTTTCCAACCCTACTAGAAAACCATTTTTCCTCCTGCTGGTAGTATAACTCGTGGATGTCGCTCTCGAACCGATTCGTGAAGAAAATGCGCCCAGTGGCAGAGCCCGCGATGATCTGCGTGTCCCCTTTGTAGTGTAGCGACATCTTGGTTTGGTAAAGCTCTATATTGGTGGCGCCCGTAGGACCTCTGTTGACACCGATGCCTAACAAGAACATCTCACCGGCCGTGGCGACGACTAGAATATGTTTGATGACGTTGTTGAATACACCGGGCTTCGGAGGGACCAGCTTCACAGCAGAGATGCTGTACGGGTTGTCCTCGTAGCCAATTAACTCGGGATTGGGGTGTGTGTAATCCCATAGGTACAGGCAGTTGTCGATAGCGACCCAGGCGTGGTTGATCTCGGCGAATAATCCCATCGTAGTCGATACTTGGGCTCGGTCATAATGTTCGAAGACGGCTGAAGGAATCTCGAAGTGATGCGCCCGCTGGAAGGGTGCCCATGCGGAATTGAAGTCGGCCAGATCGTAGTCGGAGGATATCTCTGGGACCAAATATTAGTACGGGGCTATAGGGAGACGACGGGGATTTGCAATGGGAGCGAGGGTTGTCGTGTTATGGTGGAGGACTTACGCCTGCAGTAGCTGTCCAGCTCGGCGTAGTGTTCGTCTCGCGCCAGTACATTGTTAATGAAGCCGGCGGCCTTCGCGAGCGGAGGCTGTGGAGGTGCAGCTGGCTGTTGAGGTCGTAGTAGGGCATCATCCTGGGCGGGCTGACCACCCGCAGGCTCGGGGTTCCGAGGAAAGAGATTACGGCGGACAGGGTCTTGTTGGGTGTTGAACCGTGATGCGACGGCGGGCGTGGTTAGAAAAGCACCCGGTAGAGCGTGCCCTGGCGTCTGGGGGAAGGACATGGCGCGTGACAGTTGGTCTGATCGGCGATGCTGGCGATGGCGGTGACGGACTCGCGGTAGAGCAACAGTCGTTCGAGATCTAATGCATCAATAGCTGCCACAGGAGACGGGAAAGAAGCAGGGCCAGCGGAAACCGAGAACGAAGCAAGCCGAAGCGGCAGCTGAGCCAAAACGTGATGCTACCGGACCATCAATGGCGATGGGAAGGACGGGTCTTTGGTAGTTGACGACGGATGCAGGGAGTCGAGAGGGCAACGACGCGTCGACGTCGGGTTGTATATGGGTGGACAAGATTAAGAAGTAAGTTCTTAATACACGAGAACTTGCGCGGCTAACAGTAGTCTCGTAGTATCGTTGCGCGCCGAGGCGTTCGTTCGCTGAGGAATTGTTGTGCGAATAGAGTGACTGGTAAATGGTACGGCGGATGCGAAGAGGCTGGGATTGAATTAATTTTTTGCTAGGCGCGAGTAGGTGGTACCTGAGCTCCCCAAATCATCAAGTACCAGCCTTCGATATATCTAGCCTGCTGTAGAATAGCTTGCATAAACATGCATCCCTGATTGGATGTTTAAGCTGCTTTGACGCGCCCTACCGCCATCTAATCGTCTAAGCCTATTTTAGTAAGTACATACTGGCAAGCTACTCTTAAGTATCCTAACATTACTGTTGTAGCTCTATTATCTTTCTTTCAACTCATGTGTTAGTCAATATAAAGATTGACTTCTGACTATAACAACCTGTTTGACAGTTCCAGCATTTTTTCTTTGTTGAATATGAATCGTGACTACTATGATATGATCCGCAAACTTTAGGCTGTCTTGGAGATACGACGCCTATTCACCTAGCCATTCTCTCATCTTGCTTTCCATTTTGCTCTTCAATTCTTCTTAGCTTCACGAGCTGCCTTTCTCAGAGCTCTGTTGCGGATGTCGATATGCATTGATCGGTTGACCTTCAGGCCAATATAGCTGCCGATGCCGACTGTGTTCTCCACGACCCAGGCCATAAGAGCATGACTCCAGTACGGTGTATACGTGTAGGCCGTATTATGCCAGCCACCGGCACCCACCTTTCCAAGCGCTGCGCGAACGAAAGGCTTCGGGCTCGGGATGAGCAAGCTAGAGCGGCGCACTTTACTCATCGCTGTCGTGACAAGGTAGCTCAGAACCAGTTGCACATCCACATTGTCGGGCTTGAGCTCAGCAGCAAGTGCTGTCGACCAGAATTGGAGGAAGGCCTTGCTGCCCGAGTATGTGGCCAGCAGCGGCATGGGCATCCAACCACCAAAGCTGCCCATGGTGAGGATCAGACCACGTCGGCGACTCTGCATACCAGGAGCTACGATTCGGGTGACCTTCAAGGTTCCCCTGCAGTTGATATTGATAATGTTCTCCATCTCCGCTTTGTCGGTGAGCGTAAAGGGAACAGGTATGCTATGGCTCTGGCCCACATTGTTGATGAGAACACCAACATCGAGGCCATCGACACGCTTCATCAGGCGATCGTAGTCGGCCTCATTATTGACTGCTGAGAAGTCCATGGCAAGAATGTCTGTTTCAAGACCAGGATATTTGGCTTGTAACTCATATTGGAGGGCTTCAAGTTTAGACTGGGTTCGAGACACGAGAAGAAGGTTGAAGCCTTTAGCAGCAAGCTGGGTCGCGAACTCTTTGCCCAAACCATCTGATGCGCCAGTGACAACGGCCCATGTACCTTTCCCACCATACTTTCGGAGCTGTGAGAATATATATAGTGGTGAGTGCCTGCTTCAATCGAAAGGCGCTAGTCGCATGAGTGCGTTTGGGATAGACTCACATTGGTGCCGCTGAGCACAAACATGCTCAGGACTAGACGAAGAAGGCTCAGCATTTTGTTGCCTACCCAAAGAGCACCAAGGCCGGCCAAGGCCAGCTGGACGCTCTGTGGCACAGCGGCAATGAAATCGTAGATGGAGTCCATTGTCGTTGTTCGAAAAAAAAAAATCAAAAATCAAAATAAAGTGCGTACGACGCAGATGATGGTGAACAGTGGTGAGCTGCCAGCCGTAGGCAATAAGTTAGTTTTAAAAGTAGTTGCTACCTGTTGGGGCCCCCCTCTAGGTTCTGCCGAGGACAACAGGTCCAGATCACTTAGAAGAAAAGCTTGTGCGCTCTTCAACAACCTTGAGAGCCGCCAAATTTCTCAATTCAGCTTAGTAGCTAATTGATCTAGAGCTGCTACAATGAGGCCATTGGATCAATTTATCAACGAGGCCCAACAAAATCCACTGTCGTGAAATGCAAAATCGAAGCTTGATCCATGGTTTGCGCTTTATCGATAAGATAACAGCGAACCCCTGTTATTAGCTTACCCTGGAGTAGCAGCCGGGTTTCCAGATAACTTTCGTGATAGCTTCACTCTAGTCCCCAACAGCCAGTTGCTTCATTATTAAAGCCTTCATTATACGACTCACATCATCAAAGCTGCAACCAAAAATGGATGCTATAATTGACACCCTAAAAGCGTATCTGCCAGCTGGCGAAGGATACCTGCCATACTACATGTTCGGGGTAAGCTCAAGGATTTACCTTCCACCGCCTTTCCCTTAACAATCTAACAACGTATGGATTCTAACCTCCCACCCAGCTATCCGTCATCGCCGTCGGCAACTCGCTGCAAAACTACCTAACACTGCACTACTCACGACGTCTGTACAACGGGCAATTCGTGCCGAACGCTTCCTTGCCTCCGAAATCCAACAGCTTCGACCCGGAGGACTCGACACGGAAACTGGCGCCCGCGTCCGCCAACACCAAGGACGGGCGCACGACGGACCAGGTCACCCCGTTGGCGGCGCGCCTGTTCGGCACGTACACTTTCATCTCCGCCATCGTGCGCCTCTACGCCAGCTACAACCTGCACCTCGCCCCCGTGTACAACATCGCCATCTGGACCTACGTCGTCGCCCTCTTCCACTTCGGTTCCGAGTGGGCCGTGTTTCGGTCCGCGTACCTCGGCCCCCCCATCTTGTTCCCTTTCTTTTTCGCTACCATCGGCATCTTCTGGATGGTTTCCCAGTATAGTTTCTACGTGCAGGCTTAGGACTAGAATCTAAAGAGCTTACGATGGAACATGATCGATGTTAACCGGTCTGGGCATGTGATACGTCGTCTAATGCGTAGGATATTGATGTAATACATGGCTCTACATTCTATACCCAAATTACGTTTGTCTTTCTGCCTATTGCAGGGTTTTCCTGTATAGCTCTCCCCCACAGTCTCTCAGGCGTGCAGCCGCTTGTTCGGGAGTGATGTCTCTCTGCGGCTCGGCCAACAATTCATACCCAACCAGGAATTTGCGGACCGTAGCCGAGCGCAGCAGCGGTGGGTAAAAGTGCATGTGGAAGTAGCTGTTCTCGACCTCCTCGTCCGTCCCATCCAGGGGTGCTTGGTGAATCCCCGAACTGTAAGGGAAGCTAGTCTCGAAAAGATTATCATACCTCCTCGTAACTTCTTGGATTGCCTCGGCAAAGCAGAAGCGCTCTTGCTCAGTCAGGTCAACGAGGGCCCGGACGTGTCGCTTGGCGATGATCATGACCTCGAAGGGCCAGACGGCCCACCATGGACAGACTACGAGGAAGGATGCGTTTTGGTACACGATGCGCTCGCCCTTCTCCATTTCGAGCTTCACGTAGTCCTGCAGAAGATGACGGCCGCCGTGCTCGGCTCGGTATTTGGCCATCTGGACCGCTTCTGCAGCTGGCTCCTCGGGCAGGGTACTCGTAGTCCAAATCTGACAGTGTGGGTGGGGATTCGAGCATCCCATGGCAGCCCCCTTGTTCTCGAAGATCTGCATGTATCGCAGCTGTTGCGTCGGCGCCGGCACCACGCTCTCGGGTGGGGCTTCGCGACCCATCAAGTCCGACTTGGCTGCAATCTCGGCGAGTGGATTAGTCGGCGCCAGGTGAGCGGCGTAGATGCGCGTCCATGTCTCGATAATAGGCAGGGTTTCTTTCGCTGGCATGTCAGCCAGGGTCAGGTGGTGCTTGGGCGAAAACGTGAGGACGAAGCATTTGCCCTTGACTCCTTCGGCGCGAAGCAGCAACGAGGATAGATCTACCCACAGTTAGAACGATGCTCGGTGGGTGTTTAAACTAACCGGGTCGATTCACCATCGCTTGAATCTTCAGACTCGGGCTTGTAATCCTGCTGCACCTCCTTGACGGCACTGTAGTCGTTGACGAAAACGAATGTCTCTTTATAGTCGGGATTGTTGTCGCCCTGGGCGCGTGGGTTGCGGGGACATAGGTAGCACTGGTGATCGATTAGCAATCTAGAACACCGCTATATCTAATAGCAGGGCATACTTTGGGGTCATATTCAGGCAGTTTGTTGACTCCGGGGCCCTCTTGTTGGCCTCTATACAAAAACACGTCAGGTACGGCATGTTCAGCCACGTCAGACGGTTCACAGTGAAGAAACTCACTGCCAGGGCCGCTTCGTTCGGTGGGGCGAAACGAGAAGCCATGATCCTCTAAGGGGATTGTAGCGCCTATGGGAAATGTCGTCGAGGATTTTGTCAGGCATCTTGGGGAGGAGGTGTTTGACAGGTACCTCGGCTAGCTATAGCAAGGTTTGCGCTTGTATATGTATGCAGGTAGGTATATACTTAGGTAGGTATGATAGCTGAGAACTTGAACACCGCTCAAGTTGGGAATCTGCAATTTCGAAAATCGAAGAAAGACAGTAAACAAGTTTATCCCTCAAGCACTCTGACGCAAATAGCATTCCTTGCGCTCGGCTTTATACTCGGTGTAGTTTTAACACGAATATGACAGAAGGTCGGGTGCGGGTGCCCCTCCAAAAAACTCCAGAGCCCCGCGCCCACTAATGATGCACATGTTCCTGGCAGTAAACTTGATTAGCTATGCGACCTACCAGATCCATCTAGCAATACATATAAGTCAGTTATCTACCTACTCTACCTAGTAGGCAGGCTTGCATGTGAATGAGAATTTAAGGATGTAACATCTATGACGCAATATACAGCATCTATAGTTGTTCTCTCCCGTAAAAGGTAAGAAAACGATGTAGATAAGGTATGTTGCAAGTTGGGGGTTGATATGTAGTTGTAGCCCGTAGCCCGCACTAACACAGATGACCCAGGCACTTAATAAATATAACTAACACATTAGACCCACAAACTTGGAACTGCCTCAATTAGATCATAACATAAATGAAAACTTAAGTTTCTCTGGATATATCCCCAAGTGTCATACTGAGATACTATGATGCGCTTTTCAGTCTTGACATGTGGAGTGCACCCTTACTTTAAGAAGAATTGAAGATTCATCACTGCTCTGACGCGCTAGTTAAGCTGATAATACGAGAGAAGTGAGAGGTGGACTGTGCGCTTAACCCCACCTTACCCACCCCAGCACCAAGCAAGCAAGCCTTATGTTGTGCCTATGCAGGTGAGATATCGTCATACTACTGGTCAGAGACGCGGCTGGAACAAAGCACACGCTAAGCCCCATCCTCCACAGTACCCCGGTTCATCCAATCCGCAGAGTCCCGTTGCTGCGCGGCGACCAACACCGACACCGACACCGAACATCGTGTCATCCATCCCGTGCGCAAAACCCGACATCGTCAACTCATCAAACCTCCCTCCTCTCCGAATCGACTTCCATCAAAACCCATACGTGCTCCCCAGCGCGACTCTAGTTTCCCAATCCAATGTATTAGCAAGCCTGTCCTGTTCGAACTGTACCTTCAGCCTAATAGCTTTCCACCTGAGCCTGCTTTCCTTTCCGTAATACTATCGATAACTCGTCACCCTGGATGAAAGCATGGGCGTCATTCGCAAGAAAACCGCCACTAGGGGCGGCGAAGGCGGCGTGAAATATGTTTGCGACGTGTGCTCTGCCGATATTACATCTACCGTATGTCTCGTCCGATATCCGATATCCTCCCCCTGCTTCTCGCCCTCAAGGTTCATGCGCACCGCAATAACTACCTCTGACTCCGCTTACCAAACTTTGGCTACAATGTACATACTTACACTCTACTAGGTACGTATAAGGTGCGCTCATAGCGCCTGCAACGAGTATGATTTGTGTGTACAATGCTTCGCAAGTGGCGCCTCGAGCGCCTCACACCAGCCGGCCACCCATCCCTACCGAGTCATAGAACAAAACTCTATTCCAATATTCGATCGAGACTGGGGCGCAGATGAGGAACTTCTCCTGCTGGAAGGTTGCGAGATTTACGGATTGGGTTCGTGGGGCGATATCGCAGATCATATCGGCGGCTACCGACACAAGGACGAAGTTCGTGACCACTATCTCAAAGTATATGTAGATTCACCGTGCTTCCCGCTACCAAAACGCTGTCGGCCGGACGATATGGAGCTAGCCCACGAAATTTCCAGAGACCAATTCCAGGCACAGAAAAAGCGGAGGATTGAAGATCGACGAGAGGCGCAAAGGAACGCCCCTCCGTTACCACCCAAGACCAAGCCAACGGCTAGTGTGCCGTCATGTCACGAGATTCAAGGCTATATGCCTGGTCGCCTAGAGTTCGAGACAGAGTACGCCAACGAGGCCGAGGAAGCAGTCCAGTTGATGCAGTTCGATCCTGGTGATGGAATCAATCCTCGAACTGGCGAACTCGAGCCCGAAATGGAGTTGAAGTTGACCGTCATGGATATTTATAATTGCCGGCTGACACAGCGTGTAGATCGTAAAAAGGTTATCTTCGAACACAACCTACTCGACTACCGGGAAAACACGAAACTCGAGAAGAGAAGAACCAAGGAAGAACGCGACCTACTCAACAAGGCCAAACCATTTGCGCGGATGATGAATCACGACGACTTTGAGTCTCTGTGTCAAGGACTTCTAGATGAACTTAATTTACGTCAAGCCATCACACAACTACAGGAGTGGAGAAATCTCAAGATCGGAGATCTCCGTAGCGGTGAGAAATACGAACAGGACAAGGCACAACGAATCCAGAAGGCCATACCCATGGGTTCCATGGACCGCGAAAGAATGGCCTCGGCGCAGCGCTCTAAGCAAACCGTGCAACCTGAGCCCCCGAGCGGGGCGGCTCTCCTAGTGGCGCCGGAGCTTCCGTTCCGACCAGGGCCGAACGGTACCGTGACAGCGTCTCAAGGGGCGCCGGATGCGCCCACGAATGGCGAGCATAAGCCGCTCCCAGATGGCCACGCAAATGAGACGGCCACTAACGGCGTCGTCACTAATGGAACGTCCGCGCAGACCCGTCCGCGGTTTGTATCGCAGCCCATCTCGGGGGTGCAGCCGCTCGCCCTCAGCGAGGACAACGCGCCCGACATGCACCTCCTGACGCCAGAGGAAGTGGAACTCTGCAAGGTGTCCCGGCTCCAACCGAAGCCGTATCTCATGATTAAAGAACAAGTGCTGAAGGAAGCGCTCAAGGGGAACGGCAGCCTCAAGAAGAAGCAGGTAAAAGAGATCTGCCGGCTAGATACCCAGAAGGGAGGCAGGATATTTGACTTCTTCATTAATTCTGGCTGGATCGCCAAAGCATAGCAAACTTGACTCTTGACTCTGTTATTCGCTAGCTAGAATCTCCTTCAGTTGGGAGTTGTCGAGATACGACGCTCCAGATTGCTCTTCCAGAAACTCTGACTAGGCGTTGTGCTATGGAATTGGGATGTTGCCTGTTACGTCATGATGCAGACTGTAGGCGAGGAGCATACATATTGCGCAGCGCTCACAAAGTACGAAGAATATAAATGAGAAATCACGACATGTATTTTTTTTCCTCATGTGACGAGACGTTGTTGTATTGTAGACATAATGAGACATTCTGTACCAGCATCGCTAACTGGCAAATCGAATGATTTATTGACCACCCTGGGCTTACGGCTCGGCTCGTGCGTCTTGATGTTTCTTGTGTCCTGCAGTGATCGGAACACGTTTCTGAAAGTCATTCTTCTATTGAACCTTTAAGAGCATCTGCCCGACTTCATGATTTTGCAATCTAGTGTACATACTGGGGCAGTTCAAAGTACCGAGAACCAGGCATGACGTTCGCAGACACGTGAGGTTCCAGATCAGGGTCTCAATTAGATCAGAGACAACGTGTCACTAGCTAATATACCTACCTACCTTGAGACATTATTTGTCTTCGCACGCCTAATTGCTATTTGCGTTGTATTTTTGGTGTTGTGAATTAAGCAACGACAAGAAGGAAATATTAGGTGACATTACAAGTTTAGTACGAGCAACTATAAAGGTAAAAGGATGGAGAAAGTAACGGAAAGAGTGACTTGCTTTATGTTACCACCTATATTCATTCCTATTATTAAATCTACAAGCCCATCCATCATTTTTCAATTTTTGATAGAAACAAAACATCTTTTCTCAACCCAACCTCCAAAACCTTACACCCCTACCCCGGATCCCACTGTATCTATTGATCATAGTACCTATTACTTAGCTATCATTACTCGTTAGCTGTACCGGCGCAGCGCACTAATGACGATCAACAGGGGGAAGGCCGCATGAGCTAAACCTGAATTGATCTCTGGCGCAACGCCACGCAGTTGGTCGACCTATTAGTGCAACCCGTCTGTGCTGCTGCTATTCTTCCTCTCCTCTTGTGATGGCACATAATGGCTATCTGAACTCCCTCCCAGGCTTCATGCCTCGACGCAACATCTTCCTCCCGACGCTCTGCATCGTCCTCCTCATTGCAGTATGGACATTCCGACTACCTAACGCCAGCTCCTATCCCTACCCCTCTGCCGACTGGTTCGAGTCCAAATCATCCTCATCTTCGTCTTCGTCGTCATCTTCATCTCCTCCTCCTCCTCCGCCGCCGCCAGTCGAGCCGTTGTCGTCGCCATCCTCTTCCTCCGGTTCCTCTTCCTCGGCGCCCCGCCCGCCATCGCCACAGAGCCAACAATCTTCAGCGCATCTATCTTCGAGCCCGGGCAACGATGTCGACCTATCCCAACCCGACGCACCTTTTGTCGGCTGGCCCTTGAAACGTCTTTGTGACGAGACTACCTGGGTGGAGGGTCTTGTCTACATTTGCGACAACAATTCGGGAGGGATTGGGAATATACGAAATTACATTCAGACATGCATACGCTACGCGCTCGAGGCCGGCGCAACGGGCCTCACTATTCCCAGGATCCGCAAGCGCAACGAGAAGGACCTGGCTGACCTCTTCACCGATTTCCTCCCTTTCTCATACATGTTTGACGAGCAGCACTTTCGCGATGCATTCAACAAGAATTGCCCCCAAATCACACTCTATGACGATGTCGCCAATATTCCCGGCGCCGGCAAGCCTCCTAAGATCAGTAACATCACCCCCAAGGACTTCGGGAACCGCGAGAGCTGTGACCCCTGGGACCAGAACAGACATACCGATCGCTTCGGTCAGACCTTCCGCAGGTGGCTGAAAAACGAGAAGCACGGCCATACGCCGACCAAGGCGCATCCGCGTCTCATCCGCTTCAATTGGGGCGTGCTCTTTGACTGGCAGATCTATCGTGACGGTCCCGAATTAGCCGCCACCTTCGGCGGCATCCTAAAGCTCAACGACAAGTTTTTGCAGCTAGGAAAGAAGACGCTAGAGAAGATGCACGCATTTGCCCGCGCCGACGGATCCAAGGACGGTGCTTTTCTTGGCATTCACTTACGAACCGAAAGCGATGCCTTGGGCTTTTGGCCGCACTACGACTCACAGTCTGAAGCCTACATGAACGAGGCGAAGAAACGAGGCTACCAGACGGCTTATCTCGCCACGGGTAACCAGACGGAAGCAGAGAAGTTTATGGATGCCGCTATTGAGATGGCGCAGATGAAGATCGTGACTAAAATAGATCTACTCTCAGACGACGAGCTGGACGAGCTCGATGAGCTCAGCTGGGATCAGCAGGGCCTCATCGATTACGTAGTTCTACTGGGAAGCGAGTTCTTCGTGGGTGTACAGCCCAGCAGCTTCTCGGTGCATGTGGCTATGAAGCGCCATCTCAAGACAGGTGGTCTTTATACGCGGCCGTACAAGGTGGGCACGGAAGGGGATGGATTGTCATATATTGTGGGAAAGTTTGATAAATACTGGGCTAATTGGCTGTTCCTGTGGGACGGTATGTGGCCTTGAGCTTGAGCAAGGGCCTGGTGCTGGGTGCTCGAAGACGCGGATTCTAATGACTGTATTGTTGCTTATGTACTACTTATACCAGATAGAGACTAGAGAAGTGCGTAACTGATAGGTAGAGGTTATTATGGTAATGGTAGAATGAAATACAGAGTCCACACTACTAAAACCACTAGGTACTTTTACTGAATATGTGTTGAGACAAGATTTCATAGACGTTGGCTGTCGAGAGGCAATATGCAGTTATCAGGAGTAGTGAATGATTTAAGTATGCATCTAACAAACATCTATCCAAATTAAGACACTGCGTGCTCATCAACCTTTGTTCTGGGACCATGAGAACAAACCAATTGATTCATGCTCACGTTTCAAATTCATTTCACATACTAGACATCTCATCCTGATTTCCTACGTATTAATACTCTTTCATTAAGTCGCCGTCTGGTCATAAAATTGGCTTCTCGCAAATTCGTCGTTTTACTGAACAACTCCTCTGGTGCCAAAATACGGTATTATTAATACCATTACGAGACGAGACGACTGCAACAACCTACATCATATTTCTATAACACACCCAAACGAATTGAAATCGGTCGTCATGTCACTCATTACTATCTCCAGCTTGGAGCGTATCACTGCTGCCAGACTTGCTGAGAGACTCCTCGCTGCTGACGCTACTAATGCGACTGCAAATGGACAGACAGCTGAGAACAATATTGCTATTGTGGATGTCCGGGATGATGGTGAGCTAGGTTATATTTAGTTCATCCTCTTTCTTTTCTTCCAAAATTTTCCCCCTTCCTCGTCACTACTGAGGAATTTTGCTCGTTTCTCTCTCATCTTCATGAGTTACTAGGTAGCTCCCCAACAACCTCACCTACCTGAGGTAGAGGTTACAAGTAGGAGCTTACTATATCCCTATATTCTAGACTACATAGGCGGCCACATCCGCACCTCCCTGCACTTCCCCAGCCGCAGCCTCGACGCCACCATGCCCACGCTGCTGCGCAAGCTCGCGGACAAGGAGACCGTGGTGTTCCACTGCGCCCTGAGTCAGCAGCGCGGGCCCAGCGCCGCGTTAAGATACCTGCGCGCAAAGGAGGCCGATGCTGCTGATGGAAAGGAGAGTGCAAAGAAGCAGAAGGTCTATGTCCTGGATCAGGGCTTTACTGGCTGGCAGGAGGTTTACGGTACTGATGAACGCCTTACTGAGGGTTATCGGAAAGAGCTTTGGGAGGATTACTAGTAGACGTGATAGCGAGGGATGATGTGTGGAGTTGGAGTGGTCGGTTTTGCGTTGGGCGGTGGACTTGTCTTCCTGCGTTTTATTCTGACCCATGAATACTTACGTATGGTTTCACACCCAATTCGAACCAGCGGCCTCGATTTTCACGCCTTTTCTTCTATCTCTAATACATCAAAGCGACGCTCGTGAGCCAGCCGCTTTCTCGAATGGGTATTTATGCTTCTTGTCCTCCTCAGCCTCAAACTCTATAGTGTGGCGGAGACAGCAGAGGCTGAGGGGGCTGAACTATAATTTGCTGTTTGCGCCTCGGGCCGTCCGCCTCCCTGTTATGGTACGCGTAGAAGGTTTGGTGAGCTGGGTAACGCAAGCCCCCTCTCCCATTGAAGCGAGAAGGCGCGCGAGGCGTCAGATTTCCGTATCCTATAGCAGAAAAGTAGATAGGGGGAAGGATATTGCTTTACTAGACAAGATGGTCAGAGGCGTGTGGGCACTAGCCCACAAGCTTTATCTGTTTCGCTTGAGATTTGGAGTCTCGAGCACTCTCTATTCCTGATAGAGATTCATTTGGCTGATCATTCATCTGAACACATCCACGCATCCCGCAACAACATATATACATCGGTGAAACCTATATATTCGTATATATTGTTATCCAGGCTTTCGAAGAACACCCGCATGAACAGTAGGGTCGCTTTAAACGTATCTCGAAGCTTAAAATGAGTAATAAATACCAAATAATGTTTCTGACATCAACAAGGCATAAACTAACTTGCGTAGCTCCGTCTTATACGAAGCAGGTGGCTATCGTTAAAAATCTCCCTCGCCGTAGTTTACCAAGTTTTCCCACCGCACTGCGTATACCTAGTTATATTTATCAACAGTTCTTAATTATGATGGACCCTACCCCTTCGGCAGGGCTGTCGCCTCTATACCCCATCGACAGCTATCAATGCGGCTCAGGCTCTATTGCAACAGAGCCCGCATGGCTTAGTCCATGGCAGAGGCGCTGGAATATGGAATGACTAAACTAGGTCTATATTCCCTACATTGCGTCGCAACGACTTACCTATGGAAAAGTTGTCGAACCGCAACAGAAACTACTTCAAGTTTCAAAAAACTCGATCAGGAAAGGAGCAGATTACGTTAAATGCTATAGAAGCGGGTACAGCCAGTCTACAGAGCTCGCTGAAGCAGACGCAGTAGCAGTGCAGAGCACACTTCTTCACATAGCCAGTCCGTATGCTCGCTAGCTACCTATATTAAGAGGCTCTAGGGACGCTGGCGCAAGCACAGAGAGAACGCCAAGACGTGGCAGATGGTGGCAGAAATGGAAGAGCACGGCGAGAGTCTTCAGTGGAAGGGTGAATTGAAATTAAAGTTTCGAGACGAGTTTCTCAATGATTATTTAAATACGGAGGATGGAGTGAACTGGATAGGCTTCCCTTCAGCCCAGTACATCTAATGGTATATAGTACGGGTGCTGTGTGGGCTGTAGTAGCTTCAGGGAGGTCAAAATGCGCAGGCTTGGAGACTAAGACCTGTGGTCGCAGGCGGAGTTTACAGCCAAGGCGAAAAAAAAGAAAAAATAATGATAATGCAGCCCTTTATAGATATTACTTCCATTCGATACTACTTGCTCCGTCCCCTTAATCTTAAAAACGCAATATTGAACACACAGTACGGAGTGCTCTGTTGACTTATTATGCCGTACTACCTAGGGTCCAACGGGCTCTTCTGACCGCCTTTTCCGAGGAAAACCTAAACAAGTCTACTCAATATTTCCCCACCAAGCTAAGTTGCCAACCTGGAGGCCAATGAATTAGGAATGTCCTTTTAATCACTCAATCTGTCATCACTGGACCCATAGCTCAGCGGTAGAGCATCTGATTCCAGCTTTAAACCTTACAAATTACAGCTGCCTCCAGAAGGTCATCCGTTCAAATCGGGTTGGGTTCAATTCCCCATAATGTTACATCCTACTTAAGGAATGACAAGTCCAAATTTTTGTTTTTCTGTTATAGAATCAACGTCTTTTTCGTTCCTTTTGCCTTTTCCCAACTACTCGATGTGTTAGGTACTGATGAACCGATCGGTCGCTCATCCATGCAAGGAGCTGTGGCGCAACGGCTAGCGCGTCGGATTCCAGTCCCGAAGGTTATCTGTTCAAATCAGGTCAGCTTCACCATTCTTTTTAGCCTACAAATGCCAACGTAGTTTAGTTCTTCATGTGTAGTAGGCATTAGAGTATTGTATACTTCGTATGGTTGTTCCGCTGATGATATGCTTATGCCGTCAATTGATATCCCTTTTTTAGTTTTACATCCAGTTGCGGAAAGCTTCTGTTATACTCTCCCAGTTTGAGCTTTTGATAGCACCTGATGCAATGATCTGTTCTGTGGTTTTTATATCTAATCCATCCTTACTTAACAAAGGCTTGGATGCAATATTGATCGTTGACTGCAGGCCACAATGGATGATGTGAAACCATGCTTTCGTAAGTGAGTTCCGATCCAATGTCTCGATTTGCTTCTGTTATATCGTTTTAAACACTATGAATTCGATTAGGGATCTTTGTTTGAGCCTTCTAGTCTCTAGATGCGATGCGACATGGGGGCTAGAGCATTTTGGGCATCCGATATGCTCACGTCTCCCTTCTCTATAGAAAGCATTTCCTCAATGTCTTCGGCGAACTCATGATCCAATATAGAACCGACGGGAGATGGACCAATGTTGAGGGCATCAAGATCCTTGTTATCGTTCGCTAAGTCATGATCGGATATTCCTGTATAATAACGAGGCGATGCTTCGTTGAGTTGACTCTTTTCGATAACGAATTCTGTCACATCTGGGTCATGAGGTTCGTGCTTGGATAAACTCCTTTTGCGTTTCTTCATTGGAGAGGGCGCTTAGAGGAATGTCTTTTCAGGCGGATACCTTGGGAGAGCGTTGAGAAGCATAGGTAGATCGTGTGAGATGGAACCAACCATCAGTTCTAGCCTTCCGATGTCTTCTATTCTGCTAAAGCCTTTTCTGCCTAGCCATAGTCTGGTCGAATGGTCTAAATCTTTTGAGGTTATCGACCGACCAAACCTTTCTAATGAAACGATTCGTAGAATACGTCCAAGAACGGAGATAGACTCGGCGAAATAAGCTCTAATGTTAGGGAGCCCTGTTACCAATGCAGAAATTTTGATTACCTCACTAAGCCTAGGCTGCCCGATATTGCCCAGTGATCTGACGGAAGCTCAGGTGTCTGTATGAACAAGCGCTGAAGGTGCCCCTTATCCTGATCCTTCGCTACCTACACCTTCTTCGCACCTTCAGGATCAAATGCCTGCACCTCGATCTCGACCCGCATATCGTCCTCCCCTAACCTTTGAACACCGATACATGTCCAAAGGGGCTGATGGTCCGGACACCAAGTCCTAAAGTTGCGCACCACGGCTTCTAAGGCCTCGTTATTAAGCGGCAGGTGGTACGACCTCACGCTGAACACCTGTTCCCACCCTTTTCCGCCCGCTGTTTTCAACGCCAGCTCGACATTTGCGAATGCTTGGTCAATCTGTGCCTGGATGTCATGCGGGATGCCACCGCCATTGGGGTCCCAGCCGCCTAGATAAGGGTTAGTAAGATATGGAAGGGAAAGGGGGAGTTCGTCGAACCTTGCCCGGAAATTTGTATAGTGTCGCCCACGCGTACGGCTTGGCTGTAGGAATATTTCTTTTTGTTCTCTTCTCCGACGCCTGGGTAATTGTAATACTTGAGGTCCGCCATAGGGAAAGTGTTAAGCGTTAATGTGATTACGAGCTCATAGATTGAAGTTTAATGTTTCATCTAAGCTAAAATTGGCCGATATGGATTATGCATATTTATACTACATACAGATCCCCCTAACCTCCGATCGTCCCCGGAATTTACTTTTCGCCTCAATCGATCTCACCGAGATAATTGTAGTCGTGTCATTGTGCTTCGTAGGGTCATTAGCGGGGTAACTTAGCTTGGCTTACAAATGGTGGGAGGGGCACGAAAACTTATTATTAAGCTCTCTATGTGATTTCGTTCTCGGCCTTTGTTTCGGTGTCTGTGTTTTAAATTTGTGACCACGAACGATCCAACGCGAGTAGGGCTGCATAATTTCTATATCATTTGACCTAGACAACTTGGCGAG
Source organism: Xylaria curta (assembly GCA_022495235.1). NCBI lineage: Eukaryota > Fungi > Ascomycota > Sordariomycetes > Xylariales > Xylariaceae > Xylaria > Xylaria curta. The sequence goes on along the minus strand of MU375927.1, from coordinate 111,782 downwards.
CATAACATGCGTACCTTGAGCGCCTATTTCGTGTATTAATTACAATTACGACTTGAATTTATAACCAATTTCGTATAGAATATTGATCCCGCTTGGGAGTCTAACGAAAGGAACTTGATGTAGAAGACTACACGAAATCTTGTTTTGATACTAATAGTAGAATGGCTTGAAAGACGGTGAAATATCTCGCAAGAATTTTGTTCCTCTACGGTAGATATTCGAGGTGAGGGGACAGCCACTCTGAGTACCGCTTATAATCATGACTCAATACTTCCGTAACATTATGATTACCCTAGGGGACTTTCTTGTGTTATACTTGACAAGTTGTTGAGTTTGGACTTACCGTTTAGCGTTGTTGGGGAATCATGTATATAGTAGATAAATGGAGAGACGGAGAGAAAGGCAGACAATACATGGCCTTAATCAAGACCAGGGAATTGAGTATAGAGAGGATAGCTAGTGTTCGGACGCTTATCATCGGAATATAATAGCCTCTTTTTATATTGATGACAAGTCTGGAAGCAGTTGCAGTATTGGTCAAAGATGAAAGGTAGAATCGGGTAGTTGGGGGGAGTGGATGTACAGGTTTCCATGGCTGTCTTCGCGATGGACTACGCTTGTGATTTGAAGTGAAAATAGATGACATCGCTGTAAATAAAAGGATATCTTTATCGAACTAATAGTAATATAAAAACTGATCATTGCTGTCGATAACTTAAATTTGAGGCAAGAAGTAAGTCCGATCAACATTAAGAAAAGCCGCTCTGTTTAAATTCCGTAACTCCAAAAACGTCTCTATCAGTGAACAAAGCCGAGGGACGCCATACAGAATATCGACTGATGCAATGCTCCAGGATTCTCACGGCAAGGGAAGACTAGTGAGCGGCTGAGGCTCCTCCCTGGAGAGTTCATCTGCTTTGGCCTTCTCAAAATCGGCTTGTCTTTTGCGATCGGCCAGTCTCAAATAAATCCACGTCCATCGGCCCAGTCGCTTCCACGATGCCATAGTCTCAAGTATCCAAAAGGCTGCCGTTACAGAGAGCAGAATGAGACTAGAAATACGCCAAAGAATTGACTCGATCCTCGAAGGAAAAGTAAAGTTCCAACCCGCGACATATATGCCGATAAACACCAAGGTTGCGAAACGAACACAATATTCTTGGATTCCGTATGGACTCACGTGAAGCCTATCATTAGGTCTCTCAGGCGGGATGACAGGCATTCGCATGAACGGCTGCATATTTACAGACCACGCTTGCCCATTCTCGTCGACGAAGTCCAAGGGTGTAAGTCTCCATTCTCGATTCTGAGGATTATAGGTGTGCGAACATCTGATGGTTTATGAAGCCAGGCAAATGGGGTCATCAGTAAGCAGACCACTATAGCCAAATCGTTGAGCTCCAAAGCGGTTGTAGTTAGAGGTGTCGCTGCACGGCCAATGCATTGGATGATGAGATAGCCAACTTGGAAAGACGTGATGGCCCTCGCCAGTCGGTCCTGCTTTGACTTGCCCCATATCTCTTCGTTTCTGATACTTGGCATTTAAACATGTTTATGCACGACAAGCCAATGTAATTGTTTTGCATTGAACGGGAAGTTATAGCTTTCTTTTGTGGTTTCATGACAAATCCACCCATATCGGCAAAGAAAGCCATCCGAATGGTCCATTCCTTGAAGCTAACTTTTCGAAACGCTTCGACAGAATGTTTTGCTCTGCTCCATTGTCCGGCTGCAAACGTGTACAACGATCATTTGCTACGAGATTACAGACGTCACATCGCTCTTATATTGCCCTCACAAAGTCCTCAGTCTCACAGCCCTAAGACAAAGACCAGAATCAGCTATCTTTTCAGCTGCCCGCTCTAGCTCACGTTATCGGAAACTCTGTACCCATTTTCTTTATCTTCTGGCATATCTTACTTTGTCTAGACTAATAAACCTTAAAATAAAATAACTAGATAATACTTAATATATACAACCTTTTTTATCCATAATAGAGTTGCTACCTCGACACTTGGTACGCTACCGCTTGTGACTATATGCTGTGACCTGGTGTCACCTTGTAAGATAAGTGGTTGGGAGTTATAGCAGTAGATCACGCTGTCGCGAATAAATGCAAACCAATCGACTAACACCTGGTCAGACACGACATTGAGCCTTATATGCTGTTGGTTCACGTCCGCAGGTCTCATTGGTTGGGGTTGCATAGTGGCGGCACCGTTAGGGGTGCTCCTTATCGGCATGGCGTTGGGTCACGCCCAAGCGCCAATTAGAGGGAGCCGACGGGTACCGCCGTATAAATCGCGTCCAGTAGGCTTCCAGTTGTTTCCATCTTGCTCTTGTCTTCAAAGTTCATAGATGCCCCTCACCCCACAGACTGTATATTCGAAAGCACAGAATCGTATGTATCACAAGTTATTATGGCACTTGTGGCTGCATTGCGGTCGGTCTTCTACGGCTTGCTTGCTTGCATCGGGTTATACGCTCTCTTTATCGGTCTACTCACGATCCCTGTTTTACAGGACCAAGTCATATACCTTAATCATGTAACTCTGACTTGGTTTCAAGATGTCAATATACCAGAACAATGGGGATTTCTTCGAAGTCAAGTCACACCTTTTATTCTCACTACTCCTGATGGTGAATCACTTCACGCTTGGCACATCCTACCACTCGAACTGTATCGGCAGAACCAGGAAGCCTTATCAGCAGAACCTCAGGGACTGGCTTTGGATGTCAAGGAGCGGCTTAGCTTCAAGCTTCTCCGTGATGATCCCTCCTCACTTCTGGTATTATACTTTCACGGTGCTGCGGGAACCCTGGGATCAGGTTGGCGGCCACCGAGCTTTCGGGCCATGTCCGTTGGTGCACCACACCGCATACACACGTTGGCCATAGACTACCGCGGGTTTGGCTTCAGTAGTGGATATCCTTCCGAAAAAGGGCTATTGACTGATGCTATCACACTTGCAGAGTGGGCAATGAAAGACGCCGGAATTGCACCTTCATGTATCGTGATATTTGCACAATCCATAGGCACGGCCGTCTCCCTATCACTCATTCACCATATGGCCACACAGCCAGAGCCAATTTTGTTTTCCGGACTCGTCTTGGTTGCCCCATTTGCCGATGTTGAATCATTGACAGCCACGTACAGAATAGCCGGAACAGTGCCGTTACTTGACCCCGTCGCGAAGTTTCCTCGTCTCCTGGCTTGGCTCAATACATTGATCGTCACCAAATGGCCGAATAAAATCAAATTGGCAGATTTTATTCGAAAGTGTGAGGATATGGACCAAGGATCCCCCGGGTACGATGTGACGATTATTCACGCAGAGGATGACTACGATATTCCATGGTGCCACAGCGAGCAACTTTTCTGGCACGCCGCCAATGCGTCAATGCCGCACGGTATCACCTTTGCAGAGTTGGAAAAAGAGAAGATCGCTTCCAGAGTGAATAATAACGCTGGTGGTTGGGCGGTTGAACGAAGGACAAGAAGGGGTGTTATTCGAGAAGAGATCATGAAATATGGCCTTCACGACCGAATAATGTCATATCCAGTTGTCAGCCTGGCCGTGATGCGAGCATTTCAAATTTCAGTTTAGAAGTTATCTGGTAAGCACTTCCCCTATTCTTGCCTGCAAATCAAGAACCGGGGTCACGTGAACAATTTCATATGCCAAAATCTCCAGTCCCGGAGGATTCCATACCAACGCCACAGCATTTGTATGCAAAATAGTGACTATCTCATGGAGCTTCTTCTTAACGCCCGTTGTAGATTTTGAAGAGACGAGGCGAGTCACTAATAACTTTTGCGATGAGCGAGACAAAAATTGAATTCATGAATTTGAGTTGATATCATACTCCCCCGGACAGGCTTGAACTGTCAACCTCTCGATAGTCTGTTAATAACAGTCGAACGCGCTAGCCAATTGCGCCACGGAGGACTAGTTGAATTAGTTAAGCTAGGCATGTCAGTTCAGAGCTCCAAACTAGATTTCTGACCAAGTCCAAAGATGTTTGTTTGTATCATGTCGAGAATGATTTGTTATTACATCAAAGTTTTGAAGTTGTGCTGCAGTGCCTTCCTCATGATTGTGACTTGAATCTATGTTGTTCAATTAGAATGCTTAGCACTAAAACACCGAGGAAACTTACAATGTAACAAATGTAGATCATAAGTCACTCTATGATGATTACTCAATGTACTGCTAAGTCTGCTAAGTTTAATGTCCTGCGAGCTGTTAATTGAATATGTATTGACACTCAATCTATTGAGGAAATTCGTCAAGACCGTGTAATGGTTAAGAAGCTATAGTTTCCCACCGAAAGATTATCTCGTTCCGTCAAAGCCTTGGCTCTCAGACGTTATTGAGATCTACTGTTGTTGCGTATGCACTCATTGCACCGATCAGAAACATAGGGTGTAGGGTTGAATTATTTGATTTCTGGGGTTTAGATGTTTGAAGTCCATAGTTCCTAATCCTACAAGGGAAAGTAGTAGAGTCCATTGATTGATGAGACATTGAGTATGAGCTGCCACATGTACGGCTCACTGAACGTCTCTGTATCAATATTGATATAAGGCAGTTCACAATCATGACAACTATCAATAAGAGAACAGTCGTATTAGCGTCTCATACTGTGTCCCTTGTTAGAAATCGAGGCTAAGAAGGTTCCACAACAAGCTGTACCAACCGAGCTTGAGTGGACGATGCGCTCGTGAGTTCTTTTAAATTCGTAATGTCCATTAAAGCGAGCTTCGTGACTATCACTATATTAGACACGGCCTTGCCCATTCAGATTCTCAAAGAGTGATGGATGAGTAGGTCGAACTGCGAGACCTTCAGTAGATTAAATGAAGAGGACACAGATTCTCGGGTGCGACAACGTCAATGGACACATGTGAGGACATATTGGGAAGAAGTCAGTGAATTGTCAGAACACAGTTATTTATCAGGAAAATTTGGATTGCAGGTAGGCATCGCATCTTAACAGAGATGAAAAGCATACACGATTCCACTATTATAATTATCGTGTAAAACAGAAAAGAGAAAAAAGCCAAATTCCAACACTTATAATCCGATTATGATATGTGCTCGTAACTCGCAAGTAGTCGTTTTCCTAAATATCTGAGCTGCTGGCTGATGATGTGTCCTATGCTCTTCTAGTCGCAAACACCATCACCATAGGTATTTCCATTTGGGCTTTGGCACCGTTCATGATGCGCTCCAGCTCGTCCCAAAGTTCCTGAATCTCGGATTCGGGAGGAGCTGACGCCCAAGTAGCGAAATATCCTTTGAGCCAATCCACACCTTGCTCATCGGACCAGTCTGGATCGTCGTGCACCCAGACACGATCCTCATTACTCCCCACTCTATCTTCACCAACATTATCACTGATCTTGAAGCTTGCAATTCCTCGGCTAGAGTTGATATACACTCGTTTGACAGTCTCCCAGTGCGCTGGAGGGAAAGCAATTGAATCGAATCCGCTGCTAGAGATCTCGAATGCGCGTTCAAACAAGCGCCCCTTATTGTACGTCTTCGGTAATACCCCGATGATTTCTTCCCAGATTTCCTGAGCACGCCCATTGCCCAAGATTAAAGGACGTGTATAGTAGGTCATCACCAGGGTGCCGCCAGGTCTGAGCTGTCTTGCGAATTCGTCAACAGCATCGATTGTATTTGTCCATTGCATGCATTCACATGCAGTGATCAGATCGACAGTTCCACTCTCTACCGAGCTCTTCTCGGCCCCTTCTTGCAAAAAAACGAACTTGGACTCGGGCCATCCAGATTTCTCTATAAGAAGCTGACGGGCGATATCTCCGTACCCGTCGTTAGGGTCTGAAACCACAACATGGTTGAACTTGTTAGCGAGAGTTGAAGCTACTATCCCATGACCAGCTCCAACGTCATGAGCCGTTGACCACGAAACCTGATGCTTTTGAGCATGGTACTCATATATGCGTCTGAAAAAAGATTCTTTGTAGACAGGTCGGTAAAGAATATATTTGGACCAATCGACCCCGTGACGAAAAGAGAAGCCTATCTCCTTAGTTTCACCCGTTGTTTGAGGCTCTGTAGACATGATGAATGGTGTGGTGCGATGTAAATAATACGCTATTGAGGATATCCTGTCTCCGATGTTGATTTTCAGGCCAAGTCGCAAAAAGATTGTAGGAGAAGAGAGCTATCCAGGCTTCCAAGCAGGAAGCCCCCTTAATAAGTGGCGGGGTTTTCCTGCCAAACTCGGCAGTTGCAGCGCATACGGCTCCAAATCTATAGACCTATGCTTTTAGAGGCTGTACAACCCTCCGGGGGGTTCGATTTTTATAAGAGGAAAGTAACATTGGATACAAAATACCAGCTGCCAATCAGCACACCTTTCTGTGCTGAGCTTTCAATGCTGCGTAAGATATCATTATGCATTACCATGCCTGCCTAGGAACCTAAAACCTAAACGGAGCCAAATGCATGAACACCGAGTCATAAATATGTTCTCGTCCCTTTTCCATCTTGATTCACGGACAATTAGGCATGATCCCGAGCTGATAGTATTAAAAGTTGTCGGGTGGCGCACTGCTAACTTATACAATAAAAATGGACTTCAGCCATATCCTCTAACATGGGATTCCTCCGTTGCTTCCCTAAAATTGATCAAGATCCACTCCTAGATATTTCGAAGAGAAGCTACTGGGGCGCATATATCCAAGTTGATTTATATGACGTTCCCCAACGTTATCGCAAAGTTCATTAGTCAGGCAGAAGGTAGTCTCTTGAAGGCCGCGAGACTCCGAAGGATCCAGGGAAATTACGACGTCCATGATCTCTGTTATATAACTAAATCCTATTTCAGGAGAGTCTTCGTCATGGTATCCTCCAAGACTCATGCGATATTCTACTCCGTGTAAAATCGCGAATGATTCTTGTCCAGATGTCCTAGCCTTAGGACGAGAATCTTCTGCTATCGTCACGAACCGAATAAGGGTTAATTGAACCTCGCCCCATGAGGGCATAATCGAGAAGTAGCACCATTACTTTAGATACTCATGGATATTCATACATATTGTACGTTTCTGCGTTAGCAGCACAGGCCTAGATCGGTTTCAAGGAGCTAAGTTTCATACAGCTTCGCTATTGATAGAGAGGCCTTCGATGATGCCACCACCTATAACAAGCAGGGGCGTTGGCTCTGTTCGAAAATGTGATTCTTCTAACTTCTTGAGATATGATCAAATCTCTCGGGGTAAAATGCCGTAGTAACTTTAACTCATCTGGGTCTTATTATAGAATCTCTATAGGTACTTCCAAGTTAAAAAGATCATCCTGTATCATCTTATAGGTATGCTTCTGCTTTATGTGCGCCGGCTCTAGGGTTGGATGATCATTATTAGCTACTATAGGATTCAAACTAGTCCGGGCTAATATTTAATACATTGACTAGGGCGGAAAAGGTGCATCTAGGGCAATGACGGTACCTACTCTGCTCGTTATTATTCACGCTATAACGGTCTAGGATTAATTCATTATCCTCATCTACAAGACATCAATTAGCATAAGCTAACAATTCGTGTACATTAGGCGATAATGGTCCTTACTAGGTTCATCGTTAATTAACTGGACGCCTCGACCCATTTCTACCTCTTAAAATAAGTTTGAGTCATTAATAGACTTAATCCATGGGATGATTTCAGAATGGTCCGCCATTGTGACAATAAAAGGGGAGAGAGGGAGGTGTTCAACAATGTTAGATACGCGAGGATGTAGGTGCGTGTCAAAAGGAGTGAATACACATACAGTTAAGTGATTAAGTAGTAAGTTATATTCAGAATGATTGAAAAAAAGAAAAAGAAGAGCAGCTCAAAGACTTGGAGGAAATGGTGGTATTTATATACATGAATACAGCGCAATGGAGTGTATAATCACCCCTCATTTCGACAGTCTATAATCAGCACGAATGTAAGCTGGAAAAGGTTTGCCCCTGGCAGTGTCTCACATTCTTGTTTAGTCTTGGCATTTATATGTTTACATGCATGTTAGATCTGTCCAACGGTGCTCGCGTAAAATAGTTCGAGCAGTATATGAATTTTTGATCACGAGTAACAGATTTACAAAAGATAACCTCACGAAAACATAATGACTCTTGGATTTTTATCCCCTTTTGGCCCACAACTGGTAGTTGTATAAGTCTCGACTAAGCGTTAAATAAGGCCCGTACAAACTCTAAGGTCATGGTGCTTAATAGCAAAATAATCGTTGTATAATACTGCTAATTCTATCCCAAAAAGGTACCGTTTTGCACCTATAAATGCCCGTGCTAGGCCTCAGACCAAAAGTCCGTACATTATAAGTTTCTGTTATATTGCGTCAATTCTGTTGTAAATAGTGGGTTACAGCAGAGCTCAAAAACGTTAGAGATGACACCAACGAGTCCCATTAGCTCTCTAATCGGTGTCGGTGCAAGGCACCAAAATATTATTAGGTTGTCCTGTGTGTGTAACAGACAGGCAGTATGTAAGCTTCCACTGACCACCTTGGCCGGGGGATTTACCGATGCCGATGACACGGTCGGGCCCCTGAGACCTGGCAGGGCCACCAATCCACAAGTCAGTGGTCAGCGGGTACTCAAAGTACTTAAAGCCGGGCTGCCCTGTCTGACAACCGTCGATGGCATTCAGCGCTGCAATAACTTTGGTATCCCTGGCGCCGTATTGGTGAGGGTATGTAACCCCTCCCGCGGATGCTGTTATCAGAAAATTTACTACGCATTCATAGTTGCCAGGTGATTGGATCGGACAAGATAATAGGACTTACGTTGCAAGTTGGATGGGAAGTTGACCCAAACCTGCATGCTGAGGAAAGAGCTTGTTACATGCGAAGCGTCGTACTCAAAGCCATCATCGTTCGCTATAAGACGGAAAACTTGGCTTAGCCTACTGCTGCGTACTTGTGATTGGGTGAAAACTTACATCCACAGTACTCGTTGGTAATATCTCGCTTGAAGATCGAAGCGGCCTGATCTGCCTTCTTCACTAAGGTCATGTCCTCGGCAGGAGCAGCGGCAGCCAAGTGGGCTCCGAAGAACATAACAGATGTCAAGAACACTGGAATCTGCATGTTGGCGAGCGAAGTTGGTACAGGGTTTTGACAGAGAAAGATATACTGAGACGCTGTTATAGTATGATTTTGTATTTCAGTTGCTGCTATTGTTGAAGAGTTGCAAGGTCGCTGAAGATGTTGGGTAACGTCGCTTTATATTCCCGGGCTTGATGGATGTTGCTGTTGTCTACAATATTCGTTGTGACAAAAAAAACATGACTTCGTTGGATAGTGCGAGGCCTGACCTGTTGGCCGCGCCTCGCGTGGTGTTGATTTCATCAGATGACGACACTCATCACTTCTCAACCACTTGCTACCTAACATGTTAGCTGGCGACCTACGTCTAAAGTACAACGGAAGACCCTATTGTGTTCATCTGGAGTTGCTAGCAGACTACTCGTGTTTCGGATCGGCTATGTACCTAAGCTCGGCTGATGGATTTAAATCGTTGGTAATCTGTAATTTAAAAATAGATTCATCAACAAACTACTAGCCACTGCACCTTCTACAAAACAATGTTACATCCTCTTTTCAGTAATATGTGCGGGTTCAAAGCAAGCACCACGACAAGTAATAATAGTACGTTGATCAGAGCCAAAACATCAAAAGGTTGTTGGTGGCGAAAGCCGTCGCACAGTTGCGTTAAGTAATGAACATTCCTAGGTTCCTTATGACGATCATTGCGATTTGAGTAAACTTGCCAGTTATAGAGAATTGGGCATTTGAAACACTGTCATTGTAACAAACATGAACCTCCACAGAAGGGTTGGTTTTCCTTCGGGTTCTTTCGTTGTTCAAGGGCAATAGTATCCGGGACTGTTGAGACTCTACAGACGAAACCAGGCCGGAGGGTGCCCAGATATCAATGTCCTTGTTCAAAACAATGTTGTGAATAATTGCTTAGAAAGGTACTCCCGTTTGACGCAGACTGCTAATTATAATCCAATTCTTGGATTTAGAGCCTTGTCGTACAGGCAAATGATGTTTTTAGGTCTGCCAAGGACTGTTGGTTGAAGTTTGTTATGAGGCGATGCAATATGACGCAATGACTGAATAGCTGTTCTCAATTGCATTCCGCCGCCTGACTGCAGTATCTGTTTGACAAATCTGGCGACTAGAAAAGATGAAACTCGCCGCTACCAACGCACAGAACCATTTGCATCCTTCTAGAGGCACAGTAGTCTCTTCAGGCGTAATGGGTATTCAACCTGATGTGCTTGACATCATTTCAGATGCTCCATTCCGACCCTTTAATGTCAAACCCACACCTCAGATCCCAGACTATGCTTAGTTATTCCTTCCACTCTTTCAACCAACATAGCAGCAGCATCCGCGTTCCCCTGACTCATACTTTCACATCATCAACGTTCTTTATCACTACTTTAGCAACATTGCATCAAGATCACTAGCATTCACCATGGCAGACTCGACCTGGGCACAAGAAGCGCGGGAAGACAACTGGCTTCAGGATCAGCATGCACAAGAGACAATCAACATTGTTCAGTCCGTGTCAGAAGGGCAGACCGACCCTACAACAGGGGCATATGAGATCTGCTCTCTCTACGAGCCTCTCCTTAAAACTGACCCCGAGGTCTTACCTACAATCTGGGTCGTCCTGTGTCGCGCAGTCAAGGCCATCGGTAGCGATGAGGAGGTTTCGCAAAGACTAGGGTACTTCGTGCTCGCAATTGAACAGGCTGGTGAGGTCGTGAACACTGACTCACGAGCGCCTGTCCAACTGAACAGTCAGACGGCATGGACCGAGCTGCCCGAGCTCGCCATCACATTCCGGACATATGGCATAGGTGGGCCGACCCGAACAGCAACACATCATGTTTTGAGATGCTAACATACTATAACGCAAGAAATCAGAGCCCATGATGAATATGAAGGGGACTGGATTGAACAAAGACCGGGTCTCCTGGGGGCGACTACGTTCGGAGCCATGTTCCTCGAACAAACCAGCAAACCCTCACTGATGGCCTTCCTTGCCTCCTCCGCGCTCATCGACGGCCTAGAGATATCCTGGGCAGACGACTTTGCCGATCAGCGTTGCGTCTACCTCGAAGCGGCCACCATCTGGCTCCGCCTCGCGCCGCGGGCCCTGCGCAAACTGTGCGAAGAGCGCTACGCTGAAGCAGCTGGCTGTGGCACACTAGAAGTCGGTTGCAAATGGTTGCGACCCGGAGAGAGGGGTTACAGCGAGGCAAGATGGAATTTCTGGAAGCAGAGACTATGGGAGCTCTCGAGTACAGATGGTGTTGATGATAGACTTCGTCAGCTCGCCAAACATGCAGCCGACAAGATGGAGGCCTTTTGAATTATAAAGCACTAGTATCGATTGATTCATTAACGGGTAACAGAGGGGCAAGAATGGACATTACTTTCGAAACTCTTCCAAATACTTCGCAATTGACATACTCGACATTGAACTCTCGAGAGTCTGCTCGCTTTGACTCTTGTAGCTGCGGATTTGAGCTATAGCAGCAGTGGGCTCGCTGCAGAATCTGTTCTGAAGGTCGTCGATAATTATTGAGGGCAGGATCGTTTTTCCAGCTCCGGGGATACCCGGACAGAACAGCATTTTCCGCAATCTCTTGTTAGGAAAAGGGCAAGATTGGTATAGTAGCACGTAGAGGACTTAGTCTATGCTTGGAAAGCACTGTATATGTTGTCGAGATAACTGTCCTAGCTGACCTGGATGTATTAAACCAAAAGGGACACGTCCAAGATACTTGGGCTTGTGTCAAGATCTCGAACATCTGGACGAACATTGTTGAGAATTGGATAAACTCTTATTTACCTCTTTCCTTGTGAGATAGTAGAAGGGAAAGAACGCATTGCAAGGTCTCGGTTTACGGCTTGGACGAGTTCATCTGGGCTTGCACCCCGCCAGCCTCCTCTCCACATAGTCCACTCTCACAGCCTAACCTCACATCCAACATCCACATCTACTTCCGAACGACACAGAGCCTTAGAAGCCTCATGTCCTCATGAGTAGGACAGTATTCTAAGAACAAAAAACCATCCCTGCTCGGCATTTTCGTGTTGCACCTCCTTGATAGTCTCATTAACAGAACTTCGCTAACATTCTTTCACCATACCTGATCCGTCATATTTACCCAGGGAAAAAAAAACGACATCGTTGTTAATTCCGGTACAAACAGACCATCTCCCTCGCCCCCACGGCATCGCATTGCCTGGTCCATTGTACTCGCTCACCAATCCGACTCACAGCTGAAATCCGTAGCCACACTTTCTTAATGACGTTTCACATTCAGCGAGCCTTGACAAACGTAAGAACAAGCTTATCCTTGCCTACCACAGCTTGAAGCCCGCGAAGATCTGTGAGGATCCGCTCGAAGATGCACGCATAACAATGCAATGCTAAGAAAGCCGATGTTGTATTGGCGCGCGACCCCATACAAACGGCGTCGATTGCCCATAGGAGGCCGAGCATACGGGTTTTGCTACTTTGCCGCTGAGATGGTCGCACCGAGGAGTGTAGTCAAGTACTGGTCTCAGCATTGTTTCGATTGGCTCAATTCGGCTGTCCCCGACCAAATTGTCGAGATGCTCTGGATTCAAGCCTTCGTGTCTAGACTACAAGCACATTCTCGTTTCATGACGTAATGGACCAAGCCGAAAATTGACCAGATTGACTATCGAATTGTGACCGTTTTCTCAGCCGCCTTCTGCAGCCAGAGAGGGCATTTATCGCCCCTTGAAAACTCTTCGAAGGCCGTACCTTGGCTGTCCACGTAGACCGTTGGAGAGTCATAGTTTTCGACCGCGGTCGGGCGTGTCTTGGGCCAGGGAGAAATCCTTACAAGACCAACCCCCAATATGTTACTATCCAACCGCACATCCTAGTCTAGAAATGCGGGTGTCGTAGCCGTGACGTGTTCGCGGATCGGAAGAACGGCGTAGACGCCATCAGGAAAGCTCATGCCAATAAGCCGGCTCTTTCGGCCGCGGTTCTCATTTAGGTCGTTCTAATTCATTTTCTTCAAGTTGATTTGAACTGTCACGGCAGTGATGCATAGCATCCGAGGATCGTTCGCACCCGATATGTTTGGATGATGTATCCTTTGGGAAAACCAGTCTTGCAACGACACGATGTGGCCGTCTTCTTTTACTAGCCAGATCTTACAATCTTTTTCCGAAACGTGAATGTCATAATCATCCATCCAAATGCCACCTTCCCATCCGGACCAGCTCTAGCTAGGAAACTGCCATCTCCGCACACCGGCCGCTTCATGATACCAGGCAATGGATAACTGAAGACAAGAAGCCGTCGCTTTCGGGGCCTTGCGGATGGGTATGCCATAGAGGTGTCGAATGCCACTTGACTCTAACGGGCGACATAACCCAATAATCGCGTTGAGAGAGTTGAATTCATCGGTTAGCTTACGTTTCGTATAGCTTACGAGCTGCTGCTCTTTTAAGCCTTGCCACCAGTCCTTGTTGTAAATGTTGCTAGGAATTATTCCCTGAAAGCTCAGAGAGTCGTAACTTTCCTTGCGTTTGGAGAGAGTCTGTGGCATGCTTACCGTCTCCATGCAGTGCATAGTGTTGCAGAGGTACGAGATCTGATGCTCGGTGAATATCAGCCGCCTTGGAGACAGATAGCTGTAACAAGCCTGTCTACTATCCGTCTGATAGCGAGGCAGTCAAGTCGGGGGGTCTTGATTTGCAGGTAACAATAGGAAGAATCACGGGTGCTTGTTAGAGGCTTTAAGAGGCTCTCCACATATTCAAGTGAATATGTGCTTAGATTGATAGCTAAGGAGCGAAACTAAAAGAGTGGCTAGATATAGGAATGACGGTGATCTATATATGTTATTTGGGTTCCTCGCCTGTCAGAGATAGAAGTCATTAGATTGACATAAAGGATGCTCTTTTATGTTTAATTTACCCTAGTCTTTATGCCTGGAAAGGGATAAAGATGACGCAGAGGGGTTCAAACACTTCGTCTTTACTGATTCTTAAAATGGAGAAAGCTACGGGTTGAGGAATTGAGGCGCTCTTCGTGCTTCCTGCCCCATTGTCGTGGGAGCTTCTTATCTCAAACCGCAAAACCTTGGTCCCTTGGTCCCTTCCAATATCTTTTCCAGTCAAGTCAGGTGTCTTCATCTGACTTCTTTTATTTGACGGCCTTATTCGTCAACAGTTTCGCTAGGCGTAGTCTTCTCCTTCTTTTTCGTGCTAAAGCTCAGTCCCGATGTGCCCGCGACTAAGAGAGATGCCCCCAGTGCAGCAACAGGGGGTATCATGACAATAGCACCACTGGTGACTGCAGCGATACCCCCGAGGATTTGAAGCATGGGAACGATATTCTGGATCACGATTTTCTTCCTCTTCTTAGCCTTCATGCTCTTTTCTATTTTTATTTTGTCTTCCTGAATCCTCTGCTGATCTTCGGCACATGACTTTTCAAAGGATTTATTATAGGAATTTTGCGTCTGCGAATGAGTTTCTTCTCTTTCCGATAGGTATGACTCATAGATTGTCTTACTCTCTTCCTCTTCTTGCTCGAGGCGCGTGTACTTCGTCGCGTCACGTCGGAGTTCTTGTGTCAACAAGCTGTATTCGTTGTTGGTCTCATTTAACATGTGCGCGAATCGTGCCTCTTTTCCTCCGCAAATGATCTGGAAAGAAGTTTGCAGTTGCTCATTTGCTTTTTGAACATCCTGAAGCCTTCTTTCAAAAGCTCGTCTCTCTTCAGCAATTCGCAAGGTTCTGTCGCGGTCACTCTGCCTCTCAGCTTGAGTTAATTGAATTGACAGCTGGTCAATGGTCCTTCCACAGTCTTCATTCACACGAATAAGTTCTTGAGCTATTTGTCTTGCCGCTGAACAAGCCCAAACATCCTTCCCCTCATCGACAATTTCTCTCTGTATTTGGAAGGTAATGGGTCCGTCCTGGATATGTCTGTGTACAAGGGCGTCGATAGCTTGCAGGGCAGATTCTTTTCCGCCGTCAAACTGCAGAGCCTGACTCCCCTGGCGACACATGTATCCCCAAAACTTCTCATCGGTAATCAGCTCCATCTGCCTCTCGCGAGCATTGCTGTGCTGCAAAGATCCAGGCTGAATTGTGTTCCACATAGTCGTGACCAATACTATGCGATGAACGGCGTGGAAGCCGCACATTTGCTCCAGCATTCGGAAATTCCTCATCGTTGATCCACCAATACGATTCTTGCATATCGAGTGTAAGTAAATGACGCCGACGAGGGGTGCAGAAAATTTGTAAAGTTGTGCAAATAAGAATATTTGCTCCTGGAGTACATCAATGTCGGTGCGGATATCATCATCGAACCCAGGCGTATCAATTAGATATACACGCCGACCGCTCTCTTGAACATAACTATATATTCCAATATGGGCCGTCTCTGCGATATTGGTTAGTCGAGTCTAATACTTCTCATTTAAAGGCCAAATGAACACCTGTGTATCCCAACATACTAGGTCTGAGATTGTGTCCAATCTCCGTGTCCGAGCCTGTGAGGCTCGAGATAAATGTGCTTTTCCCAGATCCAGTAATGCCTAGAACAGCGATAATGATGTCAGATGCCGAGAGTCTACGTTTTGGAAATTAGAATTCTGTCCATCATTATGGCTTCAGGAGGGGCACATGATTACCTGTCGAACCCCGGTACAGCAGTGTTGTCCATTGTTCAACGCGAATAGAGTATGATAGCAATTGGTAAACATGATGGCACTTACTTTGAAACTGGCAGGGCCCCCCACACTTGAATTAAGAAGAGATCAGTCCTTCAGGCAAAACGACCAATGAGACCCTCCACTGGAGTGTGCTGACTCTGCATACTCCAATGTGCCCGTACAATCACAAAATGTGCATGTAATCTCAAGCGCCAATGCGCCAATTACCTTAGGGTCGCATTCCACTTATCAGTCTAAAACGTACCTGTCGAGCCTGCTCTTATGCACAAATCTCATTTCCACGGAGACTCGGATGATTGTCGGCCAAAGCGCTACCGAGTTCATTCCCCTCACTTCATTGAGAGAATCGCGATTTCAGCATCCCGAAGCTTCGTGCCTAAGATATCCTGAAATGTAGTCTCTATGCTTAGTGTAGCCATCCGCGGCTTCGAACAACATGGAGAACCAGTCAACCGCACTTGCGTTCCAGGCACAACCTAGCGACGTCTTAATCGCCGTTATGGGAATAACTGGTTGTGGGAAGAGCACCTTCATTTCTCACTGCACCGATGAGGATGTCCCTATTGGAACCAGCCTCCACAGCCGTAAGTAGGATTGACTGTGTAAAAGCAGGAGCATGAAGCTTACACAATTGGATCTTCAGACACGCATAACATCGGCGTCTATCCCTGCAAGCCGAGTATCGGTGACAACGTCTATCTAGTCGACACGCCAGGCTTCGATGACACAGAGCGCGAGGATGCCGACGTCCTCAAAGAAATTGCAGCGTGGGTCACGGATACGTATGAGCAGAAAATTCAT
Source organism: Xylaria curta (assembly GCA_022495235.1). NCBI lineage: Eukaryota > Fungi > Ascomycota > Sordariomycetes > Xylariales > Xylariaceae > Xylaria > Xylaria curta. Next base: position 95,185 of record MU375927.1, on the reverse strand, counting down.
CTTCGAGGTATCTTGTATCTTCATCGCATCACCGACGTCCGTATGCAAGGAGCAGCGATGAGAAATCTCTTCATGTTCAAGAAACTCTGCGGACAAAACGCGATCAAGAGTGTCGTCCTAGTCACGACTATGTGGGAAGATGTTGAAGCACACGTTGGCGAACGGAGAGAGGATGAACTTCGCACAACTCCTGATTACTGGCAAGATATGATCAAGAATGGCTCGAGAATTATACGGCATCAAAACAACTTCCAGTCGGCGCATATCATCATCAATACTCTTCTTGAAAACAATGCTGATACCACACTCGCCATTCAAACCGAGATGGTTGACGAGAAGAAAGATCTGCATGACACGAGCGCTGGAAAAGAATTAAGCGGAATTATTGCGCAAGAACGTGAGCGTTTCGCTCGTCGCATCGAGGACCTTGAGCACCAAATGGCAGAGGCCAAAGAAGCAAATGATAGAGAATCCCAAGAACAGATTCGTCTGATAAAACAAGAGAGGGAAGCCGCGATAGAGAAACTTCTGCGGCAACAAGAGAGTATTAAGGTCAGCCTTGAGCAGCTCCATCAGGAGAAGTTTGCCAAGCTGGAACAGCTTCTAGCCACACAGCAGAGCCAAATGGAAAGAGATAGACTAGAGATTGCGGAGTTGAAGAGAAATCTCGCCAATTTCTCCATCACACCTGATCCGGAAATAAGCCATGACACAAAGACTTGGACCCACTACACTCACACTTATATACTTCGAGACTTGGGGGAGTGGGGAGAACGTTCCATTGAGGATACTAGGGCAGTCTTCTCCCAACACGCTTCCCTTCTTGCATTTCCTTATAGTGATGGACGTCGTTACGGCATTCAGATCTGGGATATGGGAACCGGCCGTTGTCTGAAAAGTTGCGTTGATCATGAATATGAATGTCTTCCCGTGATGTTCATATCGGAGGACCGTCAGCTCGCCTCATGCTCCTCCTCATGCTCAACCTCATTGACCGTTAAAATATGGGATGTGGCAACGGGTACCTGTATTAAAACGCATGAGGTGGTACTATCCGACTACTTATCAGGTGTGGCCTTCTCGCCGGATGCTTCCCGCATTGCTCTGGGCTTTGAGAATGGTAGTGCTAAGATCTGGGATGCCACGACATCAACTCGTCTTCGAGAACTGGGGGACCTTCATGCACCCTATCAAGGTCTTAACCTCAAAGCCATGGTTTTCTCCCAAGGCGGTAGGCGCATTCTTACGTCCTGGCATGGCCATGGTGGCATAAAAATCTGGGATGTCGCAACAGGCAATTTGGTCCAAAACCTGGACGGTCGCAATGAAAGTGTTTGGAAAATGATTTTCTCGCCGGATTATCGATATTTGGCCTCCATTCCCATTTTTGGATGGGTTGAGATCTGGGATGCACCATCATACCACTTCCTTCGCTCATTTGAGAGTATAGATTCCCATATTGCCACTAATATCTTCGATGTTGCCTTCTCGTCGAACAGTCGTCAGATCGTTTCTGTTGCGTCAAATAACGGAACAGTTCGGATCTCGGACTGCATGACAGGCGCCTGTCTCCAACAATTTGAGACTCAAGATTCTTGCAAAGCTTTATTCCTGTCACCAGACGGCTGTCTCATTGCTGCGTTCGTAAATGACAATCGCGATGCGAAAGATCGCCATGATAAAAGATACATGATCAATATTCATAAAGCTAAATCTTTCAGACGGAACAGCCACAGCCACGGCCACAGGCAACTTCCGGTGGCTGGGGCCGGCAACATCGTGTAACTAATGCGCAATTCGGCGATAGAACTGTTCGGGCTTTGAAATATTCGGAATGATCGTGTTTGTCTGATGATGTGGAACAGGACCTGAAATTACTAAAGCAAGCAAGCGCGAGACTGTTCGTGTATATAGACCCAAGTTCGCCGCAAGGGCTGAAGGGAAAAGCCAGACTCGTATGGCCTCCTTAACGCCCAAGAAGATTATTGTAATATTAAAGACCTCTTTCCAAGCCCTAGATCTCTAGCCCTTGTTACACAATTCAACAATGAATAATGCTTGGATAATACATTGATTATGTATTACTCAGCTCTTTATATGCCCCTGTCATTCCACCTCGTAGAAACAATGTATGAAGAGATAGGGGATAGGGGATAGGGGATAGGGGACAGCTTGCTTGAAGGCGTGTCTAATAAACATTCATAGTCGTATATGTAAGTGGGCTATCCGGCTTGCATGCGCTTCGTGCTTTAGCCGTAATACAATAGTCGTATGCGAATTCTCAAGGAGATATTATTGATTTTGAAGCCGTATTGCCCGTATGCCACCATCTTGTGTACATATATCTAGCGGCACTATAGCCTCGCATTTTGTAGATCTATGAAAGATACTGGCTCGTTTAGGTTTTTTGTACCAAACGTTCCGTACCCGTTCACTAATGTACTGGGAGCGGCTGGTGATACGCGAAATGGTTGCGGAGGAGGCCTTGGAACTTTGGCTCTTTCAATATTTGAGCCATTGTGTCATTTCCAGTTAACATGATAACCGATGTGTTAAAGTTAAGAAAAAATATATAAGAGAATTTGGTCAAGGTATCAATAGGAGAGTTAATTCATGGAGGACTTCACATTCAACATTTGCTTACTGATAACACTGATTATTCTATATATTTAAGCATATTAAAACGGCCCTGGATAACCTATATATTCCTGAGCCCTGGCCAAGGAAGCAATCTAGATATTATAAATCAGTAATGTTCATGGGGAATTATACGATTTGAGAACACATAGAAATTAAGCAACGAGGTTGAGAATCAACGGCAATTTCAATGAAACGGTAAGGGCAGATCTCAAGAATGAAGCTGTAGGTGGCTAGGATCATATGGTCTAACCCCAAACACCCCTTATTGCTTAGTCCCCTTATATTAGATGACACAGGTAAAAGTAACGGCACTTTTTCAACACAGCTACTTCGTCGTAGGAACTTCAGTCCATCCAAGTGTACGACATCAATATGTACGACCACTAAAGACTAGAAGTTCTCGGAAAGTCTTTCATTGTCACGAATGAAAAGTAGTTTTGAAAACGTAGGTTACGGATGAATTGAATAGTAATGATAGTTGTAATGAAGATCGTGTGTGAACGTTATGGCTCCAATCGTGAGTATGTACATGACCAGACAACAGGGTACTTGAATGAGACTCTTCATTGAGGATCACCACAGGAATAGAGATTACAGTCACTGCGTAAGGAGGCGCGGGACTGGATCATATTTGTGTGCTATCCCTGGTATATTCTTCGTCACGGAAGTAGTGTTGCGTACAATAGCGGAGGCCATATTGTCTATGACAATAACTTATTCCTCGGCTGGACGAGTGGGAGGAATATTTTGAAATCTGTAATGTAATTCAAGTATATAATAGACAAGAAATGCGAGGGAACTCTTGGGAGGTTCCAAGATGACTCTGTTGATGGTCCTTCTACAGCTTACGGGTCACTCGAGTAATACGATTTACACTTATAGTCGCTACTCAATTCTCAAGCGATATGGTATTACAATATGCCAGGCCTCACAAACAAAGCATTGTGATAAGTATTATTAGATACTGTTCTACAACGGCTCAAAAGTGGGAAAAGAGAGAACACGATGGTATTGCATATTAGGTAAGGTCAAATTAATAGTGGGCTACTAATAAAAATCATGTACAGAATACTGACTTTTAAGCAGTCGTTAAAACGTTGCGTGCATATTTATCCCTGTCTAAATGTAGGTACACACGTGGCGGCACACAAGTAAGGTCGAAAGACTGAGGACTTTCGTGTTAAAGATGCCTAAAGCAGCATTGTCGGCCGACGTCTCTTATTCCCGAGCCACCAACATGCCATCAGGTTTCCATCGGTTGATGTACTTTAGATATAATTGGGTGTTTGAGGCCACCCTTGCAACGCTCGCTGGGATCTCGTCAAGCAGTCAACTCCTTTGGTATGCGATCACAAGACTCTTTGAAGATAGCTATAGATTTGAAGAGTGAAAGGCAATATTCATTCCATTTCACAATGAATTCCATACTGGAAAGTACTGAATGTTTCGCGCTTCTTCGTAGGATACGCAAGAACTCCCTCTGCTTTCACTGTCTTCCATGATCAGTGAGCGCTTCTACCATGTTGTTGTAAGGGTGGATTGACAGTGCGGAGCTAATCCGAGCGCTATTGGAAACGATCTGCCGGCGGGGAACACAAGCCTGCTATGAGAATGATCACAGCACTGACAACTTGGGACTATATCGGTGTCGGACTGTTCACTACCTCCGAAACCTGACTGCGATTAATGTAAATATGGTCCGTAGAGTCGGCCGAATTAGACTTCGGCTCGGCAGATATGCTATAGAGATCCGACATAAGTTATTAATATCAAACTTATACGGGGTGGTTAGTCCGTTGGGCGTCGGGGGGTGGGACGGCCAAGCGTTGAAGTGGGCCGTCGATTGCAACATCTGGTTTAGCAATGGTAACACTCGCTAGTTCGGAAATCTTACCCTCCCAACAGCTACTGACTAACTGTGCTCACCAGTACTTATCTTCTCCCAAGTACTCATAGAGTGAAAAACTGAAAGATTGGTAATCGCACACTAATCATGATGCAGAGAGATCTAGTCGAATGTATCGTATGAAGAAAAGGGCAACGTCATAAACAACCAATGACAGTATGTTGGAGCCAGATCGGCACTACCAGCACTAGTAATATTCGTCTAACTAACTATATTGAGCAATCGCTTGAAGAAAAACAGCACATGTCCAGCTACGATTCATTAATGACCAGGTTGTAAGCAGTCAAACCGACAACCGATAGCCGTCACCAAGGCATCGGTACGGGGCTCTTGATTAGCCGTTCATCGCGACTCCGCCCACAACAGGTCCTGCGTGATTTCGGACTACGGAGGAAAAACGGATGGCGAGGTTCTTAACAGTCGGTGTGTATGCGTATATAGAGCTAGTTGGCCTCACGGATTAAACAGAGCCCATCAAACCTTCATCTTCAATCTACGCATCACTCACCATCTTTAGTCATATAAGCAATCAACACATCACATAACTTTAGAACAAGCCAAGTCAGTTAACACAAGATGACTGTTGACATTCCCTCTCAGAAGAGCCGCTACTGGCTGCTTACCATGCCCCGGACTGCTTCCAACATGTTGGTCCGAATTTTGAACCTGGATGAGCAGGGCGTACGACCTTCTCACCATGGAGGATATTTCTTCTTTCCAAGTATGCTCGCACGGATGGCATTATATGATACACCATCAGAAAAGTGGACGCCTGAAGATCACGCCACCTTGAAAAGGGACTCACAGAAGTCCTTCGATGCACTTCAGGACCACCTCAAGGCATCAGAAGAAGAAGGCCAGAAAATATACGTCAAGGAGCATATCTCTTTCCTAAATAGCCCATACTACGAACAGGAATACGCATACGGCAAGGCCGAGGGCTGCCTAAACGAGCCAGCACAGGCGCGAGGAGTTACACAACCAACTCGATCTTCACTCAACCGTACCTCTCTACCGGACGAGTTCCTAAAGACATGGTACCCAACATTCCTCATCCGTCACCCAGCGCTGATGTTCCCTTCACTTTACCGCACCGCTCAGAAAGGTATAGAAATGGATGGCAAGGGGCGCTCCAGGCCTGAACCGTACGAGGTGGAATGCACATTGAAATTTGCCCGAGCCCTGTATGAATTCTATTCCAATCACTTTGGCAAAAACAGCCAGTGGCCAGTCCTTCTCGACGCCGACGATATCATGAAATCCCCCGAGATTGTGATGAAGTATGCTACGCTTGTTGGGTTAGATCCCGAAAAGCTGAGGTTCTCATGGGAGAAGATGAGCCAGGAGCAAATTGACAAGATGCGAAACGCGGAGAAGATAATGCTGAGCAGTATTAATGCCAGCACCGGAGTGGACAAGGGGAAGATAGCTGGCAACATTGACATTGATGCGGAAGCCAAAAAGTGGAGAGAAGAATTTGGCGAGGAGGGTGGCAGTAAACTCGAAAGATGGGTTCGGGATGCGATGCCCGACTATGAGTATCTCCGCTCGAAGAGACTGACGCTAGGTTGATATAACCTTTGGAGATGATCACAGCGTGACTAATATAAGGATCTACATGTACAGCAATTATACCCGACTCAATTGAATAGTATTACAAGCCGAGCCACAGCGATACGGCGCATATGATAGCTATAAGTGAAGCTTTTGATTCCTGATATGTAATCAATAGGATTTCGGTTATGTTGTCTTCGAGTTGCTGGTATTTTTATGATCACAATACATTTCAGCAATAAGATAACGACGGCGATTGTCAAACCAATGGCTGTTCCGTTTGATCTAGACCCGTGGCGTTTGTATCCGTAAAACAGCCCAAATGCAACCTTTGCTGCAGCTTATATGCATGCAAGCCTAGATGCTCGGCCTAATATTATCCGATGCAGCATCCAAAACAGCACGCAGAATTGTCTATATATAAGCCATGACTGACGGGACCGTATTCTGAGAGCTGGACATCGTAGTCGTCTCGAAGTGGCGAAGATGGAGGGGCCGAGACTTCGGATTGATATCTCAGCTTTTTGATACAGAGTTAGAGGATACATGAACAATAACTAAGTTGGAAATGAATTTTCACACGCGACGGTAAATTGAACCTTCAAAATCTCAATGTATGCTACAATGAAACGCTTATACGTTATTTATCCGCCACCATTATCCGAATTGATGCTGTATTAGAAAGGAATGGCCGTGCTGGACAATGATCATACGTTACTTCCAGCTTTTATACAGAAAGAGACATAGGGAATGATTCTACATAATAGGGCCGGGCGGCACAGATCCAGCTTCAAACTGGCTGACTATACTTGCATACTTTGAGTTAATCATCTCTGGCTTTTTCAATATGGCAATTTTATTCTCATACGAAATTCGTACTGGATACATCTGGCTTTTGTTGCTCGCAATTCTCTCGAGCAACCTTCTACAAGTATCTGAATCCGCGGTCATCGAGACTAGCACGAGTGGGCAATCTGGAGAAACATCAACGACATCATCAATTAATCCGTGGCCAACTGACACAACGTGTAAGTGAGAGCGAATGTCAACAAATGAGCGCCCATCACTCCGCCCTTGAATAGTAGCCGTAATAAGTCTAATGCGCAGTAGATACCTATCCAAGCGAAAAGGAATGTGTTGTCACGACTACCGGTGCACCAGCCGGCGACTGCCTGCTGTCTGTCACTGCATATAACTCTGACCCGGGATTCGTTACCAACTACTGCGGTCGCAAGAATTTCACAGCGACCGAGACGAGAACCTTGACTGTGGACTGTGAAGGGTGTGACAAGTTGACCGTGACCCGGAAGCGTGGGGGTTGCCCGATAGGTGTTCCTCATCCTCGAACGCTTACTCCGGAGCCGAAGCCGTATTACCTATATCAGTGGGAGTGTGCTAGTACCTCAGAGCCATCCTTTCCCACCATTTCAGCCTGTCCCACGTCAGAAAGATAGTCTTCTCGGCGTTTAGCACTCGATCCAATAATATGTCGTTGGCTTCAACTTTGATATTCTCTGCACAAAGTAATTGTAGGTAAAATTATAGTTATGCGATAGTCATTCGTTTCACATAAAGTCGCATTAAAAACTGCTCGTTGTCCATGGACGGAGTTTTCCTGCATGGTGAGAGGAGAATCTGATGAACTCTAGTGATTTATTTGCGCAGTGATGAGAAACGTTCTCATTAGTGCATAGTAAGAGAGTGAATAGTAAGTTTAACGTCAACTGGGAAGACATCTGCGAATTGGCGTGAGTATCTAAGAAAGTCTAATCATGTTGGATTAAACTGACATTTGATCCACGAATAAAACGCTGTCATACCATATTTCCTGCTCCTCAGCGATACCACCATGACACCTTGAATATGAAAATCTAGTAGCATAGAAGGCTACAATCAGCTCTGAGAGTTGGCCTACAATTGACTTATATTTGTGGATATAAATAAGAGTTGTTTCGCACATAGTCTAGACGACATTTTGCCCAGTTTTGAACTGCGCCAAATCACCTTATATCATTCCCATTCCAGACACAAAGGTCCGCCAATAAAATGGTCACTGGCCACATCAGAATTGAGGTAGCTTCATTTTTGTTTTTGTGTCATCAAAATACCGAACTATTACAATGTATGCTAGCCATTAGACAGTGTCAGTAAGCATAGTGCTATTTCAATATCGAAATAGTATTAATAACGCTCTAGTTTGTGACACAAAGTCATGTGACCAAACAACGTCCAAGTAAACCAATTGGAAGATGATTAACGGTTACTATTCTGAGTCTCATGCTCACATTTGCATCAAGCGCCATATGTATACCACCCATGCTTGGGCTAGAGAAGCAGGCTAGACGAGCCAGTTTCGTCCATAGATCTTAAAGAGGCGTGGATACAGAATTGCTAAGTCCGCCTCAGAAGCTGGGTATATGTATACAAGACGGTGATATGATGTGACCCGCATAAGATAGAAAGGGCTGTGCAGGACTCTGGTAAATTGAGCCGAATAGTAGTTTTTGATCGGGCATGTGAGTCTGATCCGAAGAATGCTTCAAGACGGGTTGGCTACATCCTAATGAAAAAGCTGCCGGGGAAACTGTTAGACTAGCAAGGAGCGAGCCCGTCGCAGAAATAGAAAATTATGCAGCAGCTAGTGAGCATATTCATTGAGATCGAGAAATACCCTTTTGACGCGGTAAGTTCCATCTTTACATTGCAAGAGCCAAGTTCATTCGAGATACGAGGCATCGCTCATCATGCAACGTACTATAAAGGAACTAAGAGACACCAAATTCCCTTCTCCTCGCTAGAAGCAGCCCGTAGCATTATCAAATCGTATCTTGCTATGACAAATGGTGAAATTGGCGCCACTTATCCGATACATGTGTATCGTCCACCGTTTTCGCCTGGATCTTCAAGATAGTATTGGGAAAGATTTATTATCTGGCAGCAAGTTTTACCTCAAGTATCCGGACGACGAGGGAAATCGCATTCTTGTGAATGAACATTTCGATATCGTTGGTATTATACATTGGGAGTGGTGTCGAACTGTTTCGAAGGAGGATGCCTTCTCCTCATCATGTATGATGTGGCCCGTGGCAAAGTTTTACGAAGGCTCCAACGAACTTGCCGAGGAAGAACTGTGGCTCGCTGAAATTTTTCGTGAAAATGTTCACACCGATTCAGTAGACTGCACTGCGTCATAGGAGGAAGAAAAGTACAACGACTATTCTTTGCCCTTGGCCCTGGTGACGGATCTTAGGATCAAAGAACGTTACTTGACCTCTTCATGGGTCTTAAACTAGCCTTTGATCATGTCGAGGAAGAATGGGAAGAATGGTGAGGCTCTAGGAAAATGACGACGAGTTGTTGCAACTTTTCTCGCGTGGTGGTCTTGAACGCATCTATACTTGCACCTTTTCAAATGCATCTCATATCTTAGTTCCGCCAAGTGTGGTGGGTTATTATGAGATGACGTTGTTGACGCCTATCGGGTGTAAACTACCCGATTCTATAATTAATTACTGAACAAGTATCTAACACAGACCTCGAAGAAACCAATCACGAGAAATGGCTCAGAAACGTTTTTCATATCTATACAAGAAATAGAACCTTTAGTCTTTGAAATGTCATTGAACAATCAACGTAAAAATAACAAAAGTACCTGGGTACCTTCGAGGCCCTTTACAGTGAGCCTAGGCTCCTCCACTACCCCGCATTTCTACGGCCTTATTGGTAAGTTAGTTGTAACCCCCGGTCTAGGCCGAGGTTTGTTTCACTTACAGGGGTGGTAGCTTCTTTTTTATTCCAGGTAGCAAGAGACCATTCCATCTTCATAAATACTTACTTATATGCATACACACGCGCCAACTATCTACGATACAATTAAATAGCCCGCAATTTACCGTGTCAACGTATCATCATTATGGCCGCGCCTATTCCGTTCTCGGACCCGGCGTGGCTGATGGGGCTACCTTCAGCATACTACACGGATTCTCACCGTAAATTCCAAAAGGCGATCCGACCATTCATACAAAGACATCTCATCGACTGCGCGATTGAGTGGGACAAGGACGAGACCATTCCGGAATATGTCTTCGAGAACTTCGCCAAGGCTAACATGTTGGTACCCGTGTTGCCGGCGCCCCTGCCCGTCCGCTGGCTGAAGCGACTGGGCATCCACGAGCTCCTCGGCGGCCTCAAGGTCGAGGACTTCGACTACATGCACTCGCTCATCTATGCCGACGAGATGGCGCGGGCCGGCATCGCTGGCCCTTCTGCCAGCTTGACTACGGGCATGGCGTTTGGCGTCCCGCCTATCGTCAAATTTGGAAATAAGAAATTGCAAGAGAGGTTTCTCCCGGACCTCTTGACTGGGAAGAAGAGGTGCTGTATCGCCATCACTGAACCTGATGCCGGGAGCGACGTGGCAAATATTACGACTACTGCTGTTAGGAGTCCGTGTGGGAAGTACTACGTCGTGAACGGAACTAAGAAATGGTAAGCTTTTTCTGTGCCTACTGCTGTTTCTCCATGTCTATGCTGTTCTAACAACAAGGCGTAGGATTACAAATGGAATCTGGGCAGACTACTCAAGTATGGCCGTACGGACAGGACCACCGGGGTCGGGTGCCGCGGGCCTGTCTCTGTTAGTTGTCCCGTTAAAGGGCTATCCCGGTGTCACCATGCGCCGTCTTAAGGTAGGAGGCCAAGTATCCGCTGGGACGACGTTCATCGAGCTCGATGACGTCAAGGTCCCCGTTGAGAATCTTCTCGGCGTCGAGGGCATGGGGATGCGCTACATCATGACAAATTTCAACCACGAGCGGTTGAGCATTGCTGTCGGCGTTACTCGACAGGCCAGAGTCGCGCTTTCAGCCGCTTTTGAATATGTCATGAAGCGAGAGGCTTTCGGAAAGCCCTTGAGTAAGTAAATGTTCCATCCTCTATACTTCCCATTATTTTTCTCTCGAGACAATTCCTCATATCAAGTTCCAATACTCCTTCGTTCTTCTGATCACTGTTATAGTCGATCAACCGGTTGTTCGCCATCGGTTGGCTAAGGCTGGAGCCCTCCTGGAGAGCCAATGGGCCTGGGTAGAGCAATTTGCCTACCAGATGACGCAGATGCCGAAGGACGACGCCGATCGCGAACTGGGCGGAATGACCGGTCTTCTCAAGGCACAGGCTGGTATCATCTTCCGCGAATGTGCAGACACGGCTGTTCTCTTATTTGGTGGCAATGGCTATACCCGTAGCGGCCAGGGCGAGCTCGTGGAGAGTAAGTCTTTTTCTTTCTGCAAAATCCGCGTCGTAATTCTGTAAAGTGCATGTGTGGAGACTAATAGATGGACTCGATAGTGATCTATCGCGAAGTTCCGGGCGCAAGAATCCCTGGTGGCTCGGAAGATGTCTTGTTGGACCTTGCAGTGAGGCAGCTTATCAAGCTGTACCAAGTGAAGACGAAGGCCCTCGAGACCAAGGCGAGAATTTAAGTTCCGTTGAATTGTATGGCGGGAAAACGTTTGTATATCTAAATTCGTGTCTGTTATATTCATTGACTGGCGTTGGAGCTTAGTTCTTTACTAGTAGTCATACACACTAGACCATGATTCACTAGACGAAAATGTCATCATGTTATTCAATCAGAACAATTTGCTCGAGCTGCAGAACCTGCCTATCTTCTGTATCGACCCAGCTACCTCAAAATGACCGACACCATACTCCTACCGGGAATACTCGCGCTCGCCGCAGCATCGGCAAACGAGACAGTCGTCTCGTTCAAATCATGCGAGTTGTCAGTCAAGAAGGCCGTGGCTCCAGCCGCGGCAAACGCAGCGCCTCCCGTCGTCTTGACCTGAACATTCACAGCCGAGCCCCCGCCGTTAATAAAGACGACGGCGACGGAACCGTCGACGTTCTGGAAGGCGGCGGCTCTCACGCCCGAGGGGGCTCCCGAGATGCCCACGCGCACGGCGCCCGGACGCGCCGACCTGCTGAACTGTCCGAAGGCCCAGAGACGCTTGGACGGCGAGACGTTGTTCCCGTCAATGCGGATGAGCTTCGAGTTGGTCGTGCCCGTCTGCGCGCCGATCCAGTACAGATACGCAGAGGCGTTCGCGTTCGCGACCGCCGTGTGGATGTTGTTCGCCCACGTGATGCCGTCGCCCGCGCCCCCGTTGCTGTAGAACGCCCCCTGCCAGTTCCCGTTCAGGTCCGCCGCCTCGGTCTGCCAGACGCGGTGTCGCGTGTTCATCGGCGAGCCGGGGGACGAGGTGTAGCTGTGCGCTGTGATGGTCGAGATGTATTGGTCCACGGAGGACAGCTGGCCTAGCATCCCTGCTTGGCTGCTCCAGCCCTCTGCGTCGCAGCAGTTTATCCCCACGGAGAGATTGGCCTTTTGTAGGGTTGGCCCGAGCACTTTGATGAAGTCCGCCGCTTGCGAGCCGCTTGAGCGCATCGAGGCGTAGCTTGTCCTGTATGTGTGTACCATGTCAGTCTATGCCGTGCAAGTTTCGCGCAGGCCTTGACTCACGTCAATTCTGGCTCGTTCAGGAATCCTAGATGCGTGATCGTCACGTTTGCTTCAAGGTAGTACTTGACGTATTGCACTAGATAGTCCGCGTAGGCTTGTCGCCAATCGCCGCTTGAGCAGGATGCGCCGCCTACTCCGCACTGCCGAATCAGGAGTTAACGATGTTTAATATGAACATGCACATCAGAGTACAAATAGATATTCATGTTTCACGGTGAGAAAATCAGCCGGAGGCAAATCCCGTCGAGGTCGAGTATGAGTAGCCAGCGTAGAACACGACTCACCAAAGATCCGCCGTTGGCGTCGTTGCCGTTCGTCTTCATGTAACCCGGGGCGCTCCACGCATCAGCATAGATAGTCCTGACGCCGCGCTTCACAGCCTCCTGCGAGACCCAGAGCTGCTTGTTATCAGAGCCGTCCCAGACGTACTGCGGCGGGCTGGTAGGTCCGCCGGGGCTCTTGGGCTGGATCGACACCATGTGGTCGGCGCTCATGTCGGGCGAGGACCCGATGCCGTTGCGCAGGATCGACATACCCGCCCCGTTCGTTGTGCTGAAGAGCAGGTCCAGGACGTACTGCTGCTTGTCCTCGGTCAACTTCGACATCTGCACTGCGCGCTGGAACGCCTCCGAACACCCGAATCCATCGATCGTCTGGTATTTCTGGTCTAGGTTGACTGTCACCGTCGAGCTGGACTGTCGGGCCGCGAGGTCGTGTTGACCGACGACCAACAGGGGCAGAAGCGCCGCCGCGAAATGGAACCAGGAAGCCATTTTGAGTGGTTGTGAGTGGTAGTACGAAAAGCGCATTCCCTAGAATCTCACATAACAAATGATGGGGACACCAAGGGGGGAGGAGGATTCAATACATATATCTATAGCTTGAAGCATTTACGGTTGTTTCGATGGTCTTGGTATCGACCAGCCGGTAGAATGAATGATGAATGAAATCCGGGTCTCTATCCCAATAGACGCCCAGCCCGCTCACTTCTACTTGCTCCTGGAACCATTTTGCCGGGTCTCGCCCGCGACGGATGGTTGCCTTTCGACGGGCGGCATTTTTAACGTTGGAGGCCAGAAATAGCCTCGACTCGCTTTCCTCCGCCTCCTCCATAGAAAAGGTGGCGGAGAAAAGGACGCGGCTAAATCCATAGTACGACCAAGCCAAAATCAACGCACCACACGGGGTCTTATGATGGGGGCGAGACAGCTTTTGGAATAGTTCGTGCGAGCGTATTCTCACGTCTACAGGTATACTTTGTCTCGCAAATAGGCGATCACTGAGATACGCACGTTCGGCTATCTGTACTCGACAATAGTGGGGAGTCAACATTATCTCACAAAAAGCGCGGCTGGAGGGATGATAATCGATAGATGAGTAGTGTAGGACTTTGGTTTATATTCAAAAATATGAATAAGTGTATGATTCATATATCATCTCAATGGTCCCACCCATATATGGCAACATTGGCTTGTCGACAACCTGTTATGGGTGGGGTGAGGAGGCCTTGGAGACACGACCAGTAACTCAGTTAGAAGCCGGCTTGAGTGTTCCATCAATAATATGGCGGCGCAACACCGTGGATATTAAGGTGTAGACAGGGCAGATTACGTAGGGTTGGCATTCGATCTGCTTCTCCTTCTATTATTCAAGAACTCTGTCTCCTTGTCCTTCCGCCACTGGCAGTTCTCGGCGAATTCACACCAGCGGCATTTGTATGTTTCTTCTATACAGACTCCATTGGGCTCTCGTTCGCCGCGCCACCATCGCAAGTTATCTTTTATAAAGTCTTCTAGTGCCCCTTGGTCATTAGGAAAGGAGTTGGTGCCGAGAACGCGTTCGGTATCGCGGTGGCGGTACTCAACAGAGAGTAGATCGCCGATAGACCCCGATCCGCGAGGGAAAGTTTCCTTCAGCTCAGTTTTGACTAATGGTATCATCTGTGAAATGGACCGATACCCGATGAGGTCCGGTAACTCTACGCCGGGGAGTGCGTCCTCAACCTCACTATCGGCGTCGTAGAATATCTCGTCATGAAGACCGCCGACTTGGGCTATGAAAGCGTCCGAGAAATGCGCTTCGCCGTTAAGGCCGTAACGCTCGAAAACAGCATTGTAATCCAATTTGTCTGCAACCATATTGGAGAGTAGTCGGTGATATAGAAATAGCTGCACTCTCGCGGGTCTCAGTGCTGGCCCAGATGGCAACCTATCCGAGCCCCGCGTTTTCACGTCGGTTATATAGACCTTTTTGTGGCTCGGACCAAGATAATCTGTGATAGACGACTGCTGCGAGGACGCGTTTGAACTAGCTAGGTTCAGCTCCTCCTCGAAGCCGGCGTTCGGACTCTCGTGGCTGAGTTGGTCGATGACACCATTGAAGAATTCTCCCTCCACAATGCCCCAGACCTCCAGTTCCCTGGTCTTCCCCGTGTCCCTGAGCGTGCGCAGTCCCTGGACGATGTTCCAGAGCCGCAAAGCGAAAGCCTCCTCCTTAGAAGCGATGCTGACCTGCACGGTGGTATGCACCTCGTCCTCCAACTTTTGGTGTACTCGAGTACCACCTCGCATGGCGGGAGTTATGGTCCTCTTGCCTCCAGGAAGCCGAGTGAGGGTGTACCAGTGCTGGAGCTCGCACCAAGCGCCGGCTGCCAAGTCGGTCACGGTAAGAGGTCGCCTGGGAAAGGAGCGGAATCGCTGGAGGGGAGTACGAGTGTCGGGTTTTTCCTCGATAGCAGCCTCCTGGGCGGGCTGAATCTCAGAGTCCAAATTAGACAGCGCGCGGCTCACTAGGCGCTGCTGGTCAGTCAGATACAATCACAAGGAGGGTGGAGAGTGGGCAGACTCACGATCCGGGTACTCGACCGAATCCAGCGACACCGTGTATTGTTCCAGATGTGCTGCACTCGCAAACTCGTCGTCGACGTCAGCCGACTGCGCGCGAGCGAGTGTAGAGCCCTCCGTAAATAGTATCGCATCCCGGGCAGGGGTAGGAGAGGGCATATCAGATTGGCCATTATATCCCCGCGTCGCCGTCGTCGTCGTCGTCGTCGTCGCTGCTCTTGATGTCTGCGTCGACGAACGACGAACAGTACTGGCAGCTGTTTTATCGGATGCAAGGTCTGCCAGGATCTGGTTGACCAGTTGCTCCTCGCCCACGGAAAAGTCAGACCCGTAGTCACTATCGCCGTCAATGTCGCCCACCCTTCCCGCATTCGCAGCGGTGCTGGATATAGAAACCGCCATTTCTCCTAACAGTAGCGCACGTAGAGGCGAGGTTAGGTGTTGGTTAGCGAAGAGTCATGACCGAGGGTGGCGAACTGGCAGGTCGTCGCATCATACATATTATTATCACCCATCCGGCCAAAGACACGCCAGCCTTGAACCTACCTAGAGCTTGCTGCTGCCTGCCGTGATAATTGTAGGCAGCGATTGCAGGCAATGTATATAGCTGATTCTCGTCGGATCGTGCTTGTGGAGATTTAGGGTTGCATTGTAAAGCATACTATCCGCAGTAGTGAACATCTGTAGCTTAATACATCCAGTGGTACGTATTTGAGCTAGGTATGTACATACATCCCCGTTTCAGCAGCAATAGCCTGAGGTATAATTCCCCAGGTCTGGGCGTCCAATATTGGCTGTTCAATGCCAACATATGCCCAGTGATATATCTATTAGCAACATTTATAAGTCTTACAAGTGTAAGAGATCATCTACCATGCAGGTAGGCTATTTCCCCCCTAAGTTGTATTCGATCTCGCATATGCCACTCTGCATTGAAACTCGTATCGTGAACCAAAGGTCTATTGACGTAGATTATCGGTATCTTCTCTGTCCTTAACAGGCATCTGTGATGAGCCCCGGAAATGGGCGGCCAGCCAGCTCTTCAGCTAAGGCGCTATCTGGTCCTAGTCTAGGTGCCTAACAACCAGGATCCCAGCACGCTAAAGAACACCATGAACGCCAGCTCGCGACACTGCCACCGAGAGGCCCTTTTTGAGAATGAGGACGGGAAACGAAGGACAATGATAAGGCAGCAGTTCGGTATAACTATGAAGAGCTCGTTGCCATTTGAGAGCATACGTTTCTACAACCGTTCCCTCAAGTTCTGCTAGATTTGCTGTCCGCGCCCTCGACTTTCTTCAAATTACCGACGCAACTTTCTCGATTCGCCAACATGTTTCCTTTGCTTTCGCCCACACGGACCTCGAACCGTCTCCTAATGGGCAAGGAGACTGCTCAGTGCCCACCACAGCCAGTTTCAAGTGCCTCATTACCCGGCCTGCCCACCGAGCTTCATTTACTCATAGCAAAACATCTCACATACCCCGATGCTCTCTCACTCAAGCACACGTCACGGCACTTCTTCTATCTAGTCGACACAGGCGTCAGACTCAAGGTCGCCTGGCTCATGGAGCGCCGAAGCCTGCACCTAGAATGCCCCAATGATCGACGTTGCGATTTGAGAAGCGACCTGAGATTCTGTAGGGGCAGCGTAAAGTACGTCACCATGGCCGTCCCTGTGTTCTACCCCTTCATATACAAGTCATTTAGCTGACTCGATTGCCAGGTTGTTGATGCAACGGCGCCGAGAACATCTGGAGTGCGAGTCGCGGCCCGGCCTCGGCTGCCTCGTCTTCGGGACGACGGCCTGTGCCCACCGGCGAAGTCTAGGACAGCGGTGCCGGAGCTGGCTCCGCTCGCGTCTAACGATTGAACTCTGGTGGTTCCTGCTTGCGCTCCTCCCCATCTGTTTGGGGTGTATCTGGATGACAGAGCTTGTGACCTGGCAACGTTGACGATGGCGATAATATCGTCGCCACGCCCAACTCGGCTAGTCGGGCTAAGTAGTTCGACGAGTGAAGTTGTCACAGTTTCATATTAGGGAATGGGACGGCCTTGGCAAAGCCACAGCGTCGCTACGGATCGTCGACCGGGATGCACTAAATTCGGTAACAAACGAGCCTTCGGCTAGTGAACTCTCGACCATTTGACACCAAGCTTTTCAGAATTTACTCAGTATTGGGCCGAGTTGGAACAGAATCGCATCCATCAAGCGAGCAGCACAAGTCTCTCGTATTTGAAGCCACATAATTTCATTGGAAGTTGATATTCCTACCTAACTAGGCACCCAAATGCATTCAAGTGCTTCGACTACGAGCCAGTAGGACTAGAGGGGCGTTGCTTAATCCGTGTTATCCGACCCGTATACATTACGTTTATGCGTGCTTTGGGTACATAACCGAGACCGACTCTCAATGCAAGCCATACAATATATAGTTCTTGGCCGCCGCTATCATCCAACTTTTACTACAACATGCAAATTCCATGGTATACATGCAGATATGTAAACTGCTTGCATGGTTGTAGCAAGTACAAAGAGTGCCAGTAGATACCCGTAGCTCAGGGGCTAACCAAACCCCCACTTGTCTGATTAGTACCTAACAGCGCGGAGAACGGAGCGAGCGAGCCCCAGTGACACGAAATGATGATACCTGCTAGTACTACCAATAGTCTTTGGGACATGCAGCATACACATGTACTCGGAAGTTAATAAGGAAAATTGGGATCAATTCTTAGCAGTATTGTACTGTTGGGAGTGGAGGAGGAGGCAGTACACAACATCCATCTCTCCTCCTTTCTTCAATCATCAGCCACAGCCACCCTTCCCCCTTCTCGTTGCTTGATCAACCTATTAATCAATCGACCTGTCTGTCTCTGTCTCCTCTTCCTCTCCGCCTCTCTCACATTTTTATATCTGTTCTTTCTTCATTCTTCATTCCTTCCTGTGTTGATTCACATCAGCGAGACAGACAAGACAGCCAGGGCTTGTCTCGTTCTCCAACACCGCGAACCGAGGCTCAGCTATCGTCAACCCTCGCCTCGCTCCACCGCCTCTGTCTTACCCTCTCGTGCCGGCGTCCACCTAAGCAAGCCTCTAAGCGTATAGCGTCCGCCGTCTTACACCCCCCAAAGTCCTACCATCTAGCATACCGCAGCCGGAAATACGGTACCCCTCCTTCCCGTACAGATATACCATTCTGTTTGTATACAATCCCACAGGCCGCTTTAAATCAGATCCCGTTTGCAGTCCCACGAATCGCGCACGGCGACGACAGGAATTGTCGCTCCCTATCCAGTTCAGCCATAGAGGCTCTGCAATATGTCGTGGAAACTCACCAAGAGTACGTACTCACCATCGTCACTACCATAGTCATGATCAGAAGCTCCATCATGTCGGCCCCTCATGATTAGGCAAGCACGGTTGCTTGTACGCGCGTCAACTTGCATCTTCCATTATGCCTTCGTTCAGGTCGACATCACCACCATCATCACGAGCTCATCATACATATTATCACCGCCCATGGATTATATCATGCATCTACCGCAGTCCGCGTGTGTAGCAGCGAAGTTAGATGGAATTAGTTGACTGACGAGCCTTGTTTCTCAGAGTTGAAGGAAACCCATCTGGGTCCTCTTACAAGCACCTTCTCTCGCAATCCCTCGACATCTACCATCACAGACAAGGACGAGAAGGGCCCTCTTCCTACCTCGGCTACTCCTACTCCTAGCGATAATGCTATCGGTATGTGGTTCCCATGCCCTGCTTTGTCCTGCAACAACAGCAGCAGCGTACTTACACATGTTCACAGCCGCCTCCGAGGCTCTGGTGCAAGAGCCCGTGATCAAGCCTCCGAAACCCGGTATCCTCGTCATCACCCTGCACGAGGGCCAAGGCTTCGCTCTTCCAGATCAGCATCGCAACGCCCTTTCCTCACAACACCAGTCTGGTTCCGTCTCGACAGGAAATGCATTGAGCTCTGGTTCTGTGCGCCCTGGCTCATCCCAGAGAAATGCCGCCGGGTCCTTCATGAGTGGCGGCCGACCTCAAACCTCAGCCGGTGGTTTTTCTGGCATTCCCTCCAACCACGGTCGAATTTCGAGTAAATATCTGCCCTATGCTCTCATCGATTTCGAGAAAGTCCAAGTCTTTGTCAACGCCGTGTCGGGCAATCCCGAAAACCCTTTGTGGGCTGGTGAGAATATTCAATACAAGTTCGACGTATCTCGCGTAACGGAACTGAATGTACATCTATATATACGTAACCCCAACGCGCCCGCCGGCTCGGGCCGCAGCCAAGACATATTTATGGGAGTCGTCCGCATAAACCCTCGATTTGAAGAGAAGCGTACCTTCGTTGAGGATCCAAAGGCAAGCAAAAAGGATCGCGAAAAGGCGGCCGCCGAATTCGCGGCTCGCGAACGGGAGCTTGGGCACAGTGGTGTGGAATGGGTTGATGTGCAGTACGGCAGCGGCAAGTTGAAGATTGGCGTTGAGTACGTCGAGAACCGAAAGGGTAAACTTGCTATGGAAGATTTCGAGTTGCTGAAAGTAGTCGGTAAAGGAAGTTTTGGCAAGGTCATGCAGGTGCGGAAAAAGGACACAAGCCGAATCTACGCCCTCAAGACGATTCGCAAGGCACACATCATCTCCAGGTCCGAAGTGGCTCATACCCTTGCAGAGCGGTCGGTCCTCGCGCAAATCAACAACCCTTTTATTGTGCCACTTAAATTCACATTCCAGTCTCCCGAAAAGCTATACTTTGTTTTAGCTTTTGTAAACGGCGGCGAACTATTCCATCACTTGCAAAAAGAAACACGATTTGATATCAACAGGGCGCGTTTCTATACAGCCGAGCTTCTTTGCGCCCTCGAATGCCTACACGGGTTTAACGTCATCTATCGTGACCTCAAGCCCGAGAACATTCTGCTCGACTATCAGGGTCACATTGCGTTGTGTGATTTTGGTCTCTGCAAGCTTGATATGAAGGACGAGGATCGAACTAACACGTTTTGTGGCACGCCCGAATATCTAGCTCCGGAGCTGCTTCTGGGTCAGGGCTACAACAAGACAGTAGACTGGTGGACGCTTGGTGTCCTTTTGTACGAGATGTTGACAGGCCTACCACCCTTTTACGATGAGAACACAAATGAGATGTACCGAAAGATCCTATCAGAGCCACTACATTTCCCGGGAGTAGAAGTGGTACCCCCCGCCGCAAAGGACCTACTCACTAAACTGCTGAATCGCAAGCCGGAGGAGCGACTAGGTGCTGGAGGCAGTGCCGAGATCAAGGCTCATCCTTTCTTCCACGCTATAGACTGGCGCAAGTTGTTGCAGCGTAAATATGAACCAACGTTTAAACCTCGTGTGGTAAGTTGCATCCTTTTTTTTTCTTGCCTGTCTGTGGAATGAACTATTACTGACTGAGTCTCTAGCTGGACGCGACGGATACGGATAACTTTGACCCTGACTTCACAAACGAAGTGCCGCAGGACTCGTTTGTAGAAGGCCCCGTCTTGTCGCAAACGATGCAGGATCAATTCCAAGGCTTCAGCTACAACCGGCCGATTGCGGGTCTGGGAGACGGCGGTGGAAGTATTAAGGATCCCTCATTCATAGGCAGTATCCAGGATAGACATAGATAAGCCATGAGTCTTCCGGAGCTGGGATAGTGAAATCCATTGGCTATTCCGGCGCGCACGGCCTTTAGCCTACGGGCGGCCTTGGAAAAGTTCGACTAGTGACAACGAAAGCGTGGGTTATCAAGCGAATCTAAACTCGACAAGACTTCAGCCCAACGCAAGCATGTGTTTATACAAGGTGACAGGAAGAATCAGGCAACCGATCCCAGCATACGAGAGATGGTCTGAAGGGAAGCTGCGCGCAGTGCAGAGAACAATGGGAAACGAGAGCGATTCCTCAACCAGATATATATTGGCTTCCGTGTGATCTCCTCAGCCCCTATAAAGTTCCACCTCATAGTCTATAAGGCGACGAAGGCGGCGCATCCGGAGTCTTCTACATACAGGGCAATAAATAGAATTCACATCATGAAGGATGAACAAACATTGGATAATTGTGCTCTATGCTATCTTTTACACAGATACGTTTTCAAATCCTTCGAATGTAATACTGGCCGGCTCATAATACTAGACGAAGCGTGCAGCAACATCTCAGTAAGTATCTAGATTCAGCTCTCCACGATAAGTAAGCCTTAGTATGCCTTGTTCAGAATTCCATTTCCCTTCATGTGACAAATTCTACGATAAATGAGATTATACAGGAGTATGGCCAAGGTGATGAGACGAGTCGTGCATAAGAAGCCCCGACTTATTTTATACCCATGAGTGAAGATTACATTCTGAAATTTCAGAATGATGAATGACCCTCCCCCCACGCGATGCTGTCGACGAGAGGGGTGGTCGGCCGGGTACCTCGCTAAGCACAGTAGGTTAGGACAGTGCGTTAAGTCCGACCGTTGGGGCTCTGCTTATGGTTGTTCACGTCACCGCGAGGGTCGAGAGCTACCCAAGCGCGGGGTACTATTACCCCTCCAGGACCTTGGCTCGCTCGCTCACTCATCGCCATCACGATCCTATACCACTTCGTCACAACCTCTCTCTCTCCCGATTCCCCACCTACTACATAATCCAGACTACCTAATTAAAAAAACGCAGCATCTACATCAATTAGGTGCTTCCGTCAACTTCTTTTCCCCTTGTGATTTTTGTTCTTGCCTGGCATAAAACCAAACAGGAGCAACATTCCAACTTTGTCTGTTGCAAACCCAATTGGGATATCGTGAGACTATTCCCGTAGGAAAACCCAGGTACGTGAAACAGAACGGATTGTCGTCATCCAGGCCCAGCGTGTAACATTTATTGCCTCAACCACCCATGCCAGTCCCGAGCAAGTCCCTTCAGCATCTTAGTCATAGCTCTCATACTCTACCGTAACCACTCACTCCTAGCCTATTCTCTCTCGGGAAGCTAGCTCTAGTTACTGTTCTCGTTCCGCGTCAACCGATCAAAGCCAAGAATATTCATTCTCTCCTATTTTATGCTTCTCTCCTGTATGATCCATTATCAAATCTAGCCTATCCTCGCATTCCTCATTATTTTTCATCCCACGATTCCTCACTAATTATAACGCTCCAAGCTCATTGCCAGTCTATTATCCAGCAATTCCCATCACACAAATCTACTCAAACATGGCCCCAGCCACGTCGCTCTCGGCCTGGTCCGCTCTTGAGGAGCACTACAAGACCGTCGGCAAGACTTTCATCTTGAAAGATGCGTTTGCCTCCGACCCGGCTCGTTTCGACAAGCTGAGCAAGACGTTCCATGATTCCCCCTCTAAAACCGACATCCTTTTCGACTTCAGCAAGAACCTAGTGACTGAGGAGACTATTGACTTGCTCGTCAAGCTCGCCGAGGAGGCTGGCCTCGAGAAGAAGCGCGATGCTCTGTTTGCCGGCGACAAGATCAACTTCACCGAGCAACGTGCTGTTTACCACCCGGCCCTACGTAATGTCGGCGGCTGGGACATGAAAGTCGACGGCCAGGACGTCATGAACAGCCCTGGCGGTGTCAATGACGTCCTCAACCACATGAAGGAGTTCTCGGAGCAGGTCCGCAGTGGCGCGTGGAAGGGCTTTACCGGCAAGAAGCTCACCACCATCATCAACATCGGAATTGGTGGTTCCGATCTGTAAGGCACCCTTTTCCCCTCTAGATGACGGAGAGCAGGCTAACCAGGCGACGACAGTGGCCCAGTCATGGTGACTGAGGCTCTCAAATATTACGGCGCCAAGGACATGACCCTGCACTTCGTTTCCAACATCGACGGCACCCACATGGCCGAAGCCCTGGCCAACTCAGACCCAGAGACTACCCTCTTCCTGGTAGCTTCTAAGACCTTCACCACCGCCGAGACCACGACCAACGCCAACACTGCCAAGTCATGGTTCCTCGAGAAGACGGGCAACAAAGGTGACATTGCCAAGCACTTTGTCGCCCTCTCCACCAACGAGCCCGAGGTCACCAAGTTCGGCATCGACAGCAAGAACATGTTTGGCTTCGAGAGCTGGGTCGGTGGCCGATACTCCGTCTGGAGCGCCATCGGCCTTAGCGTTGCCCTCTACATTGGCTACGATAACTTCCAGAAATTCTTGGCTGGCGCCCACGAGATGGACAAGCACTTCCGCGAAACGCCTCTCAAGGACAACATTCCCGTCCTTGGTGGGCTCCTTAGCGTGTGGTACAGTGATTTCTTCGGTGCCCAGACTCACTTAGTCGCTCCGTAAGTATCTAGCCGCAGCTATTCGTATCCCATTTGGTGCAATTATTCTGACTGAGCCGACTACCACAGCTTCGACCAATACCTCCACCGCTTTCCCGCCTACCTCCAACAGCTATCGATGGAGTCGAATGGCAAGAGCATCACATCAGATGGCTCACCGGCTAAGTACACGACGGGCCCTATCCTCTTTGGTGAGCCCTGCACCAACGCGCAGCATTCCTTCTTCCAGCTCGTGCACCAGGGCACCAAGCTCATCCCTACTGATTTCATCCTCGCGGCCAAGTCGCACAACCCCATCACCAACAACCTACACCAGAAGATGCTGGCATCCAACTACTTCGCCCAGGCCGAGGCCCTTATGATCGGTAAGACGCCTGAGCAAGTCAAGAGCGAAGGTACCCCAGACGATCTGGTACCACACAAGGTATTCCTGGGCAACCGCCCCACAACCAGCATTCTAGTAGGCGGCACCATCGGCCCCGCGGAGCTCGGTGCCCTCATCGTCTACTACGAGCACCTCACCTTCACTGAGGGTGCCATCTGGGACATCAACTCATTCGACCAGTGGGGCGTCGAGTTGGGCAAGGTCCTAGCCAAGAAGATTCTCAAAGAACTCGACGAACCCGGCAACGGCGAGGGCCACGACGCCAGCACGGGCAGTCTCATTGGGGCTTTCAAGAAGTACGCCGGCAATTGAAGGTTGGAGGTAGCTGGTAAGCTAGAACGTCATGCACGGCTTTGAGTGAAGAGGTGCAACTCTCGGATCTTCTATGGCGGAGATGTCCATGAGTTACTTGATGATTATTATGCTATTTACTAGGTAGTGATCCATAATATTTGGGGTGCAGACAAAAACCCTCATGATCCTTCTATAGCGTTATACCAGATTTCATATCAAAGTCTTGTATAATCTTTCTATGACTGGCTACATCGTATCTACGATGATAACTGTCGGTTGACGAGCCGATAGGTCTTGTGATTTTGTTGGGTGATTCTATGTCCTCCTCACTATGACTGATCGCCATTTCATGAAGCATTAGATCATTCTGTCTCGCATAACCTACATTTTGCAACCAAAATCTAACAGTATCAAATAATTTGATCTGCTCACATATTTAAAATCATTTTCACCGTGCTATCTAGATAGTCAGATAGCAGTTGTTACACAAACACCGGGGAAGATAGAAAGGGAAAAGTCAGGAATGAACAAGCTGTTGGGTTAAAAGAAAAAAGAAAGTTTGCATGAAATACCGTTTCTCAGGGACATCTGCACAGAGGGATGCCTGCCTTGGATCTTTATCTCTAACTTAATTGAAAGAGTTCCCACGGACTGAAGGGTACCCCATCGCGTAAATCAAACCGCGTGCCCAGAATATACGTATGGATATTGTTGTCGTTTCTATTCAAGCAAAAAAGGAGTTATCAAGGGTTGATCCACTGTGGTGCAAGCGCATGAGATTCCTTTGGGAGTACGTATTAATGGATCATAGTGAAGTTCTGGAGTTCTGGCGCAAGAAGGAAATGAACGAGTGGCCTATGATCCTCAACCAGGTTATTGCGGTCTGTAATCGTACCGGGGATGATGCGGCCAGCAGCTGAAAGGATGGGCTCTCCCTTCGTTTTTTTCCGTCTGTCAGTTTTCTCCTCCCTAATTCCGCCACCTTCAAGGTAGTACTTGCGTCCCCTCCCTTAGTTCAATCGCCTCTTCTTGAGATCGACGAGGGTGAAATTGTCCATATCATACTATCTACCTATCTAAGCAATATAGAAATTATTATACATCGTTTACTATTACCAACTAGTGGCTTAACTGCCAAAGTGATTTATAGTAGTGCAGTGCGTACGAGGCATCCATTCAACTAGGTAAACTTGCATTTGGAAGACAAGGTATTGCGGGAGTGACTGACTGACTGAAATGTCAAAATGTGCTTCCAACGTCAAAACGAAGGTCTCCCGCGCCGCTTTATTTTTGCCTGCTTTTTCTGCAATTATTGTGTCTGGAGATATTGACGAATTTCAGATGTAAGTGTCAAAGTCCTATACGATCTTCTATGGCCGGCTGTGCTCACGGCGAGCATCGTCAAAGTTATCCCGTTCAGGCAGGGCCCACTTGACGATGGACGATGTATTCGAGGTTATGTTCGAATTATGTTCTTGCCGTGGATGACCTTCGTTTATTGGCCACGGATTCGCCCCTCCCTGCCAACGTGACTAGTAGTGTGCCACAAGATGCAAGCCAAGACCGAATATTGCAAACGGAAACAATCAATCGTTGCGTTGTGGCCAACCAAAGTGGATGTCGGTTACTCGCTTCAGGCCACCGACTGCAAGGCGTCGCAACTTCGCCTCCAATCACCGATTTTGCAGTTTAGTCCTACCAACCGCTGGACAGCGGCGTGAGACATACATAGCCTAGCCCACCTACGTCTGCTGTCCGTTTCCTCTGCGTGACTTAGGTGCTTGGGTACTGTGATTAGATCATCGGTATGAACTGTACAGCAAGAGATCAAAAGCCGTATAGGAATTCATAACTATATAACTTA
Organism: Xylaria curta; assembly: GCA_022495235.1. Lineage (NCBI taxonomy): Eukaryota > Fungi > Ascomycota > Sordariomycetes > Xylariales > Xylariaceae > Xylaria > Xylaria curta. Next base: position 68,874 of record MU375927.1, on the reverse strand, counting down.
CAGCCACTAAATACTTAGTACATAACACTTAGGAAGACACTTGGCTGTAAAGGCGGGAAAATGGTGGCATAACCAGAGGAAAATGTGGGCAGACGTAGGTGGTATAATGTAGCTGGAGCCAATCCCTCAACTTGAAGCCACCATCTCATTCTATCCCTACCTTAACCTACTTGGCTCATGAGTCACTCGCTGCAAATTTTGTGTACTGGGTGCCTGTTGCTCATCTATCTATACCTAGTACTAAGTAAACTGCTCTAACTTGTTATCGACGAAATACGAATCTGAAATTTGAGATGGAGTAGTGGCATAATTGGTACTAGTCGTCGTAGTTGACAGATACAAAGCCGCGGCCTTATAAAGTATACTGTAGCCTGCTTCGACTGCACCGGTTGGTTGTATCGACTGTGAATTAGATACTTACACCACTGCATTTTCATGTTACACAGAACACCCCTGGCTCGTCAGTTCATGGTGGCTGGTAATTCTCAAATTAACGGTGTAGCGTTCTCAAGTTGGAAATACAGGGAGAGGTTAAGAACTCAACTGGCGTCAGATGTCAAAGACTTATTTTGCCACTTTCAAAAATGTATAAATGACCTCCTCTCCCCCCAAACCCCCCTCTCCTCTTTTTCATTGTGGACGCTCGCGGCCACTGTGGGCGCTTGCGACCACCTATATTTACTTGCCTCCTCTCTAGAGCAGTAATATATACAGAGAAATTCGGATCCAAAGGAAGTGTCTACTATGATATGCTTCACCCATACTAATGTCACGAAATCTTTATCAGTGGCTCTAGTTCCTTTCGCTGTTTTTTCTTGACACCGAGGTGTCCAACTCAAGTAGACGAAGCGATCAAGCTTTGCCCTGGATTCTCTAAAGGCTAGCAATATTCGAAACACTATTGCTGCCTTGGTCGAAGAGTTTCCTAACGAGAAAGAAACCCCCCGTGTTAACCAAACCACTTACGGGCCAGGTCACTGAAGCAGTGAGTTATCGCTGTTTTCATCGAGGCGAAACCGGAAACCGCAGAACTGGACAAGCATCCTGTGCTGCTGATTAGGGTTTCTAGCTCGGATATGTTGCGCCTCCGCGACGATACGATTTGCGGGCACGAATAGACCGGGGTGGTGTACACATCAATGGTCCCTAGGTTCGTAATCCCCTGACCGCTTTAACCGACTCGACAGACAAAGGGCCGGCCGGAGGTGACATTCCGTGATCCGAGGAGCCGCCTCTAGTCCATATACTCGAAGAGAGTTACGGCGACCGGCTTGACCTACCGGTGCCCGCAGAGCCAGCGGTACCGCGGCCAAACCAAATACTTCATGGGTTGGTGATCGCCTGGAACGATCAAGTATTGAAGCCAGCACGACGAAAGAAGGACATTGCGACGAATGAGAACAACATGACAATGACAGACTTGCTTCCACCTATCGATGGACCCAAACTATCACCTTTTCGTGGGGCAATAGACACCATCGAATTTAAGGAATACATAGGTACCGGCACGACATGGGACTCTGAGGAGAAATCTCTGAGTGCAAATCTCTGAGCCTTGAAGTAGTGTATGTTTCGAGTGCTAGCAGGAGTTGGCGAGTATCAAACCGATCGTATAAATCTCGACCTACGGACACGAATTCTGCGAGCTAGAAGGTGCCATCGACAATACTATATAGTCCAATATGACCCCACGGTGCTCTCAGTTCGGGTACGCGGGCTACGGAACACGGAATACGTGGCTCAGAGCTTTGTCCTTAGAGTCTAGTCTGAACCTAAATATTCCTTAAATTCGATGGTGTCTATTGCCCCACGAAAAGGTGATAGTTTGGGCCATTTGATAGTGGAATTGCAGCACCGAAGCGCTGTGAATACATCATTGATACTAATGGTTTTGTCGCTATCAGATTCATGACAATGTGCTTCATTCTTGAATCATACAGTCCCCTCCCCAGAGCCAAGTTGAGGAGGGTGATGAAGTTAAGGGGAGTGACAATGTTGTGGCTTCCGTGCTGCTAGGTGAGAGGGCGACTGGTCATTAGCGACAAGTTACTCGCCCAGGTAACAGCAGGAGGCCTAGGTGCATCTTATTGTTGCTGCGAGCCTTCTCCGACGGTTTCCTCAATCATCCGATCTCTCGTGGTGCTGCCATCTCAGGCGGCGTAGTGCGTGGTAGTGCCATCTGGAACCGGACTTTGTGACAAGCACGCTTCAGTCGTTTCGAGCCAAGCTTGGATTCTATCTCGTAACAGAAAGAGCTCAAGTCGAGAGAGTCGAGAGGGTGGATAGAGTCGAGACTTGTATGGGTCATCGCTGAGAGCCTCAGCCGTCTTATTTTCCGCGATTCATCCTCTCCTACGTGGCATTTTAGGAGGCATACAAAGGGTTAAACAACTCCTGTGCTTGAGACATGAGAACCGGAAGGGGTTGTTAGAATTGTATGGGGATACAAAACCTATGCTTGCGCCTTTGTGATAGGCACGCTTGAGAATACGACAGAAGAATCGACGTTACCATTTCTGCCAACTCTTACAGGATGAAGCAAGAATATGAATATGAAGGATCTCTAGACCTGTGAAGGTCGACCGCAGATTGAATTCGACCAGCTGCCTAAGCACAAGACCTGATTCGAAGAACGAAATCCGAAAAATAACTACAGAAATCGGCTTTTGTTCCCATTTGAACAGGCGAATACTGCAGCAGCCCTGCAACAATGCTAATACCAATGACGGCGGCAAGAGTGACGACGCACCCAGCCGCGATCGTCTCCGTACCAGCGCACGTCCCGATGATAGATCCCGATCGTATCTTCCTTCCAGATGAGTTTACGGTTGCGAATGTCTGAGATTACGAGCATATAAGTTCCCAAAGGACGAGGTCGGTCGTGAGTTGCGTCTCTCCCGCCTTGGCCCATGGAACCACCTTAACGGCTACCGTCCATCCGAATGATTCATTTCTGTCCTCCGTACTAAAACAGCAAGCCACAAAATCCTCGTCTGTTAGAACTAGCCGTACTTGGTGTTTGAGTGAGCACACAGGTTTGCTTGTTTTCTCACAAGCCAGGGGGCTCCCTTATTCGCAGCCATGAAGCTCGGGGGGTATTGTGCGTACTTCTCGCGCCATGGGTTAATCTTGAACTCCCACGGATGGCGGGAGTACATTAACTGGTATAGGATCACGCCCATCGACCAGATCTCGATAGAGTGATCCCAGCAGAGCATCTCGAGCTCGGGAGCGAGATAACCGATTGTGCCGACCGTCCCCGGCCGGTGGTCTAAGAATTCGCCTTTTTTTATGTGCATGGACGAGCCTGTATCAAGCAGGACCGAGTGGAGCGACTTTTGGATGAAGCCGATGTTGGTTGGCTTCGGGTCGCGGTGCACCTAGCCTCCATGCATAGCCTTGACATCTAGAAGTGCGGAGCGGAATGTAATTGCCGCCTCTCTCGTCATGCCCCTGGACCCTCTGTCGAGCAGATCAAGCCAGGCCTTCACGGCGTGGGGTGGGTAGGCCACAGACGAAGAAACCGCCAAGAAACCAAGCAGTTCGGTGGTGCCGCTGAGCAAAAGATTGAAAGAGTCTTCTGGCGCTGTAGTATTAGTCTAGGGACCAAGTGGATCTGCTGGTCGCTGCCTGCGGTATACAATCAAGCATTTTGCTCGTATCTCACTATTGAGTTTAAAAAGGATAACCAAGATCTTTGCACAGCAAATAATCAGATTGCAATCGCGTTTTCAATATTATTATATAATCGATGGTGCTTAAAACGTGATATGCTTAAGTTATCGAACAAGCATAGCAACTGGCTAACAAAGAACAAAGACCAGCTACGTTATTATTGTGTTACGTTAGCAGAGGCGGATTAGAAAGTTTGGTTTATTATACCAAAGACCTACGAAAATTGGAGTGGCTGTACTATGTCGGCATTAGCGTCTGGGCACTGTTACAACACTGCCAGTCTTGCGCACCTGTTCAGTATTCTGATATTCATTACTGGGGTCTAACGGTGCATGCCGAGTCATGCGTGGCCGACCTCGGTGTCAAACTCAAGGGGACTCTGCTGGTCGCGTTGAAGATAATGCACATGGGCTACATACCATCGTTTCGAGGGCATTACGGCCACAGGACCTGAACAAAACGACGGCCAGCAGACCATGGTAATCATAACTAGGGATACGCAAACCTGAGTATGTCCTCGAGCGGTTCGGTCGCTGGGTCTACTCCCGAACGTGGACAGATATGTTCACTGCAGTACTAGGGGATGGGCGATCGGAGCCCCCTGATGCAGCGGTGGTAATGCCCAGATGAATCCAATAATGGAACTATAAAAATCGAAGTGTAGGTGGTTAAGTTCCTACAATATCGACATACAAAGACCCCTTATTCCCCGATCTCCCACGTGAACACCAACCCCCAGTTCGCGAATTCCACACAAACTTCTTTTATATGAATGCTATTCGAAGATTTGGGCGCATTTATGCTTCAATACTATAAATCATAGCTGAGTACTGAAGCAGTGTAAGTGGGGCGGCTTGCGTAAAATTGCTATTATGGGTTCGAAATTCACGTGAAGGCTAAGGGGTAAGGGTGGCGTTAGTGTTTATTATTGTACAGACTTTACGATGAACTTTGATGTTTTGAACCTCACCAGTCAGCTTTCTCTCAATATAATCGTTGTCTTTCCTAAAATTTATTGTCTATTTTGCCTTCAGATCTACGTGATCACGCAGTGCCTCGCTGTTTTCGCCTGGGATGCGTAATATTTAGATTTCCTCCTTGCGCTGAGGCTCACGGGACCTGCATTCACCCGTGGCCGTTTCAGTACGAAGGCGTGATCCAAATTATGCCTGGGCTAGTTCCTATTGTATGCTCTAGTCTTTATACTTCGGAAAATTCCTGATATTTGTGATATCCGATGTCAATTTCTTCATGATCTGATACGTCAGTATCCTATATTAGAACTAACTGGTCTCAGAACAATATGGATTCAGGGGCCAAAAGATTAAAATCAAGAAGCTTGGTGGAAATTCGAGGTCGTATGTTATCCATGTTTATGCTTTTTTCTCTCTTCTGCTCTGTACGATACACCATCTGACTCAAATAGTTCCGAATATAATATACAAATGTAATTGTTGAGGCATTAATGATATATTTAAATTTATAATATTTTCAGACGGATGACTTTGATTGCGCACCGTCTTATGTATATTGGGGCAAGCGTTAAAAGGTGAATTTAATAAAAATAGCTAGGCAGCTGGATAATTCGCAAGGTATACTTCTAATTAGTACAAGTTAGATACACGGCCGCAAGACTATCACAATTCTATTGTTTTGTTTTTTGATAATTGTACGTAGCCCTCGCGCTTTGCACATGTGAAATGTAATCTTTGAAGAAAAACCATGGAGAAGGTACGCATTGAGTTTATTTAGTAGTTATTGGGATTGGAACAAACAGGATTTGAAACGGCCACGGGTGAATGAAAGTCCCGAGAGCCTCAGCGCAAGGAGGAAATCTAAATATTCCGCATCCCAGGCTGACAGGAATCAATTAAATCAATGAGGAACTACGTGGTCACGTAGACGGAAAAGCGATAAAGATAATAATTCTTTTTGAAAACAACGATTGTATTGAGAAACCTGCGTGGTGAGGTGCAAAAATTAATAGAATCCATCGCAAAATCAGTACAATAATAAACACTAACGCCACCCTTACTCCTTAGCCCCTCACGTGAATCTCGAAACCTTGATGGCGAATTTTACGTAAGCCTCTTCACTTACACTGCTTCAATATCTACATGGCGACTATTTACCTGAGTGCTACTGTTTTCAATAGTTTTAGTACATCTTTCGATTCTAGTTCACCCCTTCTACTTAAAATTGGATTGATAAGTCTTATAAGCCTCGTAGGCTGCTAAAGACTACCCTATCCTGCGTTTCAAGTAAGACCCGTTAATGATAAACGAAGTCGCCTTATCACGAGCCACACAACGAAAGGATGATTATGCTGCATATAGCCAAATAGCGTGTATAAAGGTGTGTATAATTCTTCTCGCAACGACAAGTTTCTATTGCCTACCTCAAGTACGGAGTCCTGACACAACCTTGCTAACAAAGCCACTACGTAATCTACTGATATGCATGCAAGCACAGAATGCCAAGGCTACACACGAATAGACAAAGTTGATTATCGTAACACATACACGCGCTATAATTAGCCGGTTAAGAATATGCTATGGGTAGAAGGGATCGAGTAATCGGTATGGTAATTAACTGTTGAAATAAAAGGATGATGGTATTATACTCCACCGTCACCTGACGCCCTTCTCTTCGCTCTACATGAATTACTAGATCGGGGTAATTCGTATCCTGTGGTAGATGATGATGATGATGATGATGATGATGATGATGATGATGATCGAACCCCGATACATCTAACTAAGAAACTTAACGGTAAAAATAGCGAGCTAAGTATTACTTTTGTCGCCTGACGCACTTTCTTCGGTCTTCTCCACCTATATGAATTATTGGCTCGCGCTAATTCAGACCCCGTACTATGTAAAGGTCTACCTTCGACCTAACCAGACCCCAAGAGGCTGAAACATATACCGCCAAAGGCACGGTCTTTCGTTGAATTGTTGGAAACACCAGTATACATCAATTTCTGGAAGCAGAATATAGTAAAGAACAAACTGTGGGTTTTGGATATAACGTCACGATCAACACGGACGTAATACCATGTAAGGTCCGAGATTATTTTATAATTATATATGAATTTAACTCATCCAAAGAAAACGTGCCATCGTTCTAGTTTCGAACAGAGTCATCGCCCCCAAAAATTACGAATCTAGACTCAACGCTAATCCACGTCGCCCTTACGGGGCTCGACTTTCTATAAAGTATCCAAGCCCGTGCCACTAAGCTGAAAATCGAGAATGTGCATGAGAGCGAATGGATAGGAGGCGTATAATATCTATCGCTTTTCTATCATGCTTTCAATAATGAGGAGGTTGACGTAGAAGGTGTTTCGACCGCGAGATTGGGAAGTATTCTGTTATTCACGTCTGTTCCATTCGAAGCGATGTTAAGGTTTCTTGACAGAACCGTGCATCTGGGAAATTAAAGGATGTTGCCGTCATGAGGTGTGGTCCATTACTCATGATGTTGTTTTTCATTGATATCAATGCATCGAGAGCTGAAGTTAATGCAGTAGCTGGCATCGTAGATGCTGTTTGTGAATTCTCCGCGAGAAACACCTTCCGGGCCTGGACGAGTCGACCGTGGAAGTATTGAACGATAATGGTTTGCGTTGTTTCTATTTAGTCGCCTGCTACATGAAAGAATTTCAGGTTAAGATCACTCGAAGGTGCCTAGCAGAATAAGCTGCCATCATGAGTATGAGAGCAATTCTAGTACATCAAATGACTGAGATATCGTTAATAACAGCGGTAATGCTATGTTATATGGTACTTAGGATGGAACACGCACGTTCTCTCGAAAGGACAGGCTCCGATGTCCAGCTCCGCCGTTTCTGCTTGATCTTTCACCACTGCGAAGAGGATCTCCCTAATCCATCGTGTGGCAAGATTATAGATCTTGTAGTTATACTGAAACTTCTACGCCCCAGGGAACGATCTCTCAGCTGATTGAAGATACTTGCGATGTGGACGGTTATGTGAACCAAGTATCTTACGAAAGACCATCTACATAGCTAATTATATTTGCTATTGTTATGTCTCTTGTAGCAAGCCAAGATGTAGTAAAGAACGATCGGATGCACTTGAGTCACTTGGGCTTTAGACAGCTACGTGGCTCAAGCGAATGATGTTTCTTCGAGAATTTAGAGTAGGAGCGAATAATTTAAATAAGGAGTTGCTCCTCACAGTATAACCGTTGCTCACAATAGTAGAACATATCTGGAGCCTCTATCTCACCTTCTTCGGCCCTGATTATATTATGATACGTGGCCCAGTAGCATTAAGTTGTACAAGCTAGTTCGTAGGCATCTACCCGATGCTCCGGTAGCCCGCCTCGGGGCTATTCAACGATGAAAATCTAACGACCTCTAGGAAACAAATGGAGGAATGATTCGTGGCGCCCGAGCAGAGCGTCAACGAGGGCACTATCGAGCGTGATGGACATCAGCAAGAAAGACGGCGAGAAGGATGCGTAAGATATAAGATAGGCTGAATTGTTGAGCAATTAATTTCACATGGCTCTCGCTTCATTCTTTTCTTTTCTTTTCTTCTCCGTTAATTTCTCTAATAGCTTCTATTCTGCCGCTTTTCAAAGTTATTCATCACAAGAAAGCTCGCTCATTACTCTAGATAGTCCAATTAACCTCTTTTGGTCGGCCACAGCAAGGCCCCCCAACTTAACCACCTTTTGTTCTCGTGAACGGAACCGAAGACCATTGAACCAACCCTCATTGGCCAGTTTCCTTAGAAACTATATCTAGTCCTTTTTAGTGAAAAAGAAAGAAAGTCGAACTGAGTATTTTTATTCCACTGGAACTATTCATCTTCCTCCTCGTCATCTTCATCGTCGTCTTCATCGTCCTCATCTTCTTCCTCCTCTGACTCCGCGGTGCTCTCCTTGACTTCACTCACGGCAGCACCCCCCTCTTCTTCTAGACGCAACCACTCGTCCCATTCTGGGAACAATTCCTCGTCTTCCGTAGGGACACCAATTATCTTAGCCACACGTCCCTTCTTTGATTTTTCTAGGCCTTCCTTCCACCCCTTGACTGTCTCTATCGCCAGGCTCGGCTTGTAGGTCTGAGAGAACAACACAGCCTCTGCCAAACGGTTCGTCTTGGCGAGAATTTCGACACAGCCGGCTGTGTCGCCGAGCAGCCATTTGCTTGTAAACGCGACATTATGAGCACCGGACTCTTCGGCCTGGGCAGCCAAAGCCTTTAAGCCCTCCACGTCAGAAGTACTTGAGTAAATTAATAATAAAGAACCGTGGTCTCGCGCATGCGTGAAGCATTCGGTAGCAAGTTTCACGTCCCAGGCGGCGAGAGCCGTGTCACCCACCGTCTTCCACTTATGCTCGACGTCAGCTTGGCGTGCCAGGTCTAAAGCAATCTCTAGTTGATTCAAAGCGAGGGCGAGATCGAACTTGTGCTCAGGGTCGGTAGCAACTTCGAGCGCCAGCTCCTTGTATCCCTGTCCCTCAAGGAACCTGGCAATCTTGTTAAGTTGGTCGGACGGAATGCTAGGTAGGAGTTCAGCCGCTGTTTCCATGTCACCCCGTAGTACCAGAGTTTGATACTCGAGAACAGGCAGAGAAAGGGCGAAAGATGTGACGTTGACATCCTTGTCCGCCAAGTAAATCCTAGAATCCCTCTGAATGAAACCTAGCGAGTACATGGGCTGGTCGAAATGAGTGATTGTGTAAGTCTGGTCGCCGACCAAGCTGTTCAATCTGTTGGTGCTATTCGTGTAGATGAACGAATCGCCCACCCATTCACCGGTTCGTACGCTGTTGTTGTTAGTTTAGTATCGAGAAGATCCGGACGATCAAGAATGTATCATATCATACCTCTCTGCAATATCTGTGATGACTTCAAACGCAGCTTCCACGCCATCTTCGTCGACTTGCCCGGCTTGGACAGCCTCGACGAAATTCTCACGCGAGTATCTCAGAACGTAGAAGGTGTCGTCGCAAGCTAATGTCACGAGTTCACCACTCTCTGACCAATAAACTTGTCTCGGTTCTACCTCGATGCGTCGGACGAGACCGCCGGTTGCCCAATCATAGAAGGAAATTCCGCCTTGACCCTTCACACCCAGGAGAACACCACCAGTCAAACCATCAACTTGGAACGGGATGTCTAGGCCTCCGGATTTCTCGACGAAATTCTTATATACCTTGACAACTAAACGATGTACCGTCAGTAAAAGGATGATCTCCCACGTAGTAAGAAACAAGAATGATAGGAGACACAGGTAGGTCAGGGAGTCATTCTAAAATTTAGAACGAGACGTTGCTTACCGGTGCTGGATTCCCTTATCGCAAAGTCATTGCTGTTTTCTTTAGAAGCCCAAACAAAGTCGAGGGCTGAACCGAAGGCCTTATTTCGCCAGGCTAGTGCTGTATAAATAATATCTGCATTCTGCTGTTAGAAAACTGTCGTTCATCTAAGGGTTCAGGTTTACCACTCTGATCACATACATTCGCCGTCTCCACAGACCGCGACAAACCGGCCGTTGGGAGAGTGAAGCAACGTTTGAGGATATATCTCGCAAGTACCCAAATCTTTGGTTGGGAGTGTGATAGGCACATTGTCTTTGATAGAAGCATCTGTCTGTCTGTTAGTAAGGTAATACCGATGCTTCTGGTCATGATACTTGCCGCCGCCCTTGATGATAGACGAGACGATCTCGTTATGTCGCGCCCAGATAAGCTTTCCGGAGCCATCCATAGAAACGGCGGGTTCTTCACGGCCAAGTTTGACCACTACAGCACCATCATCGAATCCCACAGCAATGCCCTGCTTGCCACGTTGATAAGCTACACACCAGCATCTCTCCAAACCATAGTTGAGCGACTGCTCAAATCTGTAGGCTGTGATGAAACGAGTCAGACACAAATATTGTTTCTCTATATTGGTACCATTAGACGTCGGTATACTCACTATTGGCATGCCACATGCGGATAGTTCCATCCTCAGAACCCGAGATGATGATGGGTAGTTCGGGGTGGTAAACTGCAAATGACACGTTGCTGGTGTGTCCTTCCAGGCTCGCTATGAGTGACTTGGTTGTGTAATCCCACACCCTGTTATGGTGATGAGCGAAGTAGTCAAGCAATGGGTCAGGAAGAACAAACTTACTTGACCGTCCGATCATCGGACGTGGTCAATAGGTACGGTTTGTCGCTATGGGGGTAATACTGTGCTATTCATTAGAACATCACGAGATAACGACATTTCCAGACATGTAGCAGAAGCTATTGCAACTCACATCAACGTGGTTCACACCCTTTGTTTCGTGGGCTTCGAGGGTGAAATTAGGGGAGGAAGAGCCTAGACTCCAAATTTTGACGGTTCTGTATGGTCAGCATCTAGGAGATGTTGCTAGAGTACAGAGATAACCCAAAGACATACCTATCTAAGCAGGCCGATGCGAAGGTGTTGGTGTCCTTCGGGTTTATAGCTAAACTCATGACATAGTGACTGTGGCCCTCAAAGACCTGAACGCACTTCCCTACACGATAGCTATTTAGTAAATGTGCTTGGCGTGGATTTCCAATAAAGGGCCAAAGGCGAAAACATACATTGTCGCTCCCAATCCCACTGGTTGGTGTTCAGTAGCTGTATACGAATAGTTGGCAAAGGCAGGGGCAAAGACATACAAGTTTAATCGTCATCTGCGAGCATGTTAGTAGCTGTAATCGCAGAAAACCATGGCTTTTTTACTCACGTCGTCACTAGCGGTCAGAACGAAAGGCTGTGTCGGATGAACAACAATGGCTCGGATATAGTCTGGGTGCGCTTCGAAGGAGGTAACCTTCTCTGATGTGTTGTAATTATATACACGAAGTTGGAAGTCGTCGGATCCGCAGACGATCCAATTCTTTCTAGCGACAAAACGGCCGGCTCGTACAGGGACGTCGGTCAACTGCCCAGAACGTTAGAGCTCGATCATTACTTGCCCTAGGGACGGGGGGTTTGAATAAGAGCAGGGTAGCTCCCTTAGCTGCAAAGGAGACTTACCTCGAAAGTCTTGACGACCTGCTGGGTCTCGTACGACCATATGTAGACATGGCCTGGTGTGTGGCGTTAGCAATTGTCGACTCGGGCAAAGGTGGCGGAAGACGACGTGCCGCTATAGAGCGTGGTCAAGATCCAGGGCTCCTGAGGGTGGAAATCGACCGACTTGACACGCTCGCTGCGCGCAAAGAGCTGACGCTGTACGGAGGTAACCATGTTAGCCGCGAACTTCGTACCATATCCAAGAAGAATGCAAGCTAGCAGAGGCAGAGAAGAGGGCGCCGCCTCATCTCGTCTTAGAATACCTCGACCTCCTTAAGCACTTCAGGAACCGGAGGAGAGGACTCTTAAATCCAAGGCATTGCATTGCGCATGAATAAACACACCTTTACGTCCAACCTCATCGTCTTCGTTTCGCAGTCGGCAGCTTGTCGTCGGCAGCGGGAACAGCAGCGCAGGTGAGAGCGGTCGGTCTACTGATCAAGTGGTGTAATTAGTTCGAATAGCGAGTTGACAGATGGAGGTGCTGGTGCTGGTGCTGGGCTGGCAGCCTGATGCGCCGCAGCCATTGGTTGCCCGTGGGACCTATTTCCATCCACCCAAAGGTACAGATGTGGTCACTTCCCGTCTTATCGATTAGTTAACCACCCCTACCATGCTTATCGCCCTGCGCGCCCCAGCTCCTGGTGGGGTTTGTGGCTTGAACACTGCTTAGTAGGTACCTAATCCATTCATCAATTGAGTACCTAATATCTATCATCTGGGCTATCTAGAATCCATACTTGAAATACTGATATTGTTGCTCTCAAACGACTTTGGTATCACGTGTAAGCAGATAGGCTACTTCTTTTTGTAGATCAACCTAAATTCTATTGCTTAGAAAGAAGTTTAGTGTAGTGTTGTTGGCCTGAGTACGGTATATGGTATCTCTAGTGTGCACTTGATCTACCTACATGATGCCGCCTAGGCTTGTTATATTCATCATGCCTAGGAACTACTGCGCGAGTCCGTTGCGCCCATTATGCCATGCCGGTATCATTTCTCTCAACGCCTTTTTATTCCCTGATCAGACCCTGAAAAAAATTCCCAAGCGCTTGCTGACATATCATAACTTCGTAGAAAAAACAGATCTAGTGCCTAACTCAGACGCTCTCGATTGACGTAGTCATTCTCGGCCATCCGCCTGCACCTTCTCCACTACCGCCTTGACCTTGGGGTACAGTGGGTGGCTGGCCTCGAGGCCGCACACTTGGCTGACCACATCATCGGCGCTCTTCTCTGCCATGATCTTGGCAAGATCTCCACTCTCCTTATCGCCATCGACGTTTTGGAAACGGAACGCCATCTCGGCAGCCGCCAGCAATGCGTCCGTGGCCATACCCTCCTCAGCCAGCGATGCTGCAGGTCCGATAAGTCGCTCGTGACGACCGAGCTTTCGCAGCGGCTCACGGCCGACTCGCTTCACTGAGTCGTCAAGGTTCGGGTTGCTGATTCGATCGAGAATCTTGTTCTTGTACGCCTCTTGCTCATCCTTGGAGACGCCGTGCTTCTTGACGATGAAGGCCGCTGTCTCGGAGATAGCCGCAGCGACCGATGCTTTGATACTAGGATCGGCCATGGCATCGTGAATAGTGGGTTTGCCTCGGTTGTAGCCATAGTAGGCAGCGGTAGCATGAGATGTGTTGACCGTGTAGAGCTTGCGCTCAATGTAGGGGTCGAGGTTGTCGACCCAGTGAATAGCCGGGACCTCGGGCTTAGTGGCGCCGACCTTGGTGAATGGGGTGCTCTCGACAACCCACTCGTAGAAAAGTTCAAGTTGAACGTCGAGGGTGGGCTCGCCCTTCTTGTCGGGGACGATGCGGTCAACGGCCGAGTTGGCGTAGACGGTCTTCTTGTCGTGGTCGGCCAAGCTCTCGGCAGGAGTGTTCTTGGGGTCCTTGATGAAGCCAGCCAGATTGGCTGTGTTGTTGATCATGTTCTCGCAGGCAATGATAGCAAGGGGGGCTTGGTCAAGTGAGCGCTTGGCAACACCTTTGGCAATGACAGGTGCAATGAACTGAAGAATTCTGGGACCGACAGAGCAGGTGACAATATCGGCAGAAGCAATCTCGTTGACCAACTCAGCCTCATGGGTCTTGGAGTTGATGGCAACGTAGTTGGTGATGGTCTTCTGGGTGGTGCCGTGGGTGCCGAGCTCTATGACGTTGTATGATGGCTTGGCATTGAGACTGTCGACAAGCGCGTCAACGACATCAGCAAAGATAACCTTGTAGCCGGCCTCGTGAAGGAAGCAGGCGACGAAGCCTCGACCGATGTTGCCGGCGCCGAAGTGAACAGCCTTCTTAGCCATGGTGATGAATGATGAGTGGTCTGTCTATGGGGGAGAGGCGTATGTCAGATGCAAGACGAGTGAGATCAGAATCAAACTGTGGCGGATGTCTGGGACATATGATTAGAAAACAGGAAGTAAGAACAGATGAAGCGGGGAAGAAGTGAGTTCTTATAGGAAGTGAAGTGTTCTCGTAACATAATACCAAGAGGAGGAGAGGAGGAGGGGTGGAGGGGCTTGAGGGGCACGTCCGCTACCACAAGTGCGTTGCGGGCGTTGTAACACAAATCTGTCCACTGCGGACGAAGCTGATACAGGTACATGCAGAAGCAGGTTGAAGCTAACGCATGTGCTGCGCCAGGCCACTTGATTGGGTAGCGGATATTAACAGTACGAAACGTCTTCCAGGAACAAGGCATGTTATGTTACTTTAGGTATGTGTACTCCTATCTCAACTCACTTTACTGATATAACTGAATAATGGTAGCAATAAACACATAATGTCTAAAGAAATGTCTACATACATGATAGGTAGGCAGTTACAGAAAAAGTTAAGTTATGAGGTCTGCACTATTCCGTTTCTTATTGAGATGATACGCATTCACTCAAGTAGGTACCTAACCAAAATATGTCTCACCCGTCTAGATAAACAAATTTCCCCTCTCTCTCAACATTTGACGGTCACCAAGGTTACCTAGATAGGTACTCACGGCGCCAGCTTCAGCATCGAATGTCACAACGTGATACAATTCCCTCATGCAGCAACCTTGCAGCAGCACCTTTCGTGGTTGGCTAGTCGCCTGGAAGATGTCTGACAGATATTACAGGGACCCTATCAAGCAAGCCTGAATGCGCTGTTTTATGTTTTACAGTTTCACGTGCCACTATGTTGGACCGATCTCGCTCGTGTCCGTGAACTCGAAGGAGATAGAATAGCTGTACGTAGGAATACTCGTTTGTTTCGTCTCGACTCACAGTTCACTTGATGGGGATGGGATGCTGCTCGGGTTACGTTGCTGCACGGTATACACTACATAGCATCGGCCTGGGTCTCTAGCGTAGCACTAGCTGAATTAGCGCCAATTAGATACCGTAAATACGTCATCTAACATTGCTGGTGGGGTTGGTTCCTTAATTGACGCCCTCCTTCTACACGATCACGGAGCATGTATTGCATCATTTGACGGCACCATATTCTAGTTAAACGACAATTAATCAGATCGTTATTCATCATATTAGTTATAGACCATCATCTTATAAGTACATGCATGGCATCCAACACAAGACAAACAATAAATTAGGAATAATTATTCGTTAACTAAACTCTCTACAGTGTTTTCGTCCTTATATGGTACAATGATGTTACCTACCTTGACCAATTGCTTCCATCCAAAATCTCCCGACTAGTCAATGTATTCTCATTCTTATTGGCCGCCTTGACGAGTCGTGAGGCTCCTAGATTTCCCCGGGAGCTACTAAGCGCCATGTTTGCTGGGGTGATCATGGTCGCTGCCAATCATATCATGTCTATTTCGTCTCAAGAACTTCATCTTTCTTCCAACCGGCCAGATACTTGCAACAGCCGCGCCCTCGTTGATCGACTTTGGTCCCGCCCTACAAGTAAAACTACTGCAACACTCCTTTCTAATCTCCATCGGTGCCTTGTCTCGCCCGTGAACAAAAAGGATGTATTATATATATGGGACAATACCGCCTGCCGGTTTTGATTACCTCGGAGGCCAATACACGCTTTCCCCAATATTGAAGGACCGAAAGCTGGCGAGCTTTTATCTCACACTACTCCACTCAGTGCTACAGTTGGGTCCTTTTTCTCTCCACACGATTCCACCTGCAGCCATGCCAATTACAGTTACACTAATAAGACTTCACGATAGTTCGTTGCGTCCTGGCGTATCTGGCTGTCTGGTGAGTCTGGTGAAGCAGAGTCAGACCTAAGAAAATCTTACACTTGATATGGTTCCGACGGGTTTTGATGAGCTCTAGTTTTCTATCTTAGCATGTGTATGATCGAGAAGGTCATCCCGCGGCCACATTATCCGCTTGATAACGCTGCCTTCGGAAACAGTATTATGAACTAGGCTCAACGGCCCGACTCACTAAGTACCCAATCACACCCACTTCGGCCCGGCCTCACCCGGATTATTTAATATGCTCCGTGCCAGCCCGATCCCCATCGCACAATTAAAACTTCGGGAGAAACCAATCCTCCATTGCTTCCTTAAAAGTGGTCACAATCCACTCGTTGATAGCCTTTATATTGGCCATCAAACGGAATACACCGCCGAGACTTGACGTACTACCTATCCGAAACGGGCCAAGTATTGAAATGGAAAGGCCGTCGTTAAAAAACGCAAAGGATAGATTCCAGTCACGTGCTTGTACTGAAAATAGATGGATGGGAATGAGGTGCGTCTCTTCGTCTTCGTGTCGAAGCTTGTTGCGCTCCTCTTCATTCTTGTCAGCGGTTCCTTTTTTACATACGTGTTGGCGAAAAGCCCGCATCCGCTTGTGCCACGCAGCAATCCAAAACCCAAGCTGTACATATGGATTATCAGATAGAGTGAAATGGTTTACCTTTATCCAGCAAGACACTCGAATCAGTTCGAGTTAAGAATTGAATACCTAAGTTAAGGCGAAGAGAATTACATTAGGCAACGATGGGACTTGCAGATGTTATTGTTGTTGTTCGCATTGACCCCCTGCTTATTCGCTGTCGACGAACGCAGTGTATAGCTCTTCATATTTGATCGTATCTCAGGAGGCGTACGAAGACTCAAATAATCCCTGCATTTTTGATTTTGGGATGGGAAGGGAAGGGGTTCTTTGAAGTTGTATGGGGATGAGCAATCTCTACTTGCCCGTTTGTGATAGGCACGCTTCAGTCGCTTCGAGAGGTATTATAACTCGATTATAAAATTCACATTAGGCCTCCGGCAAGCACATATATTTTCACATGTGGCCTAATCTATTCTATTACATTCGTGTGGGTATCAGTCTAGTAACTTACTTCCGAAGATCTTCCCCACGACTCTCGCTCCGTACCTAGTCTTGTGAATAGCCTTGTCATAGTCCGCCACACATTAAAAATGCTCTGTGGATCATCAGAATGGCAAAATCTCATTCTGAAACCATAAACCATTCCTCCTTTGTCTCCTTGAAAGTGGTCACAATCCACTTCTGAATAGCTATAAGAGAAGCTCCCAGTGCGTACAGATCTAAAAGCGATGATGTATTACCCAAGAAAACCGGGCCATGTATTGTAATAATCGATCCGTCGTTGAAAAAGCGATACATCTGCCATATATGTCCTCTTATGATAATGATAGGGACCGGAATAAGCCTCGTCAGTTTATCTTTTTTACGAAACTGTTCGCGTGCTTTCTCATCACAGGCAGGAACCTTCATCGCGAATGCGTGTCTTTCAATAGTCGTCATCCTCTTGTGCCACCCAGCAGTCCAGAGCCCGAGTTGTACAAGGGGATCAATAGTTGCTGAATCGGGTTCTGCTATAATAGAGACAGCAATTATGATTTGCCAGGTAATATTTGAACGTAAAAAGCGGACTTTCCCGTGGACTAAATAACTGCTCGAATGACTTTAAAGGCGCAGAAATTAACCTATTCGATAACGACAGAGAGGAAAGAAAAGCGAAGCGCGAGATATGTGAAAATATTGCCTTTCCCCAAGATGCAATTGTCACGGAACGCTACAAAATAACTCTCGGAAACCAGGGTTATCGGGCGCAGGCTCACGGGTCGTAAATATTCTGACAGTGTCCAATCTTAAATACATAAGTAGAAGTTCTCCTCCTTACGCGAAAACAATAGTCATGACTGGAACTACCGGCAAGTCAGGACTGTGACAGCAATCCAGCCCAATCCATGTCCTGCAAGTCCTTCTCAGTGTGGACCATAAACCATTCATACATTCCTTTCTTGAACGACTTCAGGATCCAATATTGGACAGCCCTGAGACTGGCTACTAAACCATATATTCTGCGTCCATTGTGACAATAGGAGTGCAATGCCTTGTAATCAGTGAAGACGAACGACTATACGGATCGATTGAAAAGCTCAAGTACGTCATACTAAAATATATAATACTGGCAACGAGGATGAGATAAACAGATAATATAGGGACGGATTGAGATGTTAGACTATTGATATCTAAGCTGGAAAATATTTGCCCCCCAGCCATGTCTCACGTCGCGCTGGTAAACATCCGATACTTGTACAACCCAAAGCAGTTGACACACCAACAAAGTACGATGCAAAGCAGACGAAAACCGCCAATTCGCCACTCATCAACTCATTGAGGGTTCTTGGCATTTGTTCCCATATTACCAAATTGGTAGTCAACCGTCAACTTATAACACCACATGCTCGCCCGCTTGCTGTTGTGTGATTCACCAAATTTCCCTCCAAATTATTCAGCCTGGGGTTTTCCTTTTAAATTACCGCAATACGCAGTGATATAACACATTATAGGAAGAAAAAAGAATATGCGATTACATCATTCGCGTGGGCTAAGTGCTAGGTGTACACAACTATCTATTAGCCCGAACGCGTACAAACAGACACGACGCACAATCAGATCAAGGGGGAAAACATCTGTTCTAGTTACAGCAGGGGGTATCCTCCCTCGTACATTAAAGCTAGCAAGCAAGTCAGTTGTCGATCTACTGATGACAAATGTTGGTAGTAGCTCGCTGAGCCAACAAACAAGCAATAGAAACATTGTTGCTTTTCGCAAACGCGACGAATTTATTTTGAACGCCCATAGCTTAAAAAGGCGTAAATGTGGTATCACATAAGCCCACCGTTGATGGAGCTCGTTATCGTGGCCAAGTCATCATATCTCGTGATCCGAATTGTAGCTGTGTGCCCCTCCCTTCCCATTGGACGTATGCTACTACTATAAGTCATCGTCATAGAGATCCATCAGCTCATCGGGTAGAAGCGCGCCGGGATGGCATTCACCACAGTTCTCACACACCATGGGATCATCGTCTTCATCAAGAAAATCGAACATGGTAGCTTCTTCTTCGGCATCTGCCCACGGCATGCCACTGACACGGTCAAACAACTCCCATTTACGTTCGTTTCCATCCAGCTTGATCGGCACCTTCTTCCAAATAGTGCGGCATGAATGGGAAGGGGAATAGGGTGGCTCGCCCTCATCGGGAGGCGCTGGTGGGAACTCGGCCCAGTTGTGTCTATGGTAATCTTCGTCAAAGAAGTGATGCTCATTAAGCGCGCGCATTCCCCGAACCACCTTGGATGGATGATCACAGACGGGAAGGACGCAATGTAGCATGCGGACACCATCCTTGACAGCTACTAGGGTCGGCGCATGGTCAATCAGGAGGCCCTCATCCTTCAGGAGGCCGGAGAGTTCCGTGCTTACTCGGAGTCCACACTCATCAGTTGGGACGCCGGTTAAGACGACTTCATTTAACATGCAACCTAGCTGGTGTGAGGCCAAATCATGGAGTTGCTGAGGTGGATACTGAAGAAGATCGTTGATGAAGTTAACAAAGTCGATGCGGAGAGACTCTAGGGCAGGAAATAGTCTTGGACGGGGCTGGGTAGGCGACGCCTTGGAGGTGGGATCATAAGGAGGGAGCATGGCCTCGAGGAAATCGATGAGTTGATACCAGGCATAGGCGCGAAAGCCACGTCGAGCCAACGTGTGTTCTTTCGGGCGGCGCTGAACGGCTAGCTTGACTGAAGACTTGAGGCTAGGATGATAGGTTGCTGGCAGTCGGTGTACCCGATCTTCGTCGTCGTAGAATCTAGCAATGAGGCGAAAAGTGACATGCCGAATCTTTTGGCGATAGGTCAAATCGAGATCTCCAAACAGTCTCAAGCTGGCAGGGCTCGTGAATAGAAAGGTGTTGTTGGACCATAAGAGTTTGGTGCCCTCAAAACGGTATGCTCGACATGTGGCCAGGAAGTGAATGGCAATGTGGTTTCGTTTGCCTTTCTCGCGTGGTAGCATGCGCTCGGGTCTGCTCTTGCAGAGTGGATCCACAATAGGATGCGGACTGGTCAGAGCATATGAGAGCACTCTAAGCTGAATCTCGACCGGTAAATGGGGAAGAGCTCTTCCTTGAATTGTACTAGAACGAGTGACGCGAGACGTTTTAGCACGAGCAGGTTTGGGTTGGTTCTTTTGCCATGAGATGCCATGCTCACGTAGCAGGCGTTTGAGGTTCAAATTCTCATCCTCTAAACGGCGATTCTTGGCACGAAGGGGTTGATTGTAGTACAACTCAGCCTGATCAGACTGATCACGGCACTCCCAGGCCGGCCATGATGCATTCTACAGAAGAAGTCAGCATATGTGTTGACAGGACTGTATGAGTGGGCAAACGAGGACACAAGAGAAGATGGGCTAGAAACCCTGCGAAGTCGATATCCTTACCATATTGACTGATGTGAGACACTGGCTGTTGTACAAGATATTGGCACAGCCACGGAAAGTTGTGCGAGTTGCGCGAGTGAGGGAGAGAGAAGACGGGTTGAGAAAAGAGGTGAGATTTAAGAAGACAGGGTGCAGCGGCGACTTATTGCTTTTTTTGAGCGAACAAAGACGCTGACGAGATTAAATGACAGGCACCATGTGAGCGTCTCCAACCCAACACCAGTAAGAAGGGGTTCAGAGGCGTCAGAAGGCAATAAGCTTTCCGGTTCAGAGATCTAAACGGAATGTCAGAGGTGGACTAGGTAACCTATTCATTGTAGCAGAACAGTACGTGAATCGCCGGCGAGGAGTACTCAATCAATGAATGGAAAGACGGGATCGCTTGGACGAAGGACATTGAAGGCAAGACAAGACAAGACAAGACTGGTGAGAATGGAGTTGGCTGCGTTGTTGCTTTGTGTTACGGGAGAGGCTATGCTTCTATGTACGCTTGACGATGAAAGGCTGCGAAGATGAAAAAAGCACGGAGACGGTTTGCTAGACAAGACTGGGACCATTAAACGTCGAGCTAGCTTACCGATCAAAATCCTCCGATAGACGGCGATGTGGATGTACGACCGACTTGCAGACGTATGCGCCAATGTTGCAGGATGGAGTCTGGATTCAGATTGAAGAGGAGAGAGAAAGAGAAAAAAAGGTATGATTAGAGGTGGAAGCCAGCTTGATGCCAAGAATAAGGGGGGGTGGTGGTGAGAGTGGTGAAAACGGTATGGTGGTGATGGAATGGACGAACAGAGCAGCGAGACGACGGGGGACGAAGGTAGGATGAAGAGTTCTGGTTCGCTGGACGGAAACTCGGGGAAGCACCGGCAAGGCTACATCAGGTATGCATTTGTTAATCTGTCCAGTGAAGGAACAGAGCGCGATTGGGGTTCGTTAAAGTCGTTGCAACCTGTTCAGGTCTTTCTTATAGTTCAACGTCGCAGCTTCCTTCCTTTGGTGTACGGGCGGACGTAGATGGGGTTGGAGGTGCTTACCTACATGTATACTTATGCCTGTTTCGTAAGGCACGCAGGTAGGTGTGGCAGGGACCTACTGTGATAGAAACTAATCTGACCCTGAGATTATGTAGGCAATTGCCTCCTCGTGGGAAAGTGGGAATGGGAATGGGGAATCGTAGACAGATGCACCTTGATTAAGTCTCTGTATTGTGGAGTTCAAGTACCCTGGCCTTGCATCTACCACAGCATTTACACCAAGCGCGTCGTTTGATTTACTCCAAGTGCTAGGCCCAAATACCTACTATACCGCGGAGTTTGCCTTGGACGTACGCGAAATTGGTTAGGAGGCATGGTGCGCTGTAGCTATCCGGATTAGAACGTGCACTGCTGTTTGTAGATCTTCCCCAAAGACAAAAATAACCATCCAAGTCAGTAGCTGTTCCATTGTTTGCATGTAAGTTCAATTGGATGCCGACGTTGAAATGCTACATACATTATAGCCTCCCATATGTATAGCTGTACACGTGGGCGCCAACTCTTAGACATGGCTGGCTTGACCGAAAATCACGAACATGAGGTAGGTAGGTATACTAGGTATATTTCCCTATGTTACACGGCATATCGGCGTGTCTTATAGTAACGGGTAAGTGCTCAAACAACGACCCAAAAAGAGCATGTTTCACATCGGCATGCTTAGTTGGGTTTTACTACATACCGGTGTTACGTGACGGCCGTACTAGGTAGTAGACCTCTCCTTGATAAACCGGCAATCAGACTTCGCTCTCTGTGCTGCCTACATGTAGGTAGTTATCTTCCTACCTACATATGTAGGTCCACTGCGACGACAATGGCTGTATAGAAGAATTCATCTCGCCATTTGAAAACGCGTAGATCTATTGCCTATAGCCGGACCAAAATGCGTCTATACCACATCGTGGACGCTTGACGTCATGACGTGTCAAAGGACGCGAGCACTTACACTTTTCCAACACGAACAACGGGTAATCGATGATGACATCCCTCTGCCCGCATCCGCATCGGCTGCCTTTTGCCAATCGAATCAGCGTCAATCGAGTCCGCAATCTAGATCTAGATATGCCGCTCCACGCTGCGGAGATGCTGCTGATGAAGTCACAGCTCTGAGACCATTACGCACCGCTTGGCGCTCGTACAACAGCGGCCAGGCATATAAAGCACACGGGCATCTGCAGCTCGCCACACGGTTGTGACTCGTGGAAGTAGACAATATTACTACTCTATTATTATACTTTCATCGCAATATCGAAGTACGGGCAGTAATTCGACAGCCCGTTTGACGCTACACAAACGAGATTGCAATCATCGACAAACAACACCAACGCCATGTCTGGATTCTCAAACACAGATACAGGCAGCAAGCCAGCTGACCCCTACACACGCGCCAACAAGGACACCGATGTCTCAGCGCAGGAAAAGTTCGATGCTCTCGATCAATTCGTCGGTCAGAGCAAGTTCGGCATGATGACGACGCGCGACCAGGCTTCTGGGAAGCTTGTGTCGCGATGCATGGCCGTCGCGGCTGAGGTATGCATTCCTTGCGATTCCATGATTGTCTCAATTAACTGTCGTACAGGAGAACCGCGGTGTAGATTACCTCTTCTTCACCAACACCGAGTCCCACAAGACGGATGAGCTGAAGAGCGACCCGCATGTCAACCTCGCATTCCTGGATTCTTCGGGCCAGTGGGCTTCCGTCTCGGGCACGGCCAATATTGAGACGGATCGCGGTCTGATCAAGAAGCACTACAGCCCCACCCTGAAGGCCTGGATGGGTGATCTCGGTGACGGAAAGCATGATGGTTCGGAGAATGACCCAAGAATCGGTATCATCCGTGTCAAGATGTTGACGGCCACGTATGCTGTCACCGATCGCACGTTCCTAGGGCGCGCCGCTGAGGTAGCCAAAGGCGTGGTGACGGGCGAGCCGGCGAGCGTGAATAAGATCCGGGAGATCACAGAGGATGAAGTGAAGGCGCGGAGATCTGCTCAGTAATTTGTGTCGTCTTGATTGCATCGTGTTTGCAAGGAGTTCGGGCTTATCATGGGAACAAATTGTGACAATAATCACAGGATAGGCAGCGCAAATGTTTTATTGTTTCCCATACTGCTCAGACCACGTCTTGTCCCATACATCCTTGTCTATGGCGAAATCGCGAGCGTAGTCCCTCTCAAGCTCATGTGCTCGTGATCCTAGTAATACGAGACTGTGCAGCGGCGGCCCAAGCAGGTCATCGGCATCGCAGAGTTGCTTCAGAGTTCCGGCGACGAATTTCTCCGTCTTGCCACCCACTCTCGCCGCGCCGATAGCCAGACTATCAGGCCCATAGATACCCTCTTTCTTATCCTCTTCGACCTCGAGCATCTGTTGCGCGCATTGTCCGACTGTCATATACCTAGGCGGCTCGTATATCCTCCGCCCCCGTGCCATGTTCTCTAGGCTCTGTTCCTTCACCTTAATATCGAGGAGCACGAGCGTGTGCAGCCCGATAGCACGATTCTCTTTAATTCGGTCGTAGAAGGACGCCGGCCGCCAATTATCGAGGAAGAACACCATCGACACGGTCTGGCCAAAGTTGTATAGCTGGAGCCCGCACCCGCCGATAGCAGACATTATGGACGCGTTGGGAATGGTTTGGATCGGAATGGACAATTCGCGCGCCCTCAGGACTAGATCGGTGTGTGTCGTCGCACTATATCGAGGATGATATCAGTTCCGATATGGTTATCTGGATTGAATTCAGCGCGCACCCAAAAGGATCGCCAACGACGAGAAAGGCGACATCTTCGGTTTGCGCATCTCGCAAGATCTCGTCGCTATTGGACTCGACCATCTCACGGTCGGCAACTACGATGGATCGGCCATAATACGCCTCCTACTATTCCATTAGCGTTAGCCGTAGTAGATATTCAGAATACCATGGATGGATGCAACCACTCACCAGAATAGATTGGTCTACTAATAAGATACTTGTGTAGGCTTCCAAGTAGACACGAGAAGCCCTCTTGACAACCTCAAGACCACGAACCGTGATATCAGTCTCATCCGAGAGACCCAGGCCGACGAGGTAAAGCATCTTGATATCAAGACGGGTTGGACGCCGAAGAAATTTTGAAGGTGGAGGGGTTGCAGTCGAGGAGCTCCTACAGCATGTTACATAGGAGGGGGAGGGGCAAAGAAGAAAATATTTAACTATTATAACGATACAAGCTAATCACTGCATATTTCGCGGGGTAGCTTCGCAACGGTGAGCTCCAATTAGAATAAGTGGGCCCCCAATCCAATTGCTGGGTTATGCCAAGTAAATAACACACTGTGCTACTGGACTAGACATTTATTTCTTTATTTAGTCCATCATTTCAATCCCGCCAGTAATTCGACCTCATGCGCCAGATTCTCCGACTATAGCAAATCGAACAATCGATCGCCACTCCTTGATCTGACATTACCCTTTTCCCGCCAGGCTAAGCAAGCAACCCGACCATGTCAGGCAAAGGCTCCGCCTACGGCACGCCGGCGACGGACACGTCGTTCCGGCGGTCGTACAACCTCGACGAATATGCCGAGAAGGCACGAGTGCGCGAGGGCGCGGAGCGCGAGGAGGCCAAGGCGCGGTACGAGGCGAAGCTGGCGGGCAAAAAGTACTACAAGCCGATGACGGGCGACGAGACGCACACGAGCGCGCGGCGCGACGTGATCGACCTCGAGGCCAACGTCGGCAAGACCATGCTGGTGCCCGCGGGCGCAGGGCAGGGGAAGCGCGGGCGCGGCGCCGGGTTCTACTGCGGCGCCTGCGACCTCACCTTCAAGGACAACATCCAGTGGGTCGAGCACATCAACAGCATGCAGCACCTGCGCAACATCGGCGAGACCGGCGAGGTGAAGAAGGCCAGCGCCGACGACGTGCGCCGCCGCATCGACGAGGTCTGGGAACGCCTGCAGGAGCAGAAGCGCGCCGCTACCACGACGCTCAAGGAACGCCTCGAGATTCGCGAGGAGGAGGAGGCCAAGGAGAGGGAGGCGCGGAGGCTGAAGCGGCAGGAGGATCTCGCGAGGAAGAGGGCCGAGAAGGAGGCTACGGAGAAAGTCAAGGTCGAATATGGCGACGACGTGCGGATAGAGGGCGAGCACGACGAGGACGACATGATGGCGGCCATGGGCATCACGGGCTTTGGAACGTCGAAAAAGAAGTGAACACGAAGTGATATACTATCGACTACTTTCCTGGAAATGGCAAACGACGCCGAAGGGGAGGAAGCAGCAGATACGGTGGGGTTGATCATATGGAAACTGCATACAGACTGGCGTTAGGTGTTCTTTGGCACGGATGATACCTCCTTCAGTTCACTCCATGGCGATTTCATGCCGTCCTCAGGTCTGAGGACGGGTTTTGGATCTTGTACAAGTTTAATTTCGACACTTGTGACGACTGGTGGGTGAACTCAGTGTGTTCCTCCTAAGAAATGTGTATATAAGGACCCTTCAGGCGTACTTAGTCCTTGGCCTTGGACTAGAAAAGAGGATTCGCCGTTTGGGCTACAAGCCCGTCATTTGTCGATCTCAGTATACCGGATGACATAGACTCTTCGGGTATGTCGGCAGCCGCGTATGCCATACCTGGGCGGCTTCATTATCATGGAAGTAAGTCACCCATGCCGACTATTGAAACTCGCAATTCAGATTCTTTCTCGCGACTACCCAACTGTTCTAGTCCACCTGGATAGAGAGCGAGGGTTGATTTATGATATTAGGGTTCGGCTTGCGCAATTGTTATCAGGTCACAAAATATCTAGATCATCTATATATAGCGATCCGTTTGAGGATGCATCCCAGTGCTGGAATATCACCCCAGTACAGCCAACTTCTGCTGTTCTATATTCCAGTATACAAATTGGTAGCCGGCGCTAATGCAAGCACTTTCTTCCCACGGCCTGGCTTGCCGGAAATACGGATTCTTGCATAGTGATATAGTAATGCTGACTCGGACGGCCATGTACTGAATATGCCCCTCCATTCATTGGCTCTACCGGTATATTAAGATTGTCTCTTGTTTGCTTGACTCTCTTGACCTCTGTTTCTAGGTGATATTACGATTGAAACTCACCGTAGCAAATCCCGAGTGCCCGGTCCATTGCGCCGCTAAATGGTCGTTTGCCATCGCATCATTCCCACCTTGTCCCACACTCCACTTTCCTCGCCATCCCCACGCCATTCGTTTTTCAGTTTCTTCTTTCCTGCACTGTTCTGTTTGTCTATATGTCTACTGTAGTATTCTCCCCTCTTCGCTTTTGCTGGACTGGACTACGTATTCACTGACTTGGTTATCCTCCAACTTCCGCATTGACTAACTATAATAGCTGTGTACGCGGCATCCTTGGTACTGCTCATTTCCAAGCGTTTATATAAGGGCATCTCGTCACCCCGCTGAGTGTCGCGTGTCGAGCGAAGCATCTCCATCTGCCCCGCGTCTTCGCTGCTTTCAAACCCTTGGACGCACCACCCTCTTTTGGGCACTTATACGGAACGTGTTATCCCGCTACAGCATATACACAACAAATATCTAGTCCTCCGTCGAGACACAACACACACATATTGTACGATGTCCACGCCTATCGCCAGGCCCAGCCCGGCTGGGACCCTGCTACAACGCCAGCTCAAAGAGATAAACACGTCTAACTCCGTCTCGGGTATCTCTGTCGGCCTCGTGCGTGATAGCAACGTCTTCGAGTGGGAGGTTTCTCTCATGATTAATGACGACTGCAAGTACTATGGTGGTATGTTTTCTTCGGCTCCTCTTTTCATTCCGCCATAAGAAACACTATTGCAGTCACTCACCATGCCACGACTCTTCCCCGCCGAAAGATGGATAACTGACCGTCACTCAAAATAAACAGGAGCCATCTTCCGCGCACACCTCACCTTTCCCCCCGAATATCCCCTGATGCCGCCCAAGCTGGTCTTCCAGGCGCCCATCCCCTTCCACCCCAACATCTACCCGAGCGGCGAGCTCTGCATCTCCATCCTACACCCTCCCGGCGAGGACACCTTTGGCTATGAGACGGCCGACGAAAGATGGAGCCCTGTCCAGACACCAGAGAGCATCTTAGTTTCGGTCATCAGCCTGTTTTCCGAGCCCAACTCGGACTCCCCCGCCAACCTAGACGCCGCCAAGCTCCTGCGCGCCGAGCGTCAGGGCGGGCCAAAGGAGTTTCGGAAACGTGTTCGCGCTTGTGTCAAAGAGAGTCTTGGGGAGGTTGATTAACGTATGATATGAGGTGTGAGGATAGTGGGGGGTGGTGAAGAATCAAGGCGAGAGGTGATTCCACTGTTGGATTATTCATAGTATAGCGTTGGTGGCAGTCTGAGAATGTGGAGATCTGGATTGTTACCGGTCTCGGGGCGATAATCACCATCATCATCCATCACCATTACTGAATTAGCGATAGGCGTCGTTTCGGAGTCTGCGGCATCATGTAGAGCGGTATTGGCATTACGGGGCAATGTTGAATTCTTTCCACGTTTCTCATCTCGATCCTGGTGTTTTGGTTTCTTTGGGCTTTTTGGTCATGATGAACTAACGAGGGCTCACTGAATAATGCTAATGACAAACAAGCCGGTTCACAATGAAAGACGTGGTTATCATGTGATCAATACCAAGATGAATATCGGTTACACCCTTCCTCCCTCCTTTTTTAACACCTCCTATTCCGTGAACCCAAACACGCGTCCCAGCACGCGATCCCACTCCTCATCCCACCGCAATCCACTCTCCTCTTTTGCACCTTTCCGTAGCCGCGCCAGCTCCTCCTCTCCTTTACTGCTATCACCACCCCCCAACAACCGTGCCAACAGTCCCGCGAGCTGATCGGCCGTCTCGAACCCAACCCCGTTCACGCCCTCCTTCACCAGCTCCCCAAAGCTCGCGTACCCCGCGTACGCGGCCACGGGCAACCCGGACCCGAACATGTCCACCACCTTCATCGGCAGGTCCACGCCCGAGCTCGACATGTGCAGACACACACCCAGGTCCGCAGCGCGGAGCAGAGACGCATAATCCGCCATCGACAGCCACGCCGTCAAGATGTGTACGTTGTGCAGCGCGCCTGATTTCTGTAGCGCCGCGATGCGGGATGTGTAGTGTTCCTTCTGTGGCCCTTTACCTGTGATTATAGCCAGGATGGGTGCCCGGGTGTGTTGCGAGTCGGGGTCAGGTTTAGCATACGAGACTAGTGCGTCGAGAAGCAGTGAGAAGTCCTCGTCCGGCGTCCATGACGTACTGCTCACGATCAACCGCGTCGCGCCTGACAGAATACTCGGTGCAAAGGGCGCCGTTTCGGGTAACCTGGTCAAGAAGGACTCTCGCTCGGAGGGCGAGGAAAGAGGTTGGAAGATGGACGCCGGCCGGTCGTGGAGCGTCACGATCGGGCTCTGGATATCGTACGGTGGTTTCTGTAGTTCTCGCGCCATGGCGTGCGTTACGGTAATGTTTGCCGTGGGCGCGCACTGTCCCAGCGCCATCTCATATGCTTTTGAGATCGCCACGAACGGATGTGATCTCCCCTTGGTGCCTGCCAGGATCGTCCACCCGTAGTTGTGCCAGTCTATCATCAGCCGCGTGTTACGCAAGATAGAGATCAATAGAGCTATGGCTAAGGTTGGAATTGAGGGGGGGTTCTGATGGACGTTAGTGTTGAAGGATGGAGGATGAGGGATGAGTGGTCTGCTGTGAGATTTACCTGGACCAGAAGCCATGTTGACGCTGGCGTCGTGTACCCCAGGACCAGGAACAGCGTGCCTATCTGCCATAAGACCTTAAGAGGACCGGCAATCACGAACGGAATTGAAGACGACCTCAGAATCCTCGGAGGAAGCGCAAGAGGGTGAATGGTAACATTAGGACTGGTGAGAAGATCTGGATGGGGTGGTGATTCTGCAAGCCGTGTTAATTGTAAAGAGCTTTCCAATAAGGACAATAATTAAGTAAAGAAATAAAAATCTAATGAGTTTATCATACCGTGATACCCAATGAGATGCACAATCCCTCCGTGTTTGGCGATGCTCAGCGCGTGGTATTGCATCCGAGGGCTTCGGCCTATATCTCCCAACACTAGGATCTGCACTGACACTGAAGCGTTGCCTGTTATTGACGGCTTCTTATATTGGGAGGGGAGCAGGAGTAGAACTGCTGCCGTGGCTATCAACAGCCCGCCTAGAGTAGACCATAGTATTATGGTGAGCGGTGACATGTCCGTAGTCTTTGGTGTCCTGGGAGTATAAGATAAGCTGAGCAAGGTTATAAGCGACTGTGTCCCTTTTAGGAATTTGTGAATGGTGGACGCTCAATTACATTCCGATGACGTCCGTGAGATGTCGATGAATCTTAAGTATCCAGGCTAGAGACTCAGTTCAAGCATGGTGGTTTTTTCATTGTAGAATGTTCTTGATATTGAGAAAATAATATATGTGACTGTGTGATACCACACATGAATGGGAAAGAACGATATACAGTATGCTGCACGTTATAGTGCTATGATATGTGGACCAATGAGAGTGTACTTGCGGTAGCACTTATTTCAGGCACTAAAGTATTAGGTAATCATCTCTTTCCAATTATCATAACTTACCTAAGAGTGTTAAAGTGCAAGTTT
Organism: Xylaria curta; assembly: GCA_022495235.1. Lineage (NCBI taxonomy): Eukaryota > Fungi > Ascomycota > Sordariomycetes > Xylariales > Xylariaceae > Xylaria > Xylaria curta. Next base: position 38,699 of record MU375927.1, on the reverse strand, counting down.
AACATTATAAAAGTCACATATAGGTTTGTGAAGTCCATATGCATACAAGAATTAAGTGGCTCGGTATGATTCGGTTTGAAAATTATATTAATAGGTTTTTCGAAACTACCTAGAGTATCCCATTTTAATAACACGTGCGAAAACCGCTGCAAGGACATACAGCAGAGAGAGAGAGAGCATAGATGGGCAATTTTGGCCGTCCGTTGCGGTTTGAGAGCATAACAGTTGTCACTGTGAAAGCTCAATTTAAGACTACGAAGCCTTACCTGGTCATGCTGACATTTTTTCAATTTTTATTCTTTTTGCTTCCTTGAAGGGTGATCAAGACCAATCGGTACCCATTCGCCGGTAGCAACAATTCCTCACTGAGACTTTCACACATAAAGACCAGGTTTGAAAACGAAAGGTGTTCACGGCAGACGAGCAGCACTTACGAAGCGCATACAGATATTGTTGTTGTCGCTGCTGTTGTGTCTATGTGACTGATTATGCAGTTGCTCAAATCTTGTCTTGGTTTCAAGTCCTTGTCGCTGTTCTTCCTGTTGTGACACATAAGAAATTTGAGACTTGCCTTGTGGCTACTTGAGACCGCCTCTACCATGTTTCTGAGGCTGTCTGGTAGATACGTCTCGACCAGGGGGCGCACGGATATTTTGGGGTTGGGTAGGGTATTATGAGACGCCACGGCGACCAAGATTCCTGTGAGTAGTGTAAGTGTCCGCGTAGCTTGTCTGGTGAGGTTAACCCCTGCCTTTCGGCCTGGTTGACCTCCATGATTATTTTCACTTACAGAACGAAATCATGCAGCTTTGGCAGTAGTGCATGCGTGTTCATGAGTCGAAGTGCAACAACCGCAGCTGTTAAAATTTGAGCGCATTGTAAGTTCCAATAGAAGAACACATCGTAACACCAAGCTTGAGAGCGGGAGCATTGAAGCATTTCCCACAATTTCAATCCCATACTTCCTCCTCATTTCGAGCCGTTCACCGTCTGTGTTTTGATAACTTCGTCTAGACAGCCCGCACTCGCAGCTACAAAGCCTAGGTAAGGTTTCTAGTGCGGTTGTTAATTTTTCATATATACTGTCCATATTCATGTGAATACACTTACGCTTGGAGCGAGAACCCGTGACTGATATTCAGCATGGAATTGTGTACCTATAGTCATCGTTAGTTCATCCGGGTTACAATCCTGGTCGCCGCCCTGCTGCTGACACATACCAACAAAATAGGGGTGATTCTTCATCTCGAAAATCTCCATACGCTGTCCCGTCTCATCCTTGCCGACAAAGTGGATGCCCGCCTCTGTTAACCGATCCACGAATTGAGGATTGACCTCATACCTGTGCCGATGCCTCTCTTTGACTCCTTGAACGCCCCCGTATAGGGCCCGAATCTTGGCCCATTCGCTGCCTTCTTGGAATATAGTCTCATGCAGACCTAGGCGCATTGTGCCGCCCATGTTCTCACGGTCTAGTTCGGGCATGTAGACGATGACAGGTTCTTTTGTCGCTGCGTCAAACTCTTCAGAATCGGCATTGGGCAGGGAGCAGTGATCTCGCGCAAATTGCATGACGGCAACTTGGAACCCAAGGCACACCTAGTGGGCATGTCAGCAGAGAAGCTGGGGGATACATAGGTAGAACTTACACCTAGGAAGGGGATGCTCTGTTCCCTGGCCCACTTGGATGCCAACATCATGCCCAGTACACCGCGTTTGCCAAACCCGCCAGGAACGATCAGACCGGAGGCTGCATGGAGGGTGTCCCAGGCTTTTTGATACTTCTCCGGCTCGGTAGTTTGCATATCGGGTTCGAGGTGTTCGGCATCGATCCAAAGTAGTTTCAGATTGAGGCGCAAATGCATGGCAGAATGCTCGAGTGCTTTTGTAACGCTCATGTAAGCGTCGGGTGAGCTCACATATTTGCCCACAAGGGCAATATTAACGGTTGCCTTGTGTTCTGCAGTGGCAGCGGTTCTCCATGCCTCCCAAAGTTGCTCGCCCTTGGCTACGCGAGGTTTGGGGACAGACTCAGTGGAAAGACTCATCTTTGACAAAAGTAGGGGAACCATTTTCTGTTCGCGTAGAAGAAGTGGTACCTGGTAGATAGTCGGCATATCTCGGACGACAACAACTTGATCCATTTCAACTTGGCAATGGAGCGAGATCTTCCGGACTGTTCCGTCGGCAAGAGGTTTCTCACAACGACAAGCGATCTTACTTTGTCAGCAAAGTAATTGGTTAAAGTAGAAGAGAACATACCACATCAGGAATCAAGCCGTGGCTTCGAACAGTTTTGACAGCATGTTGGGTTGGCTTCGTCTTCTGCTCACCATGAATCACGGGCACATAGCTGACCATAATGGTGACAAAATTGGTACTACCAGCCTCATGCCGTACTAGCGAGATACTCATCAGCCAATAGCCCCACGTTTCATAACACTATTGCGGCCATAACAGATGATAGAGAAAGGTATTTTCAAAATACGCACATTGAGTTAGGGCCTCGAGGAAGGGCATCTATTGAAGTGTCAGCATTAGCCACGTAAATAGGCCTCCCTATAGGCAATATCACTGGGCGGGTAACGGGATGCTACGCACGCTTTCAATATCGCCCACAGTTCCTCTGTTAGTCATTCATGAATTAGCAGCATATCTCTCACCATCTTATCGTCTTCGTATTGCACGAGATCGTCCCGGCGCTAGACTTGTCCTCGCTGGGGAAAGAGGTAAAGAGAGCGACATACCCCAACTCAATAATGCAAACATCAGGCTCCTCGCCAGAGCCATCGACGCATGTATGGGCTACACGCTTGATCCAATCCTTAATGGCATCAACAACATGAGGCACAATCTGAACCGTTCGACCCAGATAGGCACCTTTTCTCTCCTTGGAAATGACATCCAGATACACCTTTCCAGTGGTAATGTTGTTATCACCAGTAAGGCTTAAGGATAGATATCTCTCGTAGTTACCCAGATCCAAATCAACCTCTATACGGAGTACAAAACTTAGTGTCAAAGGCCAGGCAGCGGAGTAGGCAGGAACAAAGGTGCGACAATTGGATACACATGACATATCAAGGATTCATTAGACATTACCAACCTGAGCCAGAACCAAGAACGAAACATTCGCCGTGCTCGGCAGGGGCCATGAGCCCGGCGTCTACGGACACATAAGGATCAATCTATTCGCCGCATCAGCGCCATACCCCACGGCATTATCCATATGATGTATCAATTTGGGTCGGAGGCGGGCTGGGCAAGGTTACCTTGATGCAGCTAACACGAAAGCCGAGAGATTGCAGGAGCTGAGAACGCAATTATTAGTTGAGAGTTGTAAGGTTTTATAGAAGACAATGAGGGGAGAAGGAGGCGACAAGGCAAGACTAGACGTACAAGTCCTGTGGATGAGGCTATGATGCCCTTTCCAACTCCTGGCGGGGTATTAGCGATGACGATGCCGAAACGAAGACGCGTGGGACACCAAAATACCCGAAATGACACCACCCGAAACAAGAATGTAATGCATCGTGATCTTGACGGCGGGAAATGATTTGGACTGCTGCTGTGATCTCTGATGCTGATGTTGTGTTTGTGGGTGGTGAAATTCGGAAGGTGAAAAGGTAAAGATTCGAATGCGAAATATTTTCAGTCGAGCGTGTTGCTGAATGGTGAACTTTTTTTTCTTTTGGTGGTACAAAGTACATCGACCTACCGCGCAGTCGCCGCCTTGTAGGTACAAAACTGTACCTGGAATAGCATCCGGTCGCCGCCATGCAATAACGGACCGTTATGCATAACGAAGGTACCTACGAGTAATTGGCACAATGAACGTTTGCCTATTACCTGACACTGCTTCTGCACTGGCATGGGCACTTACATCGGTAGTACAAAACAATGGCGTGCCCCACGACTCGTGACTCGCTGTGAATGGATGTCAGAAGTCAACATTGGACTGTCGAGATCATACATTATCCAGTCAATTTACTGTCCCCATATGTAGGTAATAATTTGAAAACTATTCCTCCAACATGAAGCTAAACTGCACTTTACATTCGAGAGTGTGAATGCACAGTGCCGCAAATTTATTTGCACACGTCAACTCATCAATAATAAGGTATGGGTGTGGCTGCATCTGTACACCTACTTACATGTGAAAACATGTGGTATCCAGTACATGTATGCAACGGATCGCATCTGTTAGAGGTGAATGCTTATGTAACCTTGTACCCAAGAAGGATGAAAGCGTAATTGTAACATTAATTAGGTTGCAAATCACCCAAGATGGTAACCGATAAAACTACAAATATGATAAGGTTACCTAAGGTATTAATAGTAGGCTTACTGTGGCTGACCTTGTCAAGCATTCAAAAAGGGTAAGTGGTACACCCCTAATCAAGTATACACTCAGGCGCCGTAATGTGCTACATTCGGCAGTGACAACAAAAGGAAGGTTACCTTCACAAACTATGTAGGGCAACTAATACCAATCGCCTCCAAATCCATCTTTGGACGAGATCACCACCTCCTTTGTACTTTGTTTTAGGCTTCGCACTTTTCCTTTTTCTCCGTTTATACCCCTCACGACCCATCTTAGACCTCCCGTAGACGCTACTTACGAATTTGACGTATTTATTTCTGGAATCCTCCGTGCCATCCCTGTCCCCTAGCGAACCCGACTGCGTGTCTCCGTCCAGTCCATCTACTACTTTATCTACTTACGTGTGGTATATTTCCCGATCCGACCAGCTGATTGATTCATAACGACTATTCGACTTCTCGAGCCAATCCATTTGTCTCAGCTAGAATAGCTGACTCAACGCCTCTTCGTCACAGCCAGCAGCCCATTGGCAGCGAACCGACGACGACAACAAGCCGTGATCTTGACCTCCTTGCGATAAGACACCACCGCTTGCCTATCCACACCAAGCAATTATCCAGGCTCTCTGGAGGACCTCGTCCCGTCCCACCCGCTTAGCAATCGGCCAAGGGAGCCTAGCCTGGCTGTAGTAACCCAACGCATCGTGGGCGCGACGTCTATCGTGATACCGGTTACACGGTACCATGGCGTCGTCGTATGCTCTCCCACAGGCACCTTTGTCGCACAGCCATAGCCCTCACAGCTCCATCGACCATCTCCATAGTCACAGCAGTCACAGCCATTCGCCTCCCTCTTTTGGCCATTCTCGCTCACGTTCGAACTTGTCCAATGGCTCTAGCCGCTCCCATAGTCACGGTCACGGTCACGGTCATGGTTACACCCTTAGCAACGAGAGCATAGATGAAGACGCCGTCGCTCATTCCCGCCAAAACATGTCGCAGTACCGCGCCAATTCCTTTATCCCCTTACAGCGACGCGAGAACCGGCCGTCGCCTCTGCGCCAAAATACGGAAGAGTTACCGAGTCCAGGGGAACCCAAGGTCCGGGCAGCATCTCCTCACAAACACACACATTCCCACGATGACGGGCATCATCACGATCATGTTCACGATCATAGCCATGGACATGACCATGGCCACGACCACAGCCACCACGATCATCACCATCACTCCCACGAGTTTTCGCGGCTGACGGGGCTGTTGCTCCCCTATACCTCTAAATGGCCGCTTATCCACGCCATCATGACCGACAAAGACTCACGGCGCATCTTTTACTTCATGGGGTGCGTTCTATATCATGTCCGGTGTTTCTACATTGTGTGAAATCTAACCAAAAACATTTATAGGGTCAATTTCAGCTTCATGACCGTACAGGCTGTCTACGGCTATCTTACCGACTCCCTAGGACTCCTCAGCGACAGCATACACATGTTCTTCGACTGTGTCGCGCTGGCGGTGGGTCTCTTCGCTTCCGTCATGAGCAAATGGCCACCTAGCGAAAGGTTTCCGTACGGATTCGGAAAGGTCGAGACACTGAGTGGCTTTGCCAACGGAGTCTTCCTCATGTAAGACAACCACGACCCTTCGAATCCCACATTCTAATTCTTTGATAGATTAATCAGTCTCGAAATCATGTTCGAGGCCTTCGAGCGGTTGCTAGAAGGGAGAGAGACGAAACGGCTAGGGGAGCTCTTCGTGGTCAGCACGCTGGGACTGGTCGTTAACCTACTAGGAATATTCGCCTTTGGCTCTCACGGCCATCATCATGGGCACGGCCACGACCATTCCCACCATCACCACGGGCATGGCCATGCTCATAGTCACAGTCATGGGCACAGCCATAACCATGACGACGACACGTCTGAGAAACATGGACATGGTCATGGCCACGGTCACAGTCATGGTCATAGCCATGACAACGAGAACATGCACGGAATTTACTTGCACATCCTCGCCGATACACTAGGAAGTGCGTCGGTGATTGTTTCTACGGCGCTGACCTACCTGATGCCATGGTCGGGATGGGATCCACTAGCTTCTTTCCTAATCGCGTACCTCATTCTCATCACGGCGACACCTTTAGTCAAATCATCGGCACAGCGACTGCTACTAACCAATACGGCGGACACGGAATATAATCTCCGCAACGTGCTTTCCGAGATCACCAATCAGCGGGGCGTGGCTTCCTATTCAGTTCCTAAGTTATGGACCGATGATAGGGCGGGAAGTGAATCCGGGGGCAAGCTTATCGGGGTTATGCACGTGGCGGCGATGCGAGGCTCGGATCTAGAAGAGGTTCGTGACCGGGTGAAGAACTACCTCTCCAAAGAAGGGATCGACGTCACGGTTCAGGTGGAACGAGAAGGGGACGGGACGTGCTGGTGTGGCATGGGGCGGATGAGCCCGTTGTCACCGAGAGCACCGGGCGGGTTCTGATAGCTAAGGCGAGGGGAGCGGGTTGGTTGAATAAAGGGGTAAACATCTATACATATCGAATCGTGGTCTATAAGCCTGTACATAGAGTTGCGAGACGCGGATTGTTTCTAGTACACGTATATACAAATACTCCCAGACAATTAATAGCTAGTCAGAGGAAGCTTACCTTGGCGCTGGAAAAGGACCGGGAATTTCTGAGGTATGAATAGAAATGATACCTGAGATGAAACATTCGTCTCCCGGTGCTAAGAGTAAGAGACTTTGTATTTTTATTTGTTTAATTCACATCACTTAAAAATCCGTCTCCCTTACTGTCACAACATTGCCGAGGTTGTAAGACTATGTGCTATGTTATGTGGTAACTATTATATACTTAGAGTTACCTGCCCTGGCTTGAATTATTCCCAGAGCCGCGCCAACCGTGAACCCCAGCTTTAAATCAGTCCGGAGGGCCTGGATGGTAAAGCCGTGGGGACTATTTTCAAATTCGCTGTTGGACAGAAAATCAAACTTGCCTTGCCAATCCATCCACAACTAACTGGATAACTGATCCCGCGGCGGATCTCCCCGGAATTACACTAAGGGCCGTCTCCGTCTCCGGCTCACAGAAACATAGAAATGTCAGACTAAGGCATTATCGAAGTTGAATTCTGGAAGACCGTACAAAAGCCCGCCTGGAACTTTCGTTGCACAAGGCTCATATGTCGGAGAAGGCAAATAGTACGTCTTGGGGATGCGCAAGCACCTTCGTGTTAAATGTTAGTATGATGTGACCCTTGTTGCTTTCTTCGCGAGGCACGGACAGAATTAAGATACTCTGGAACATATATCACAGTGTCACGACCTCTGTAGACTAATAGTAATGTAGGGGTAAGTCCTGAATACTTGTTGTCGCACAAGGAGCTCCAACTACTACATCTACAGGCTAGATATCTATATACAAAATGCCCTCTTTGTTCTGTCACTCTAGGTAGGCGGTATGCAGCCGTAGGTATCGCGAGAGTCTGACACACAGAATGAAATATAACTACCCCAACAGACCAGGTTTGTGGGAGTTTTGCTCTCAGCTGCATCTTTAAGATTGTAATGATTTAGCAAAGGCATGGTATATGATATATATAGATAGAGAGGAGAAGAATAGAGTAGAAACAATTCCTTCGTCTTTAAACTCACTGTCTAGGGAGGGATTGGGTGATTTTTGCACAAGGGAGATGATGGCTACAAACGGTACAGTATTCATTTGACTGGAAAAAGACTGCAACACCACTCACCGAGTTATCAAAAGTGTAGACATAGCGGAAGCATGTATAAACGCGTGTCTCATGTCTCTGTCTAAGACTGTCAAATCAATATTGCCACTTTAACATTGCTAATTTGGACTTACTCTGGCCTCTGCCGCCTAAGTTATCTATAGAAACCGAGGCCCAACTCTCGTGCTGTGATTGTTTTGGGCGTCAGAGGCCATGATTAGCGGCAAATCTCAGATCCTGTACTGACTATAACTTAATTATTGACCAATCCTTATAAAAGGCGGGTTTGTTGTTGCCTTGTCCTACCCAATATACAAATTTGCATTCTTGCTTTTGTTCGGGCGTTGACAAAAGAGCTCCATTATCGATGCTGTAATTCCTGCAGAATATCCGGAGGCGTGTACTTTGCATCAGTACCTCTGAATCCAAATAGTCTCGATACGACGCTGATGAAGCCTATCACCAAGTACGTTGTCCATCTCCGAACTACAGCCGGCCCTTTGATGATAACGGGATAGTTGTCATGCTCCCTAAAAACAGCAACAATCGAGAGGAGTAGCTTCATGGTCCCAACCACACCAGGTTCCCTACTGTTGATTACCCCGAGTATATTCCTGAAGAACACCTCCTTCTCGCCATCAGGTGGGTCTGTCCACTCTTTAATACGAAGTTCAATATTCTTTGAATCAGCTCCCTGCTCGTGTTGGTCTGCGCGGCCGAATTCATGGGGAGTAAAGCGCGAAACGGTAATTATCCCATCGTCTGGTCCGAAAACTTCTGTGTCGCCTCCCACTGTGACAAGTGCATGACCTTGTAGGACTTGCAAATACTCTAGCCGTTCTCATTCCATCAGAATACATTGACACTATGGGGCATAATAACGGCATAAGTAGTACACTCACCGTTCTTACGCTCATGCCAGTGAAGCCCTGTAGTATAACGAGCTCCCGGCTTTATGATGATAGTGACTGAGCGATCCGTGTCCCGAGTCTCTGGCACCTCTATACCGCCTCTTTCGATCCCATCTTCTTTGATAAGGATGAGTCGTGGATAGACTGGATCTGGGGTTGCATCGGCCTGGGCCGCTTTTGGCATTGTCGGCGTTAAGTATAAGACTTGAGAAGCATTGAGTATGTTAGGTTGTTGAGGCTTATTGTTGGCTACGCTGGTCTTCCCTTATATAAAAGATAGTAAACTTGGATGTGAAAGACTTGCCTCATCCAAGACGATACACATTTTTACCGAAGCTCGTCGGACTTCGCACACTTTTGGCCAATAACAATGAATCGGTGAGACCCGGCTCCGATCAGGCAGACTGAGTCGCGAGATAAAAGTGTCCGACATCACTAAAATAAGGATGCATTCTCAACAACTCCGGGTGGGCCCGGGTTATTTTCATTGGCAACCCCTTGGCACTTTCAGCCCTGGGAGAGGGAACACATCTGTTTCCGTATGCGATGATATTTACATATATTTAATTTGTACGATCTTGAGAAAGTCTGGCATTATGCTTGTCAACGCCAAAAAGACAGCCCACGCAAGCAACTGCAATGGTTAACTTCAACTCCCAAAGAGATATCCCCAACCTCCGAGGCAAGGTTATACTGATAACAGGTGGCAGCAGCGGCCTGGGTCAGCAATGCGTCAAGGACCTGGCATGGCACAAACCGGCGGAGATCTGGCTGGGTGCTAGAAACACATCAAAGGCTCAAGGAGTTGCTGAACTGATCCAGAAGGAGGTTCCGGGAGCGCGGATAATTGTTCTGGAGTTAGACCTGGCATCATTCGCGTCGATTAACGACGCAGTCACCAAATTTCGTACCAATGCCAAACGACTAGATATTCTGATGCTTAACGCCGGGATCATGGGCAGTGCACCGGCGTTGACTAAAGAAGGCTATGAGATTCACTTTGGCACGAACCACATGGGTCATGCTCTGCTTACGAGGCAACTTATGCCAATACTCCTAGAGTCTGCCACCACACCTCCACCAAATGCGGTAGCCAGCGATGTCCGAATCGTTGTCGTCACTTCGGATTTACTCAAACATACTCCAAGCACCCACGGCCTCTTCGAAAGCGCCAAAAGCCCTGGCGAAGGCTTGGGTGCGGTGCAGCGCTACGGACAGAGCAAGCTCGCCAATGTGCTCTTCGCGCGAAGTCTTGCGAAGAGATATCCGCAGCTCACAGTGGCGGCAGTCCATCCCGGCATCACGGTCACAAATTTGGGCGCCGAGATGATGGATTCCTATCCTCTCCTGCGCTTACTACGTCCGATCATGCCCCTATTTTTTGCAGGTCCGCATACTGGAGCTCGAAATCAATTGTGGGCTGCAACATCACCCAGAGTCAAGTCTGGCGAGTTTTACTATCCAATCGGGGTAGCTGGTCAGGGAGATGCGAAGGCGCGCGATGATGAGCTTGCTGAGCAACTATGGCTTTGGACACAAGTAGAACTGGATCGAAATGGGAAATGATGCCATGGACAGTGGCACTTAGGGACCGGTTAGCCTGGTAGAAATCGGACGATATTGTCTGCGTAGGCAGCATTACCACGACATTTGAGAGGAAATTTTTAGATTTTTTACTTCGTTCGTCATCGACTTCTAAAACATTCTCATGGATTGGTTCCCGCTCTGCGGCTAGGTAATATGTGTTATGACCCGCCCATATGTCCAAGCAGACGGTTACATGCCCAAACCCCCTCCTGTATTAATTAATGATGCATTCCGATGACTTACACGAGACCTTCGCTCTGGTCGGTTTGTAGAGAGATTCCAATTTTATATTATTGACCATCGTGTCAGGAGCTTTCCCCGGGATTGATGATAGGCGTGTACGAACTTTGCCTAACCTTGAAGATCACTGCTGCATTTACTTTAGAATTCTTGAAATACTGCTTCACTCAAACAATTAATAAAGCCGAGATTTTTCTTTTCAACAAGAATGACATCGCACGATTATCATACAGTGACTCTTCAACATTCCCTTGTGATAGGTTGACAACTAGAACAACCGCTCAAACCAGATAGTACATTTACTCGCATTTCCACGAACCTGCCGCCTTAGGGTCCTCATGATGATCCTTGAGCTTGCTCTTTAGTGGATAAGGACACACAACACGATGCCATTCCTCTCCATCGGGGCCGATATATTGCACGGGGGAACTTTTTGGCGCCGTCCCATTCTCAACCCAGGCACGCAACTGTTCAAACATAGCTGTGGGCTGCCCTCCAACTCCGCCAGAACAGTGGGCGAGTCCAGGAATTTCAAAATGCCTGTAAAACTCCTGGACGCCTGGCAACAGGTTTGAAACCTCTTGGTAATAAGTTTCCGTACGCTTTGGAGGAATCACATCATCGGCCTATATCCCTCGTCATCAGCAAAACAAAAAGAAGAGATCGGGGGAAGGGATCTCTGTCGTACTAGACCATGCCAACTAATCATCTTTCCTCCTGTGTGTTGAAATGCAGTCAAATCCGCATCGTCGGTCCCAAAGAAGGACGTCAATTCCTGTGCACTTTGGTGTACCAGACGCTGAAAATCTTCTCTTGTCAGAACTCCGACATCAAAATCCTCATCTTTTGCTGCGAACAGCTGGATCCATCGAGTGCCAAGTGGGTTACGTCTGCCGGTGCATATACCATCGCTCGAACAGTCAGTACCTGCAACTCCACCTTGGAAGCCCATTCTGCCCGTTAGATTTGCCCCCGGATTCAGCCCATGCCAGAGCTTCTTCCCCGATGAGGACGATATGCCCATCCACGTAGCGTTCACCACAGACGCAGCAGCTTTGCTTATCCGTCTCTTATCGCCTTGTGGCCAACAATCGACTTCTTTCCCGACATATTCGAAAGGATCAAATCTTTCTAGGCACGCCTCCGGTTCTGCAATGATTCCATCGACAACGTCATCTAGGCCATCACAAACCGTGATGGCAGCGTGAACAATGGCGTCGACTTCGCATTCAAAGGGGTATTTGCCCATCTCGTCCATGTATTGCTGCGGCCAGAAAATGCTACCAGCCACTTGAGGCCAGTTGATGGCTGGGCAGCCAACGACAATACCATCGAATGCCTGGGGATACCGCTGAGCGAGCACCAGACCCTGCCGACCCCCTTGCGAGCATCCATTCCAATAGCTATACAGGGGAGGCTTGCCGTAAAACGCTTTCAAGATTTCCTTTGCTATGATGGCCTGTCTCATGTTAGCGAAACGCTCTGTTTAAGTCCCATTGCGCGATGCAATGACATAATTACCTCTTCGTTCAAAGACGATGAGCCAAAGTTTTGGGATAATTGCAGATTTATATTTCCGCGACTCAAGAGAGCCCACGAGCTCGCATCAAGGGCCCCTGCATCAGAACCCAGCCCAGCATCCGTCGTGACCGTTGCATAACCTTCAGTCAAAGCACCGGCCATTGTGGTATAGGGGATAAAGAAGCGCCCAGCGCCGAATCCGCCCCCGCCCGCAGCATACAGCCGCTCGTTCCAGTCGGCCAACGGAAGCCAGGTCTCCACGTTGACTTCATCGTCTGTTTCGGGGTGCGTGTAGGTGGTAGTGACGTTGCAAAACGTGAGGTTTTCTGCCTTGGTAGAGGGGTGGGTGTATCTTAGAGAAGCATCCGACTCCATGGTGAAGTTTCTTACTAGCGAGGAACTAACAGACAGAATGTCAATACCAAAGGCCGCCGGTATTGCATTGAATGTTTCAGGCACACAACGGCTGGCCATTATATCCATAGACAGCGCCATAAGGAAAGAGGAACGCCCTTCTCAGGTATGGGATACGCGAACAAGCTCTGAGACCTGGTTGCTTTGCGAGTAATCAAGCAGCGATTTGAAAATCGACCGCAGTTTATATACCCATGCAGTATTTACATGGCTTGACCAGGGATAAACGGGATATTTCGTAGGCCTTGGATAGAATAGTTCCGATGCCTTGCGGTGATGGTTCAAGGATAATCACAGTAGATGTACCATTCCCCCGAAATCCTAAAGTTCCGAGCGCCTTCGGCGATGCATTGAAGCTTTGAAAACAAAGGCCGAAATTGCTCGGACCATCCTTTGCATGAATGATAGCATGCCATCACCGGAAATGGCTCTGCTCCAGAGCCGCCAGATTCCCACGCCCAACACGCTATCACCCGGCGCGATAAAATCAGTCTTCCTTACTGTTACTGTCTGTTCGAATCGAGGTGTTGTGCCCCACTGTCGATTTCGAGTCGAAATATCGCCTTAACTAAATGTAGCTAAAGAAACATATTTTTTTATATGGTGATTTAAATTAATTTTGAAACAAAGTGTTAGCAACATTATATTCTAAAAACTTCGAAACGAAATATCGTACGATACTTCGTTCTGAAATTCATCCAAAACCCCATATAAAATTCATAATATTCATAGTTAGGGCAACATATCGATTCGAAATCGCCTGTGGGACACAACACCTCCATTCGAACAGACAGTACAACATTGCCGAGGTTATAAAACTATGTGCTATGTTCTGTGGTAACTATTTTATGACCTGGTTTTTTCTAGAACGAGATATTTGAACAGCGGCATTATATCAAGTCGAGAATTATTCCCAGAGCCGCGCCAACCGCGAACCCCAGCTTTAAATCTGTCCGGGGACCCGGGTTGTTACCCAATCATCGATTCATGTTTTTATAATTTCTTCCTCTCACATGCTAGACGCTAACACCGAAGCGGGTACCAAAAATGCGCCAAGCCCTTATTTAGACAGGTCCAGCTGCGCAGAACGACGTCAGTAAAGCTACCTCGGCTCAAGGGAATTGCCCAGCCCCGGTCGCCGCCAATTGCCGACTCGACTCAGTTGACCATTATACATAATTCGAACGCATGCATATTCGAGGTTGCGCGCATATACGTCTGCTTGGCCTTTTTACTGCGGCGTATTCTACTCTAATTTCTTTTTTTTTCTTCTGTCTTCTTCACTTACGACTGTGACGGGACTCGGACTTATTCATAGAGAAGGACGAAATACATAGACGAATTCGGACTTTTTACTGCGAACGGCACCCTGCTCAGGCACTTGTGGTGTCGTAGATTAGAAGTTGGGCGAGAGGAGAAGATCGCAAGAGCGAGAAACTAGGGAAAGAGGAATAGAGGAGAAGACAAGAGATAGATATAGAGGAGGGCATATAAGAGCGCACACCAACTAAGGCATCTCATCACATCTCGGAACAGGGCTCACTCTCTGCCCCTCCATCCCATCCCCCCGCGAAATCCTTCCCTCCTATCACAACCAACCAACAGACAGACACACATAAACCACCAAAATGTCAACCTCGCCCTCCCCGCCCCGCGACGGCGTGAACCAAAAACTACACGCGAACCTGCCGAGCCCCGTAGCAGAGCGCCTCCCACACATCCCCGAGACGAAGGACGAGATCAAGGCCGACGCCAAGGTAGCCGCCAGCGGCCTGGCCACGCAGCTGCGGTCCTTCGCGGCCGGCGGCTTCGGCGGCGTCTGCGCCGTCGTCGTCGGCCACCCCTTCGACCTCGTCAAGGTCCGCATGCAGACGGCCGAGAAGGGCGTCTACTCGTCCGCCGTCGACGTCGTGAGGAAGAGCATTGCGCGCGATGGCTTGCGGAGGGGTCTCTATGCGGGCGTTAGTGCGCCGCTGGTGGGAGTTACGCCTATGTGTAGGTTTTCTTCGTCCTTTTTTTGCTTCATTGAGATACCCGTCTCAAAATCTAGTTACTATGTAGCGCGACCCGGCAGACACTAGCCAACTGACAAATCTCTCTCCATAATAGTCGCCGTCTCCTTCTGGGGCTACGACCTAGGCAAGCAGCTGGTGACCAGCATATCGCCGCCCCCCTCACCGACGGCAGGCCTCTCGATAGCCCAGATCTCGGCGGCGGGCTTCTTCAGCGCGATCCCCATGACGGCCATCACGGCGCCCTTCGAGCGCGTCAAGGTGATCCTGCAGGTGCAGGGCCAGCGCCTCAAGCCAGGCGAGGAGCCCAAGTACAAGGGCGGCGTGGACGTCGTGCGCAAGCTGTACGCCGAGGGCGGGCTGCGGTCCGTCTTCCGCGGGTCGGCCGCCACGCTCGCCCGCGACGGCCCCGGCTCCGCCGCCTACTTCGCCGCCTACGAGTACATCAAGCGCCGCCTCACGCCCCGCGACCCGGCCACAGGGAAGCCGCAGGGCGAGCTCAGCCTCATGGCCGTCACCTGTGCCGGCGGCGCCGCCGGCGTCGCCATGTGGATCCCCGTCTTCCCCGTCGACACCGTCAAGAGCCGTCTGCAGACCGCCGAGGGAAACGTCTCCGTCGGGTCCGTCGTGCGCGAGCTCTATGCGCGCGGGGGCTTCAAGGCGTTCTTCCCGGGCTTCGGGCCCGCTCTTGCTAGGGCTGTGCCGGCGAACGCGGCGACTTTCTTGGGCGTCGAGCTGGCGCATCAGGCCATGCGGAGGGCGTTTGACTGAGTGGGGTTGGATTTTTTGAGTCGTGGGGAAGGAATTTGGTAGGGCGGGATGGTCACGACGACGTGGCTTCCTCCGCTCAGGATGGGGGTAAGATGGTAGTAGTCGAGAATCGCATCTGTGATATCTTGACTGTTAGACTTAGACGAGACATCCGCGTCAGGAGGCACGAGAGGTCAGTAGACCAAGGGACGACTTATATGTCTATGATGGTAGAATTGGGATTCATTCTATCAGTGATGAATCAGACCAGATGATGGGGAAATCATCGTGCGAGAATTCCGCAAAGGGCCCTTCTGTTTCGCTTGTCAATACTAACTACTATATAGAAGAAAGCATGGCTATCTTGGCGATATAGAATAAGAATGCTGGGGTTTATATTCAACATTCATGGTAGAACCCAGATTTAAGATTTTCAAATTTCGGAAGCTCGTGTTTTATACCGCGGCACCATGTGATGACCTCTCTTCTAAGCTCTCCTGGCCGAAAGCTATTAAGGACATGCATGACTACCTCGGCACACATTTCTAAAAGATGAACATTTGAGATCTTTCCTTTTTTTTCTGGGCTTACAAACCCGCCATATTATTTTACGGCCATACGTGGCTAATATTATTTGTAGATTATATAGATAAGCCACTTGCATGTGCTACACAGAAAAAAACGCCCCTTGCCCTGAATGTGCGTGGAGTTGCCAGACCGCGCATCGCGGCAACTCCTTTCTTGCCTCGCTTCTCTAATGCTTTAGATTTTGAGAGTCAATTTCGTTTCAAAATGCCCCGTGAAAATGCCTGGAATTTCCGTTACGTCGTGATAGAGTGGTATTGTTAAGTTTGGTGTTGAGGTGAGATGTGGAGTAAGTAGTGAGGTGAGGTGAGGTGAGATGAGATGAGAGGTGGTCGCACAGCTTAGTGGGAGTGGTGTGATAGAATCTTTTTTTCAAGAAAAAGAAAAAGCTAATGCAAGGGTTCCTTGCGTGTACCACATATACCTCACCGTTCAGTGACTGTCCATCGTCTCTTACTGGAGCTGAAGTCGCGCAGACGTTCGGCGTCACCGGGTGGTGTGGGTGCTCCCCATAGACCTCCGTTGCCAGTGCCGGTCCGAAGATGGGGAACTGCGTCTGTGTTGAAATTATCGTGCTCCTCCTCGTGGGGTTGATGTAAAGCCTGTTGGTCTTCAATGTTGGTGTCGGAGGGTGCTCTCTTTCCATCAATTATGGCGGTGGTCGCACGAGCCAGCTTATCAGGATCGATGAGCGATGTCGCGGGCTCCTCGGCCTTATGCTTGGTCTCGTCTACCTGCTTATTTTCAGCAGCGGGTTTCTCGTGGCTAAAATTCAAGAACATGGGCGTTTCCGGTTCCTCGTCCTGCTCCTTATCATCTTGCCGCGGACTCCACAATCCCCATGTACCAGAACCTGAGCGATCGGGTCGGGTGACTGAGAAACTGGACGTCCCACTCCCAACGGTAACGCCTTCGCCAGTAGGATTGTAAATGGATGGCCTCATGGCTAACACTGTCCCTCCTCCCGAAGACCGTCTCATGCTACCCAAGGACGCATTAGCTGAGTGATCTCGGGTATTGTTAGATGGGTTTCCATAGTGAGAGCCGAAGTTGATTTCTTTTAGCGCCGAAGTGTAGCCGGCACTGACGCGGGGGCGTATGTTTGGCTTCGACAGAGATGCGGAGCGATTGTGAGTTGTAGTTGAAGTCGTGACGAGATGATCGGTATTAGCAAACAGCTTCAGGTCGTACATCTCCGGGAAAGTCGCTCTCGACATCAAATGAGCCGTGTCTAGGGATGACAGCGACTTTTGTCGAGTGAGGCTGATATTTTGGGAGTCAAAACCAGCTCGTCTCTGGGCCATGGTCAAAGAAGACATGGCCACATCGGCGAGCACTGGCTGTTGTGTGATGGCGCCGATGAGGGCATTGCAACCAGCACCGTGGGAGACAAGCACAACAACGTCCTCGACGTTGTCTTGGTCGTCTTCAGTAGCGTTTTCCGGCTCTGGCGCTTGAGAGGAATGCGCCATCCTAGTCACCATGTGCCCCGGGTTCTCAGTTGAGCCGTACCAGTCGACCAACCGCCTCAATCCTCTCCGGAACCTCTGATGCATAGAGGCCCATTCTTCTGGTAGCATTCCTCCATCACCCCAAGCTAAACTCTCTCGCGAAGAGTCCCACTGATAGTCTACAGACACACAAGCGTCCCGAGCATGACCTACGTACCCCCTGGGTATGGGCTCAGACGTGGAAATCGCGTAAGACGGGACAGGATGCACGTAGCCGTGTGCCCGGCGATGACCATGAGCTGCCCCTTGAGCTCCCGTATGGTTTGAATATCCGTTGGTATGGCCTCCATGGTCCGGGAGGCTGCCGGCAAGATTAGACATGGTGTCAAAGGCAGAGGTGCCATGGGTGCTGTGGCCCTCGGGTGTGCCCAAGTCCCCACTGTGACTATGGCCAGATAAGTTGCCCCATAGGTGACTCGACGCGCTGGAGTGTATGCGATGGTGGTAATGAGGGTAGTCGTGATAGCTCGATCGGCGGAGCAGTTCGGCCTTTGCGGTAGCCAGCATCAGTGCCGATTCCGGAGGCGGTGTGATGTGCTCGAAATATTCGGGAGACAGCCATTCGCCCAGGAACGCGTCGAGCCGAAGGACGGACTTCTCGAATATATGACCCTCTCCCTTATGTTCATGGGGAGTCGTCGAGACGGGGGTGGCGACGTCGGGCCGTGACATGGTCGGGGCAGAATTCGAGAAGGACGATGCTTGGGTGAGCCGTAGAGTGCCTGGCCGGGACGGCACAGGCTCGGCAAGGTTGGAAGGCGTTGACGACGATACGGAACTCGAAGCTAGGCCAGCGCTTATGGCGATGGAGGTCTGCACACAGCGAAGAAAGGGGGAGCTGTGGAGGACGATACGAAAACGACGGCGCTTCGGGGCGGACGGTGACGCAGACGAAGACGAAGCCGAAGATGGAGACGACGAAGGCTCGGAGGGAGCTTCGGCAGCAACGTCATCTCGCAGGATGGCAGCGATACGCGCACCTACTCTTCGGGAGTGCATCCAGCCCCCGTAGGTGAGAGGGGGATCGTATGGGGTCGGCGAGGTCAAATGCCATTGTTTGTCGGCGGCATCGAGTCGATTTCCGTGCCTGCAAGGCATCGACAGATCTGGTCAACGTAACGTCGGGCGGGGAACAGGGACGAGCGTGCGGCGCAACTCAACTCACCTAACCACGAAGATGTAGGCCGGGGGGCGCCCCATTCTCTTCTAGCACCAGCAGTCGGGCAGTCGAGGCTGGGAGACTGAGGAGATTAAGTCGAAGTAGAGAGCAGTTTACATGAGAGTATGAGAATTGTTTGCTAACTTCTCATTCGTCCTGTGATTATTTTTACCATATTTTTTGGGTTGTCTGAGATTGTCTTATTATATTGCATGTTTAGGTATGAAAGGGTGCAAGCTACGGTGGATGGCATGTGATTTTCTTGCGCGCTATAAAGTCCGGGGTGCTGAAGGACAGTGCCACATGTAGGTAGCTACCCCTCACGGTGACTGCATGTCAATTACAGTGCTTAACTCCGTAGGTAGGCAGCCTTATAAAACCCAAAATAGAGCAGACGAACGCCGACTGTTCTGGACGGTGGGTACATCATCGGTAGTGCACTGCCAGTAGTCCGAATACCTCCACGCGTTGCGCGCACGTGTAGCTACTAGCGACACGCAAGGCCGGGAACAAAAGCAGACAAAAGTGCAAACTAATGTAATTATTTGGCGCAATTGTTATCACACAGGGTAAGCCATGACAAATCCATATGTCGGGTACCTATTTCAATTTCCAATCAGTGAAACATGCGCCAATCAACATAAAGCCGCAAGGCATCCTTCATATGTCTACAAACAGGTACGTTATAAATGTCTCTATGACAGTGTGGGGAACGTTACAATGCAGTACCTACAGAAAAGTCCAGATCTGGGGTCTTCAATAATCTGATCTATCTATGCTATATTAGGCATAGACTGACGTAGAGCTTCAAGCTTTGTGGCGCATTGAACGTTGCGGGCATCAGCTCAAGTCTTCAGTGGCTGGTGAAAGCAAATACGCCCAACACATCGAATGCAATCTATAAGAAGATATTATCACCATATCACCACTAATTTGAGAACACGCACGTTTGTTTATCCGCTGTTCTTATATAGGAGAAACGATCCATTTAGGATCAAACTGGTGAGATGCTTATTGTTTTCACTTTTCATCATATGCACGAGCTTATAATAAGTTACAAGCTGACGCTTGATCCTTGCTTCGCAACGATAGGAATTCCAAGCCAGTAGACTTTAAGAATCTCGACAATCAACCCTTGGGAACGTCTCTGAGGAACGAAGAGAGGGTTCTCCAAGGGTGGAACGCCACGTCCATCACACCTGTTCTACTTAATCGTGCACATCTTAAATTTTCACTTTGAATCAATTATACGCAGTAGACTCTTATAAAAACCAAAAATAATTAGTATCGCTGGATAGGTATTTCTTTGCATGGTCGGATAGTATACGTGTATTTAGAATTGAACTCGAAAACATTGAACCGTAACGTAAAAAGTCAAAAAGTGTGGGACAACACGGTACAGTCTGATTAGTGGGTTGCAATTGTGGCAGTACTACGAAAATAAAGAAGACTTGATGTTAAAAAGCATTATAGTTAATTAGGACTTGGCTAGTTTCTTTCCCGGTACTCTTGGGTCTTGTGCATCTTTAGAGGGATATTGTTATTGAGCAAAGGGGAAAAAACACCAGTTAAGAACAAATCCAGGCAGTGGCAGCAATACGCCTCGTAGGCCATTTATATGATGTCGCTGGTATAATACAATCCCAATATCCAGGGGCTATTCCATGTAATAACACTTATTTACTACATACAACTTGCTGTTTAAACTTCCAATGAATACGAAAAAGTACCAAATAGTGTCATCTAAATATAGTGGAGTCTCAATAGAGTTATCGTTGATGCGATTCTCATACTCAGTTACCTGTATTCATTCTAGTTTTCGTGTTTGCGTTTACTCGATCCTTCAATCCTAGGGAGCAATCTATGATAATAGCGATACGGACCTGAATAGTTAGGGCTAGGCTAGGCAAAAGGAACGAAGCCCCCGTATACTTAAACCTAGATCGCTGCTAGAAGAACTAGACTAAATGGCCTCCTTGACGTTCAAGTGGATTATTGCAATATCGAATACTACTTCGAGCCCTGGTTTCCTAATCCTTATTTTACTGGTGCGTGCTGTCAGAAGATAAGTGCCACGGCAGAGACCCGTCTACAGCCAGAAAATAATTAAGGCTCAATAGGGGGATCCGATCACTTGTATACACACAATCTATTAGCTCTACACTTTAAGGTAGCCTTGAAACAGTCCCCTGATGCATGCGTGGAAAGTTAAGCAAAAATATGTTCTAATATCACATGGAGCATGGTTTTGGTACTGCTGATGAAGTGTAACAAGGGCCAGAAAACCAGGGCCTGGAAGTGTATTTAATATTGCAATAATCTTCTTGGGCGTCAAGGAGGCCATGCAGGTCTGCGTTCCTCCCTTGAGCCTTCGTGGCTAACCTAGGTCTATATACACGAATAGCTTCGCTCTTGTCCACCTAGATAATTCAGGTCCGTATTTGCTATTATCGTGGCCTTGAGCAAACACGGTGAGTTACATGATATCGCCAACCTGACCCTAGTAGACGGGTAGTTTCATTCCTCTACCTAAGGGCCAGTCCGTGTTACATGAAAAGAGACGCACCCAACAACCAAGAGACTCAGCACAACTCAGTAAAGATAATATATCAGTAGCATTCGCAATAAATGGCACCTACTGGGGACAGTGTAGACCACGGGATCAGAGTTGATTTCGTGTTAATGTATGTCCACAACCATTGGTCGCCAATCCAATAGCTGTCAAAAATGAGTCTTTTATAATAAAGACCGGAGAACTAGGGCTTGGAATAGTATTCGATATTGCAATAGTCTACTAGGCCGTCCAAGAAGCCATAGAATTTAAATCCTGTCTTCCAGCCCAGGCGGCAATCTAGGATTAAGCATAAGAATGGCTTCGTTCTTGCCGGCCTATTCAAGTCCATATCACTAGTATCATATTTTCCTGTAACATTGAAGGATCGCGCAAACACGACAATAAGACTAAACACTGGCTAAATATACGAAACACCGCCTTGCAGATTGTTACTGCCTGGTATACAAGTAGTTGCGATCCCAGTAATACTCAGTGGCTGGTCCAGGTGACAGCCAGGATGGTAACAGCAGATGAGCAAGTTACCACCAAGATTTTCTTGGTAGTTGTAGGTCAGAGGACTGATCTTCGATGGGGATCCGTCCTAAGGCTAGCTTGCGCAGAAGAAAAGGTCCACATCTGGTTTCCCCATCACGCCGAACAGGTTTGATCTCAATTAATAGACTTATTATAATGTCTACTATGGAAATAGACAACATTGACGATGATCCAAGTATGTTTCATATTTTGTATACTACAAAAATCACCATCAAAAATGTGGGAGAGAAATTTGCTGCTAAACTCCTTGGCTTGTTCCAGGACAGCTTTCTTGTCTAGGATGCTGAGACTCGACGCATCGATGACCTAAAAACTCAATCTATGGAAATAGATGATAAAGTCGTCGGTTTCGAAGCCTTTCATAAACTTGGCAGCTGTTATAATAGAGCATATTTTGAGGGGACACCAGTACCAGATCCTGTTCACAGGATCGCAAGGAATCGGGAACAATACCTAATCACTGCGTTCAACGCCAAAATCAGGAGCTAGCCTCGAGCTCTTGAATGTCTTGGACACGACAGCAAGCTGCAGGATGCGAGTTATGGCAAGTATTACTCAGATGGATTGTTCGTTTAAGTCGCCAGTGTTGTGACCCCATAAAGCGCTCACGGCTTCGCTCAAGATTAAACACACTTCACTCTCCTTGACTTATTGCTTGATAAAACTGACCAGCATATTTTGTCAGCTGTGAAACATGATTTGATCAAATGGCGCCTTGGTAAAGTTAGCAGAGCGGTTAGCGAAAGCTACCGCACCAATAGTAATGCTGGCTTTGCTGAATAAATTCCCGGTCGTGTGGCCCGTTTTAAACGAAGATAGAGCAATTAACCGGAGCGACTTTACTCCAAATGATACCGCCCTACATATTGTACACCCACCATGCCATGCCTTGAGCCGCCCGGATAAAAAGATCCAGCCAACAACAAAGGGTGCCTTACGATCCCCCCTGCAGGAAGTAAGCTTTATACTTAAACATCGTTATATATGGTGGGTTAATGTAGCCTTCATTGCTTTGTTATGCTTGATGTGGCTTTCTCAGCAGAGGCCACAACCAATCCCGTTGCTATATCTAATCTCATAGCAAAGCCAGTCTCGTAATAGATATCAGCGCTCGAATCCCATACGTTGTGATCTGCCGCTGCAAGAGTTCTGGTGCTTAAAAGGGTCTTCGTTTTGGACACCTTGATGGTCAATTCGTCGATGTGGCTGTTTCTTGGCAATTAACGAAGTTGGTAGCCCAATCGCAGCCAACACGGGACCACGCCGGACATACAGATCCTTCTGTCTCCAAAACGTATGCCCTATATTATAGCACGAAATATATTGGCAGTTTGATTCTCCGCGAATGAGCTCAATTTTTACATGGCCTAAAATAGAAGGTACCGTACAACGTATTATAGCGCATACCAGACATCTTGGCGACAACATACCAAACATCTTGGCAACAACCTAGAACAGAAGTTATGAAAGTATTAGCAGACAAAAGCCAGATTATAGGCAATTCAATGCCCACCAGACACCAAGATATGGGGTTACAGCGGTTGATAGGTTAGCTGCCCCAACCAACCTCTAAGAGTTGTAGAAATCGAATACCAAGAAACCTCGTTCCTCTTCCTTCCTAATTAGGTACTCTCGGCCTATCAACGATTATGCCAGCCTGAAGAGAGGGTCGAGCGAGCCCACAGCGAGTGATGGTCGCCTGGTCATTCGGCGTTGTTGAGTTTCTAACTTGATAAACCGGGCATGCAAGTTTCTACCGGTTACTTACAAAGCACGTATTGCACAGGATCATTAACGATAACCGGAGAATTTCAAGGTTCTCCGTAAAGCTAGAAACGCATGTTACCATTAACAGTGGCTTAAAGTCCACGTGAGAATTCCTGCTAGGGGCGGCTGCCGGCCCGGTCTATGGACTAGAAACAACACGGACTAGAACGTTGTTGTTGGGATGCCGAATCTGTAGATAGGGCTGATCGAACCTGATGCTCTGGACCTTGACTCGACATGTTGCTAAACTTGAAGGGGTGTGAAAGGCGCGAGTTGTTAACCGAGCTGGGTCGGCCTGGAGTTACAGTAGCTTATCTAGGTATCCAAAGCTACGTGCCTTTTGAGGACTCTCCTGCCGATACTATCAAAACCCGTGATAACGTCGCCCGGCCTATTGGGGCGGATTAGGAAGGAGAAAGTTAGCGACAGCTGGTCTAATGTAGGCTCTGTTTTGGACAGAGACAATGGTAGCGTGATGCGAGTCACGATACTGGAGCTGGATAAGTATAAATGACCAGACGTGTTCTCCTTCAGTCTGGCAGTTTGTAGCAGAATCATCGACTCATCTTGCTTTCTCCCTAGCTTTGACAATATCAACGCCTCTTTCTCCCACGTATTGTCTTCAGAACGCTAGACATGGAGCTCACCAGGTTTCTCACCTTCCTGGCAGCGGTCCTGCCCGTTGTCTACGGTGCCCCTTCGCCCGTCGCGAACAGCCTCCACCCCGAGATCCTGGCCGCCATGAAGCGCGACTTGGGTCTGGACGCTAAGCAGGCCACTGCTCGTGTCGCCCGGGAGGTCGCGGCCGCCGGTGTCATCGAGCAGCTGCGTAGCTCGACCGGTGCCTCGTTCGCCGGCGCTTGGCTCGCCGAGGACGGCACGCTTAACGTCGGCGTCACTAGCGAAGCCTTGGCCGCCGATGTGACCAATGCTGGCGCCACGCCGGTGATCGTGGCCAACGGCCTCTCTAAGCTTGAAGAGGCCAAGAAGGCACTTGACAACCAGGACATCAGCCAAGCCAAGACTCTCGCTGCGACCGACTCGGGCATCGCGGCGTATTACGTCGACGTCGCCGCCAACAAGCTCGTCCTGGAGGCACTCTCCGGCAGCACCGCCCACGCCGAGGCGCTAGCCGCGCAGGTCGGGCTCGTCGCGTCCGAGTTCGAGGTGAAGACAGTTGAGGCGATGCCCACCACTTTCGCCACGGTCCGCGGCGGTGACGCCTACTTGATCAACCGAGCCGCCCGGTGCTCCATCGGTTTCTCGGTCACAACCGGCTTTGTTTCGGCTGGCCACTGTGGTACCGTCGGCAGCTCTGCCACTACTAGCGCCGGTGCGGCTCTGGGAACCTTCTCGGGTTCAGTCTTCCCTGGCAGCGCTGACATGAGCTACATCCGCACTGTCTCTGGAACCACCCTCACCGGCCAAATCAACGGCTACGGCTCAGGTAACCTGCCTGTGTCGGGCAGCACCGCGTCCGCCGTCGGATCCAGCATCTGCCGCTCCGGCTCCACCAGCGGTGTCCACTGCGGTACAGTCCGCGCCCTGAGCGCGACGGTCAACTATGCCGAAGGACGTGTCACCGGCCTCACCCAGACCAGTGTGTGCGCCGAGCCCGGCGACTCGGGCGGTTCCTACTACACCGGCGCCCAGGCCCAGGGTGTCACCTCGGGAGGTTCAGGTGACTGCACTGTCGGCGGCACGACCTACTTCCAGCCCGTCAACGAGATTCTGTCGACCTACGGTCTCACTCTGGTCAGGTCTTAATTAGCCAGTTGTCACGGCTGTCGGCACCACCCGAGCTAAGGCGGATCTTTGAAATGTTTGGACTTTGCCGAGAGACATTATTGGATATCGATCTCTCCTTTAGGCGGGTTTAAGATCAGGTTCAACAGGTTCGAGAAGCAGGCGCTAGCAGGTGGTAGCAAAAGTGGCACACAACGTGGACCTGTATTTAACGTTTGAATTAAATAAAAAAAAGACTTACAAGGTGTCTGCAGTCTCAACATAGATGTGAATATGAAGTACTAGTATAAAAGTGCTCGTGTAAAAATTGCGCTAGTTAAAAAGTCCTACTAGCCACTAGCCACTAGCCACAAGAATCTAAGTGTGGCTAGGTGTTAGTCCCCTCTGTCGTCTAAATCGCGGCCAATCATTATGCAGGTATATAAGTAGCCATATGCTTCACAGGTACCTAAGCTTCGACCTAAATGTAGAATTGATGCGGTCCACAACGACATCGCTCCTACTCACCAATGTCGATTCGTTAACTTTGCCTCGTAATTCTCATTTAATTTTATGGCTTTCATCCTACTTCTTCTTCTCAGTAACGATCAGTGCTAGAAGCACTTGTGCCTTTCTGGCTACTTCAGGGGCACTTTGTTCAGGAGTACTGCGTGTCAGTAGAACCCCCACACCCGCCCCCTTCACTCATTCCCGTCTGAACGATGGAATCCGATGATCAAAATTCCAGTCTTAGAATTTTTTATACCAACACTTCAACGCTCGTATGCAAAACTTGTAGATCCAGCTGGTTCCTGATTTCAATTTCCTATCTGATGATAATAGACGTGCCAATCACGATATCCCAAACGTCGATAGACTGGTTAGCTCTATTAATACGTGGTCAAGCGTCTCCTAAGCGACTGGCACATTACGATAAAGGCAAGGTCAGAGTTTGGAATAGTAATCACTTCAGCACCAATCTTGTCCTGTTTTAATATCTTCGATCTCTTGAGTTCATATGTGGGGCTAGCAAAGATTATTTCTGCCCCAGATTATCCATGACCTGCCTCGGTTATATGCTAAATAAAAGCTGTATTAGAAAATTAGCGGAAGTAGATAGGGAAGTTTGTGATACAGATAGAATGTGGTGGTGTGTCATCGTTACTCGAACTATAATTAAAAGTTTCAGTGCTATTTGCGAACTAAAGTCAAGATTCAACGTCTTTCCCGATTTCTCGAGACTTAAACTATTCGTGGGGGTTCGCCCAATCCGCTACGATCAGGAAAACGAAATATTACAAATCACTCGTAGTCAGCAGCTTGTCGTACTCTAGTGGTAAGGCAGCTGGAAGAACAATAGAGAGATTGGAAAGCGAAGTGGCTCTAGCTAATCTTACCAACCACCGAATTGATAGTCACCAGTGCCTCTGATGCCTACCATTTTCTTCTCTTTCTTTTTCAGATTAACCATGATTCCCGAAAATTCATAGGATTATTTGTATATCGCACATCGAAGGTTATATCCGAATGCCTTGCGAAAATACTGCCTCTATTAGCGTTACATTTGAAACAACCAGCGTATCGATATTCCTATCGATGGTAGCATGACTATCGACATTAATAATCGAGTCCAACAAATTTTCGGCGCATGTATTACGCTCTTGTTGGATGACCTTGCTCTTCTTCTAAAAACCGGTAAATCAAGCTTAATAGATTTACAAGCAGCACAAACACTAGCGATAACTCTGTCATATAAACCTACCAACGAAAGCGTTGAGCATTCGTCGAGTATTTTAAGGATATGAGCGGAGGCATTGCGTTTGATCGACAGCTTAATAAGAAGGCATGCGTAAGATTTTTGGAGGACGAAGTAATATTTGCGAAGATAGTGTGCAGGAGGTCCTAAAAGAAGCTGGCTGCTTAGCTAGATATCACGACACATTAGCTGATATTGTACGTATACAGACTTCTTTTTAAAAGTTTATATATACACTTTATATAGTATTTTAGACTTATTATATAATGATTAGCAATACTCAGAGACAAATGGATATCATAGGCCGTGTGCAGGTAGGAGAAACCAAAACCCCAATAATGTACAGAAACGCCGAACCACTCTGGTTTTTAGATAAGAAATATTTAATCCGAGCCCTCATAGCGCCTTGAGTTTTCCTTCGGCAGAAAGCTCCGCGGCTTAGTAACAAATCCTTCCATGGCTTCCTTAGACTGATGCGGATTTAATTTCTCTTCACTCTCGGCACGATCCCTGAGTCCCCGGCCCATGCCCCATGAGCAATTTTGCTTGTTACCGGCAATGGCGGCGTCGGTATTGCTGTCGCTCGATACCGAGATGGTTGTCGTAGCGTAAATTTTGCTGCCGTGCTCGGCCTGTTTGGGATTCTTGCCGTCGCTGCTGCAGTTTACGGCTGCTTCCTCGTCATCCTTTTGGATGAAGGTCGTGAGAGATATGTCGCCGTACTTGTTCGCAACCGCCCTACGCTCCTTGAACATGCCCGTACTGCCGATGGTGCGGGTGAAGGCGTCGTCGGAGAGCGGCATGGTCGATCGCGGTGTCCAGATGCCAACTTTGTGGGCCACCGTCCGGAATAAGGGGCGTAGTGTCGCGAGGGAAGCGGCCGTGATGGCTAGACCCTGCTCTGCTGTTGACCAGATGGCAATATCAACCGTTGCCCCTATGGATTGTATTAGAATTGAGCTATAGCTTGAATGTAGGAGGTCAGTCCTTACATAAAAAGTCGGGATCCAAAAAGGTATTAACGTAAGCAAGTCGCACAACAACAGCAATACTTGCTCTGAAACTATGTTAGCAGCCGTTCATTTGCAGAAGGGTATTAGGTCTTGGGAACGTACACAACACCAATACCAAGAATGGGTATCAAGGCAATTTTGGATCTCCGACCGATTTGAAGAGTAAAGACAAGAAACATGGGTAATATGGCGAAGGTAAAGTCACAGATGACGCTGAATGCGCTGTAGAGATAAGTGAGAGCGGCAATGATATGCGGATCTATGCACCATCCTCCCCTAATGCTCTTATCCCAGAAGAAGGTGACGGGGTTGCATTGAAAGAGAGTGACGAAAAAAAAGACAATGCCGGAAGCGACCGTAAATAGCATAACGACATAGATGATGTAGTGGTGCATCTTCGAAACCGTCAGTCGTAGAAGGAAAACACCGATCGATATTTTCGAGGCGATCATGGTCACGCAGTACCAGATGTAACAAAACCACCAATACTATAAGCTCGATGGTCAGTAATTACCGCATTGCCGCGTTGCTTATCGTCGGACTAACCTTCATCGCCTCTTCGATATCTTCGGTGCTAAGATCCGTAAAATGTCGGCCCGTTCCATAGTGAACACCTGTGATAGCAGCCGAACAGAAAAGAGTAAAGGAAATCTGTGATAAGATTGTTAGAAAGATTAGCTGATGGGTGCTTGCTTCGGGTGACTAACAGCCGCAAAACTCATGAACCAGTCATCGAGACCCCAAGCTCTCACGATCACCAGCCGAGTGTATATTCTTAAGCTGATAGTTATAACGGACGCGGTCAACAGAGCAACACAAACAGCGAAGACCTGCGGCCCACGATTCGGAATATCGGTCATTTTGACAATTTATCCCCCAACTGAGTGAGCTGTATCAACGAGTCTTACACATGTATCAAGGAAGAAGAAAAAAGCATGATGCCTGACAATGTCTAGAAGATGGATCCGGTAAATAGACATGTGAGCGTTTCCGATATGCTGGGGGAATGCACCCTTTTTCTTTGTGGATGAGCACTTCACTTTCGACCTAACATAGTCTATAATACAGTATATTGTAACATAAACTCAACGCCTTCTAGACTAAGCGGCTGGTTGACACCGTTCCCAGCAACCGGACAAATGTGCCTTTTGGGGAAGTGCGCCGTGACCTCTCGAACCGTTCGGGTTCATCCGCGTCCTCGCCGAGTGGAGAGTTCCGCCGTAGCTAGAAACGGCTCTCCCTCCGCAGGGTCGAAGTGTGGGCGAAAAATGGTGCGATTTATGAGTAGAGCTCTATAGTCTGTATTTTACAGAGCTATCTCCGTCTGTGTGTCGGTTGGTGCGGCGACTAATAGAGGTAGTGCAGACACTACTAAGTCAACGGTCAGAAATGGCCATCTAGCGCCCGACAGGTCCTCTGTTAACAGAAGACGGCGTTCCTGTCAAAACCGGCGCTGTACTGTAATACCGTGACTTGAAACACACGCAACATTGATGCCCGACTCCTGAGTTGTGCATGGCGATGATCGATGTGGCTTTATGCGAGTCTTCTCCCGTGCCGGTCCGTGCGAGTTCAGATCCGAGCAAAATCCGAGGCGGCGGATGGGCTATCATAGGGGCACGGTCCTGCCGCCGGCACATGCGTCGCTGTGCGCTTGTGGCGATGTTCACTGAGGTTCATCAATTCGACTATCCCATGCGAGGCGCTGAGGGGAATAGATGGCGCCTTTACCAACCAACACCTACCCATGCAGGGGTAGTAGAGTGCGACATCTATTCCACTCAGCGCCTCACCAGGATAGTGATCACCATTTCGGTCCGCGGCCGAGCCATACCCAGTGTTCTTGTTAGTGAAAATTTTCCAAATATTGCATTGCAGCGTTCTTATCAAGATTAATACACGACATATTCCCCGGGTAGTTGTGCATCTGCTCTTGCTTTATGGATAGCTTCCCCGAGTTCTCTCCAAGTGATTAGCTCTTATGATCTGCAGTGGCCATTGCGTATCCATGACTCGGGCGAAGATGATGTTTTTTAGGGGCAAGGGTGCACTCGAAACGCCGCAAGACCAAGCAAACATAGGTAAGCCCTACTTACGAAATGCACTCAAGCATATCTCGTCTTTGAATAGGGCTTCGAAAACCTATATCCAATGATGCCTCGCTAGTATACTAGAAACTAGGTAAATAAAGACCTTCGAGTTTCTTTACCATATCTGGATTCTTAATCATCACACTAGAACGTTAGCCGAGCTAGATGAAGCTATCCACCGGCGCTAAATAAGGTCTGGCTAAATCATACCCGGTAGATGTTGATTGCATCTTGGGGGAAGAAGAGAAAGGGGCGTTGTCACCTATTCGGCGAGGTTTGCGAACATGGATTTCCACTATCTAGGCATGAAATTGGCCCTTTCTGGCAGTCGCTCCTACGTCCCATGCTTAATATCGTGGAGCTTGTCTGCCTGTGGTAAGATAGATAAGCACTACTCAACACATCCCCCAGTGATATCCGAACTGTCGGTAAGATACCAGATGCTTGGGACGTCGACGCAGGTGATTATCGGCCCGCTAAACGTTAGGCTGAGGCTCCTCTAGCCGTGTCTGGCCGGAGGTATACTCCTTTGACTGTTTAATTCTAACCCAAAGGGGCCTTTCACATAGCCACCTGCATCAAAAATGCGAATGGCTTTCCCAAAGCATAACTGGCGTGGAACTAGTAGGCTACCGAATCTGTCCGAATAGAAACGTTCGACGATAGACTTTAATTTCGTTATGAGTGTATTCTGTACTGTGGAATACTGTACTATACGTTACGTATTCTCAGCTTCTGTACTCCAGTTCCTGGTGACTGGACCTAAGTCGGCAACAAGACTGATTGTCTGTGATAGTCAGATCCCGTATGCTGACTGTTGGTTATTAATTGTGATGCCGACTCAGTCACGCCCGTGCGCCAGAATACGGGGTATAAACGCGTTCGGGATTCTGATCAGGAAGAGAAGGAGAGATTGTAGACCTGCAGGTTGAACTAAGCTAAATGATATTTTGCTGTGTTATAAACGTGCCAATACTACCAAACGCAATCCCTAGCTAAATGTCACAAGCCATTTCTAGACTCCAAAGATGACAGATTCGGGAACTAGGACCAATAACTGCCGAAAAGCCGACAAAAGCAGCACGTTGCATTATTGGCGGTGTTGGACCGAGAAATATAGAATAGGCAAAATGGAAAACCCCATCCATTGCTTGACTCAGCTCTTTGGCAAGGGCTTACGCTCAAGGGCTCAGAACAAGGGTTCATATTCAGCTAATAATTCTTTTCCGGTCTAAAGGGTCGATATTTTCCTTTTGCTAGTTGCAATGTAACCTCATCCCCTGTCCTCTATCCATACACGTACTTTTGTGTCTGCAATCTAGTCTAACCCCTCTTTCTATTGGGCTTCGATTCTAGGCCTCCCCTGCAGACAGCTATAGCCACGTGATTCTCGCCGATCAATAAACTGCCGGCTTCTAGACTATGTGTCTTCACGGGTTCCTGGCAGCCCTTGACGTGTGACAGCTCTGATGGCTGCACGCGTCATATTGAGACGTCATCATTTCCTTGATATCACCAAATGACAATGATTCATGTTGCAAGCTATCCTTGCTCACCCAATCAACCAGAGTTAATCAGTAGCATGCTAGGGAAACACAAATAAATCCGCCACTCACTGAAGAACGTAGTGGCGTATCTCTGAATACGAGGAACCGTGAGTTTTTTTTTTTTTTTTTTTAAAAAAAAAAAGAAGAAAATTGTGATTTCTGCTTGATGATATTGAAAGCATAGGAAGCTTTTTGACGGCGGTGGCAGATATGTGGAGAATATATTGATGAAGGCTGCACTAATGGGCTATGAGACAAGTGCATGATTTTGCTTAAGTTTAATTCCCCCCTAAATATATTGCGCAATTTTGTTAGAAGAGTCCATTTTAAGATTTCACCTACGGTGACTAAAAACGTGTATAGAACATGGAGAGCAACTTATGGGCCATCCTTCTATACTAGCTATACTGACCTGGCCCCTGATAAACGGACCGTTGTTAGGTATTCTGGGCGCGCCAACTCATGGCCCACCGCGCAAGAAGTATCTCGTCTCCAGATAGTCTGTAGTCTGTACATCTGTACTTACACTAAAAACTTCAGTGCGAGAGCTATCTTCTGGCTCGTGCGCTGAGCCTTGTCGAGCGCGGTACTTGCTAAAGTCTGGTTCGCCGGGGTATAGGTCAGTATTTCTCGGCTGTTAGATTTATCGATAATAGGAATTAGGTAAGAATATGGGTCTATTTGTGGCCTTTTACAAAGAGAGGACGATTGATCATGGCCGTAAGCTATAGCTACAATTTGATATACTTGTAGTGTAGCTGTAAGAAGGTTGAATGGTGAGATTGATCTGCGTTTAGAAGTGTTCTTGACCGACAAAATGATTGCCTGATATACTTATGTAACGTCTTTACCAAAAAGACTACCAATGCGAGCCACAGAGGAGGTACCTTGGACTTCGAAGAGTCTTGTCCAGCTTCTTCTGCAACCAACAGCTTGCAGTGAACTTGATCGGCTTTAATTCTCTTTGTTGGCAACTCATGGATGATAATGACTAAATCAATCGCTTCGACATATGCTGACTGCATCAACAGTTTAGCCACCTTTTGCAATTCTTCTGGTAGACTGAGGCATAAATTTAGAATAAAAGTTACTGCAGAGAACCACCATTAAATTCAATACTGGAAAAAGCGCTACTTTTGTTGAGAAAATGGTCGTCTGAGACTGGTAATTCATATATGAAACATTACTGGTGTTATAGAAGTGTCTGCCCAGAGCTATGAAAGATATCATTACTGAATAATAAATCCAAGGCCTCAGACCTTTATAAATCGGTTGGAAGGATTTCTGCATCGCTGATTACAAAATGGGCAAGCTTAAATGGTCTTTGAGAAGTAACTATTATGTTGGTTATGTTATTATTTAGTAATTCCTCAACGATGTTCATGCTTAGCTAACGTCCTGTCATAGGAATAGGTAATTTCTCAGACTGAAACGACTTGATAGCTGGTCAATTCAGGATGCCACTGTCAAAAATCTAAGATGTGTAAACGGCCTGAGCAGTTAAGTCTATGGATGTTGACTCTATGGGCTAGTACTATGGGAAGAACCAAGATATAGCACATGCTCACTTATAAATCTTCTTCGTTTTTGAAAATAGGCCAACGGTCATCGATACAATGCTTAAAAAACTTCGCAGCACAACCATAATTATCGCAAATGTGCCCACTGGCTTATCTTCTGAATAGCTATATTTCCACGAGTTGATCCGGGCCCTCCTTACCAAAGCCACTTCGTTTCCGACTGAAGGTGGCGAAGGGGAGGATTTCTAGCGGAAAGACCGGAGCATAACCACCGACCTGCCAACTCATTACAGACAGAGGAATAACCACCCATGTGTAGAGATGTGACACTAAACTTTTGATGTTTATGATTCGCTTATATTAATCTTGAATAATGAGCTTGCAATGCTTTTTTGTCTATAATGAAGTCGATTCAGGATGATCTGACGAACTCTATGGAAGAAACGCTCTGAATCAAGGTGTCAACTGTCAGGCATCATCGCATTGACGCCCTTCATTGCCCCAATCGCATCATTCTGAGTCCAATGACTCGGGACCATATTTTTGGATGGTTTGCATAATAGAACAATGCTTCATTGCTTCGCCTTGATTGTATGAGTCGATCCTATAGTTGACGAAGGAATTGGGATAAGCACTATGACTAGAGGTCATACCCGGATGTGTAGGGTTGGCATTTGGGCCCCCATGGGGGCCCGCCAAGAACCCATGGGCTAAGTTGGGCTGGGCCCAAAGCCCGTGGGCTCTGTTGGGCTGGGCCCCCAACTAGGCCCCCAAGCTAAAGGTAAAGTAGATCAAAAATTTAATATATCAAATATTTAATTTAATTATATACTAATTATAGTACTAATATATATAAGCAAAACTAGCTAATAAATATAAAAAAAATTTTAATTTTTTTATTTTTTTTTATGTTTATATTTTTTTTGCTTAAGCTTTTTTTGTTTAATATATTTATTGTTTTATTTAACTTTTATAGCTTAAACTATAAAGCATTTATTTTTAATTTATTTTTGCTACTAAATATAACTAGCTAATAAATTAATATTATATTATTTAAAATAATTTTTTAAAAATAAAAAATAAATATTAATATAGTTTATAATTTTTATAATTTTAAAAATTAAATAAAAATTTTTAATTATTAATATTATTTATTTAATATAAATTATAATAAAATTAACAGCTAAAATAAATATTAATAAAAAAATTAATATATTAATTAATATAATATATATTATTTATTAAAATAATAATAATAAATTTTATAGCTTTTATTAATATATTTAAAGCTAAAGCTTAAATTTAAAAATTTAATTAATAAAAATGCAAAATTTTTTAAATAATTTAAATAAATAACGTTTTTTTTAATAAAAATTATATATAAAAGTTTTTTTAATATTTAATAATTTTTTAAAATATTTAAGTTAAAACAAAATTAATAATTTTAAAAGCTTTAAGTTAATATATTTAAAAAAAATTAATAATTATATTATATAATAAACTATAAAAACTTTTTTTAAATATTAATAAGTTTTATTATATAATTAAAAGGTTTTTATAAGTTTTTTATTAGCTATTTTTTTTTATTATAATTTTTTTTTATTATTATTTATTTTTTATTACTTTAAATAAAAAAAGCTTAAATTTATTATTATATTAACTTATAATATTAATATTTTAATGCTAAAAAAATTAATTAATATAATAATTAATATAATAAAATTATAATAATAAACTTACTATAGTTTTAAAAAAAAACAGCTTTTTAATACTTATAAAAAAAGAAATAATTAGCTTGTTTATATTAATAATAAAAAAAAGTATACTTTATTTTTTAATAAACAAAGTCTGGGTATTAAACTAAAAAATAATATATTAAAAAAAACATACAAGAATATTTATATACAAAGCATACAAAATATTCTTGTGTAAACTGCTTGTGTAGCAGGTGCATGCTAGATGCTACCCTTAGAGGGGGTGTTTTTTATTATGCTTACACCTAGGCATGAACCCCTTAAAGGCCCTTATTAAATTGCCAAGCGCAAAAAAAAAATTTCTGCTAACCTTAGTAAACTAATTATATATAAAAACATTTAACCTTAAGCTTCTTTTTTTTTTTTTATTTTTTCCACTCCAGGTTTTTGCAAGCGAGTGCTACGTTTTATAGGATAATTAACTGGTGCAGCTATAACATGCTCTTCGACTGCTAAAAAAGCAACTGTTAAAGAAGCAACTAATAAAAAAGCGATTACTTTGCAAAGCCTTCTCCTACGTTTAAAAACTAGCTGCTTAATACTTGCTGCAAGAATTTCGAAGGGCGGAGTTTTTTTTTTTTTTGCAAGATTTAATTAAAAGCTATATTATTTTTAATACTTATTAATAAGTTCTTAAAAATATTATAAGTAGTATTCGGAGTACTATTAATTATGCTTATAATTTTAACCTTTTTATTTAATAAAATAATTAAAACTATTTTTTTTGCAATTTACTTAATAATTAAAAACTATTTTAATTTTATAAACGTTTTTTTTATTATTATTATTAAAATATTAGTTAGTTTTAACTAG
Organism: Xylaria curta; assembly: GCA_022495235.1. NCBI lineage: Eukaryota > Fungi > Ascomycota > Sordariomycetes > Xylariales > Xylariaceae > Xylaria > Xylaria curta. Next base: position 2,846 of record MU375927.1, on the reverse strand, counting down.
TTTTAACAAAAGCATAGTTTATTTAAACAGATTTTTTTTGTTTTTTATAAATTAAAAGTAAGCTATAAAAATAACAAAATAAATATAATAATGTTTAAAAAAGTTTAATTTATATATTAAATTATTAATTTTATATTTAATAATTTAAAGTTTAATACACTGCTATAAATACTTTTTAAAAAAATTATTTAATAAGTAATATTTATTATATAATTATAAAAGAATTTTATTATTAAAAAAAAATTTTAAAAATTAGTGCTTTTAATTAAACTATTGCTTAGTTTTTGCTACAGCAAAATTTATAGCTAGTTTAACATTTTATTATAAATAATTATAAAAAGCCTAAATTTTATTAAATATATAATTATTTATTTAATTAATAATAAAATTAAAAAGTTTAAATAGTTTAAACTTAAATAACTGTTTATAAAAAATAAATTATATAATTTAAAAATACATAAAGTTTAAGTTTTATTATAAAGCAAGTATAAGTTTAATTTAATTAAATTTAAAATATATATAATTATAATATTTAATTATAATTTTAATTATTTAATTTTTACGCTTTAATAACTTGTTTATTTATAAATAATAAGCAATAATTATTAAAAACTTTATATTTAATACTTTTTATATATTTTTTTATAAATTAAAAATAAACTTATAATTATAATTAAAAATAATTTTTTTTAGAATTTTTTAATTATATAATAATAATTGTTTAATTAAAGCTATAGCTTAGTTTTTAACAGTATATTTTTTGTTTTTAAAAATAAATAATGTTTATTTAAACATATAATATAATATTATTATTATATAATTATATTATTTATAATATAATTAATTAATAAGCTATTAAAACGTACTTATAAATTTAATATGTAATAGTACTAATATAAAATTAATTATAATAATTTATATAAACAAAAAATATTTAAAGCAAATAAAACAAAAGTTACTTATTAGTTTTTATTAATTAATATAATTAAAATTATATTTAAAGTAATATTTATAATACTTTTTTATTAATTATAATTTATAATAAATTAAGTATAATTTAAAGTTTTTTATTATTTATTTTAAACTAAAATAATATTTTTTATTATATATTGCTTTAAACACTTATTAATATATTATATATAAAACATAAAGTTATTTAATACTTTTATGCAAGTTATAAATTAAACCGTTTATAATATAAAAAAAATGCTTGGTTTTTAAAAAAACTATAACGTTCTTATTATTATATGCTTTTTAGTTCTGCTTATAATATAGCTTATTAAAAATTTTGCAGTAGCAAAAATTTATTTTATATGTTAGCTAAAAGTTTTATTTTTATTTTTTGTTTATTATTACTTAAGCTATATGTTTTATTATATTTTATATAAAATTTAATATAGCAAGCTTATTTAATTGCTTTAGCTTGCTTAATTTATTTATAATATTTATTATTATAATAAATTAATTTAATATATTAAACATATAATTAAAATATTTAAATATATAATAAACTTAATAGCTATATTATAATAAATAAATAAATAAATTAATTAAATAAACATTAGCTTTGTTTATAATTAATATATTAAAAAAAGTTTAATTAATAATGCTTTTTATTAATTAATAATTTATTAAAATAATAACTAAACGTTTATTAAAATATATTATTGTTTATAACTTTTTAGTTGCTTATATAAAGCATGCTACTTTTAACTTTAAAAAACTATAGCAAATTTTTACTAACAAAAAAAAACAACTTAAATATATTATAAGCTTTATTTTTATTGCTAATATAAAATTACTTATTTATTTATAGTTTTATTTAATATAAAATATTATAATTTTAAACTTATGCTTACAAGCAGCGTTAATTTAAAAATATAAAACATAGTTAAAATTATAATAATATAAAATAGTTTTATTATAAATAACTTTTTATAAAACACAAAATAATTTTAATTTAACTAATATTAAATTATAATTAATAATACATACGTAATACTTATAACAACTAGAATTTTTATTAACGATTTTTTTTTTTTTGCAACCTTTTATAAGCAGTACAATTTTACAATTTTATAAAAGCTCAGCAAGCTTTACAAAATAAAAGATTAAACTATAAAAAAAGCTGCTTGCATTAAAATATTGCTTAAAAACTTAAAGGTTTTTTAAAAAAGCAAGCTATTAAAAAGCTTTTATATGTTTTTTAATAATAAAAAAACTTAAAACATTAATATAAAATTTAAACAGCTTAATAAATAAATATTTAATAAAAAACTTTTTTAAAAATATTATAATATTTTTAATTTAAAATAAACTAAAAATAATATTTAAATATTTAATATATTTTTTATATATATTAAAAAAAATAATAATATTATTAATAAAATAATAATAATAATAAAAAAAAAACAAAATAGTTTATTTATATATTATTAAACATATTTAAACAAATTATAATATTTTATTATTATAATATTAAATTTTTTTAATTTTTATAAATTAATAATAATAAATTTATTTTTATAATTTAAATAAACTTTAAATTAATAAAAAAAACTGGTTATATTAATATAAATAATATAATGTTTATTTAATAAACTATTAATAACTTTTTTTTATAAAAAAAAAAAATAACTATTAAAAACTATAACTTTATTAAGCTATTATAAATTAATAACTATTTAGCTTTTATTTACTTTATATATTTTTTTTTATATTATAAAAATAAAATATATAAAAAATATTGCTTTATTAATTTATTTTATATGTTTTAATTTATAAAGTTTATTATAAGTTTTATTAAAAATTTATATATTTTTATAACTAAAAAAATATATTTTAAC